>VYZV01024703.1:8871-33451 GCA_013401275.1 Pandion haliaetus | reverse complement strand
ACCAGCATATATCTATCTGGAAAGAGATTGCCAAAGTAAACCGTATGGTGTTCATTAATGTGAACGGATGGAAGGTGCCGTGTTTTTACACCATACCAGGAAGTTACATACATGCACATTCCCTTAAGGAAAATCACTATTTCAATAACCTAGTAAGTTAGGCTTACAAAAAATGTTTAATCCAAATACTCACTGAGTGGTTTACAATCTGTACTCCTCACAGAAAGAAGTACTTTCCTTAGTTACAGTACTATCTACCATAAGTAAGATCTATTTTCTAGGATGATACGTGTTCGTATTCCACAAACTACTGGAAGTAAAGGAAGTAATCACATTTTAAAAAAATAAAAAAAGTCTAACAACAAATAAATAAGAATAAGGGAGAGAAATTGTTACTTGATTTTAAAGGAACTAATAGATTAAGCATATGTATATGTTTCTCTGGACCAGGGCCTGTTGTGTTCAGCACTAAAGGAAATAATTTGTCTTGCAAGCTGTTTTGTGCTTACACAGGTTCCCATCACAGCTGAACTACATCACAGCTCTGAGCAGTGCCACTGAAGGTTCAGACTGCTCCTATTTTAAGTTCCATCTCGCCTTCTTTAAGCAGCTGTTTACTTCCATATTCTCTGCATTCCTCCCAGTTGTAGCAGCTGTTTTTTCTCTCAGGTCTGTAACGTCTATTCCCTATCTTACATTAATTTAAAGGAATACAGACAGGTCTCTAGTCTTCACCTCTTTTTAAAAAAAACTTTCTCCAGAGCAAGAAAATTAATGAGTGTTCCAGCAAAAGTTGGTCTAAAGTAATTTATTCTGAAATATCAAAAGTTCAGAGAATGGATGCTTAAAAAGTCATACCATAAAAATTGCAGAAAAATATTTAGAAACAAATAATAATTATATATGTGAATGCAGAAATATGTATAAATTATAGCAGAAACATATATTTTCTTATAAATACATAAATGGATAAAACTTTTTTCTCATGTTTTAAATGAGAAATATGCTTTTGTTTCATTGTGTTGCACTAATCTTTTCCCTTATTTCTATCCTGAAGGCATAATCTCTCTTTTGTAACATTGGATTTGCAACTATGCAAGTGCTAAAGGCCTGAAGTGAGAAGGAACACTTCGTTAGGTGAGAAAAGAGAGAGAGATGAAAGGAACTCTTAGAGAAGTGAGAATAATAGTCTCAGAGGATAAATTAAATGGTTGAGAATTAGAAACAAAAGCAGTACAGATATGTTTCCAGTCAGATGACTCATTGGAGTTCTCAATCAGAAGACAGCAGCTCTTTTTCTTTAAAAGAGATTTTGCTGTATCTTGTGTTTCTATTTGAGAATGCAAATTAGCTCTAAGAGTCTGTATAAACTCTGTTATATCTAAGTCTGACTAGCCCTTCCACCAGATGAAGAGCAATTATTAGCAAATAGTTATTGTCTTTACTCCCTTACCTTCCTACCCACACAGGTGGGCAGATCAGTTTTGGGAGCAGACCCTGCACAGCACCTACCTCCTGCCTCGGATGGTGCCCAGCTGTGTTTGCTCAAAGAGGAAAACAATTGCAGCAGCAAATATTTTTCCCTGCTTGGAAGATGGAAGGCACAAGTAGAAGATTGGGAGAGACTGCTTCTCTGAGCCAACACAGGTACACACTGCACAGGGGTAAATTTGAATCTACCTCAAAAAATGGTACCTATTATATACATGTACTAGGGGTAGGGGAGAAGTAAATCTTAACCATTAAAGTGCTCTAAATAAGAAGATATCTCCAATATGAAGAGATCTAAATACAGGGTGAAGTATTCACACTGCCTGCATTAGGAGCCTCTGCTTTCTGTATTGTAAATGCAATGAGGTAAAGACTCATCCTACTCTAAGCTCATCCTACTCTATTAAAAAATTAACTTAAAATGCTTCAGGTGCATCTTATGCAGAATGAAACCTCTGGTTTTGTGTGCTAGATGTAAACATCACCTACAAGTAAATTTACTTCAATTTGACTGAAGACTAAACCCCTGTCATTTCTTTTGTGATCAGCGTAGGTACCAGAAATGAAAGTTTAAAACAAAACAAGGGCTTGGCTGTAGATACAAATTATAACTTTTTTAAGTATATGAAGAAACCCATTCTGATTCTGAACTTGGCTGATTACTTTAAAAAAATAGCATCTTTAATCATCTTAATCATCTGATACTACTCTTAGGGAATTTATTGGTTTTCTTCTCAAGCCTAAAGTTAAAAATTGCCATAACCAGCTGTATGGTTACAAGTCATGTATTAATGCTGGCTTTACTATTGTTTTCCCTTAATGTATATCAGATCAATTCACTTCAGCTGAACTTCATAACGCTTACATTTTTATCTTGTGTGCAATAAAGACAATGCGCTCTTACAGTAAGCATCTTTTTAAACAAAGAAGCTTGGGAGCAACACCAAAAACCAAAATGTGGAAAAATTGAAGGGGATACAGAATGATGTGTTTACCCTTGGTAAACAGCTTTTGAATTAGAAAAATCTGGATTAAGAGGGAAAAGAAAAATTGCTTCCTGCATCTGTGATTGATGTTTACAGAGTCATAAAACATTTTACTGTAAACCATGTGCCTAGGGGATTTGAGAGATTTGCCAATTTTCTACACCAGATCTGCATCTATTGAGGAATAGCGTGCTTCTTCAGCTTCTTTTGTGTAGCGCATTGCACAAACTTATCTCAAAGCACTTCACAAGCCAATCCAACAAATAAGTAGATAGAAAAGGGAAGCATGACAGTGAATAGATATCAATGAAGGTAAAAGGGAGAAGTTTTCAAAGGAACTCTAAAGCTGACAGATAGCCGTTAGTTTCATGGGTTTCTGTTACATAACTCTGATTTTACACAGGGGAACTACATTTTTATTTTGAAATTATATTTCATATAAAGAAAAGTGTATAAATATTTATGAACTGATTCTATTTGAAGGTATGGCTAAAGGTAATTTAATTTAATATGTATGCAGCTCCACCATTAACACAAATAATACAATTACTAACAAGAGCTGGCAGTAGCAATCAGGTTTGCACAGATTTTTGGTTTTGTTTGTAGCTTTTAATTTGATAAAATACCAGGAAACAGCTTTGTGGGCTCAGTGTTTATTATTTTTGTGCATTCTACTTGAAGTGGGAACTGCAAGTACTTGACAAATGGATTGATATATTGTCTACAAGTCTCAGAGTAACTCTATAGCCTTTGCTAAATGCTAAATTATAGCTCTTCCCACTTCTAATCCTTCCAACACATATCCCCCAAAGTAAAAAACAAGTTAAAGTAAATAAATAAAATAGCAAGCCTCAATATATCATACTGGGTCAATTACTTGTGTTTGATTTCTTCTTCTTGTATTAGCCTGTAAGTCCTTTTTACATATGGTCCAGTAGTTGTACAACACTTCATATTTCTGCTGCCCTAAAAACTGACTGATTTTCCTTTCCTATATCTTTGCACCTGCAGTGCATAACTGCCAGCAGTTGTATACAAAATATCCTCAGCAAAGTAAAAAATATACATATGTAAAAGTCTTTCAGAGTTGACTATCTTGGCCACTTCTAATGGACTGTAATAAAGGTGGCAAAGGACACCTCTCTGCCATATTTAACACGATCCAAACAAATACATATTTTTACTAACAGAAAGTCTTCTTTAGATTTCCAAGGAAGGCCTTCTTCATGGTAAATATTCACCTTTTGTAATGTATGCATTCTTTACCCATGTAATGATTTATCCTTTCCCAGTAGAAATAGAAGATTACCCTCCTTTTGGTGTAGTGGAACATCATTATGTTTTATTTCAGAACCTTTTGTAATCTAGGAACACCTAGCTCTTTCAGCTGTGTATACAACATAATGCTTTCCAGAACTCTCAGCTTTCTGATTTGTTTTGTTCTGGATCCCTTCCACTTTTGCCTTTGTTTGTGTTTGCTTGTTTCTTAATGTCTTCCAATCAAAACTGGACACAGTAGTGTAAGCCAAAGTCTCACCAGTGCCAAGTGCAAAGCAACTTTTAGGCAGTGACATACAGTAGTCAATAATGTAGGGGGGAGGGAAGGTGGCATAAAAAACCAGATTGCTTAGAAATGAGGAGATTTAAAGCAACAGTTCTTATTGAATAGCATTAGACTGTGTTTCCAGAAAAGAAGAATTTTGTCAAACTTTTTTTTTTTTAAAGAAATGTTAAGCATTTGAAATGCAAACAGAATTTTATATTGTTGGAGATGATAGGGCTAGGTTTTACAACAGCTAGGGTAGAAATTTAAAATTTAATTTAGACAATCTGTTACAGAATCCTCATATTAGACCTAAGAGAAGATGGATTTAATTTCCCTATCTCATATTGAAAGTAGTGGGAAAAACTTTCAAGGAAAAAAAACACAAAAAACTGAAGTCAGCATAGCCCCCAAATACCTGGTCAAACAGAGAGTTAAACAATAAAATGTTTTTCCAGAATAGGAAACCCACATATAATTGTAAACCAGGAAACTCACAGATTAATCTAAAAAGCTAATTGACAGTATGCAAATAGAACACTTGTGTACGTGAAGTCTTCATTTGGATAGACTCAGATCTTCCTCAATACATCAAAGAAAGGGGAAAGAAAGAGGTAAGCAATTATTCCATGTACCTAGACCACTTTTGGTATCTCTAGCAGAAACTATGACATTAATGCATCTAATTTGCTCATGAACAGAAAGGGAGAGTGAGTAGTGTTTCAGTGTCACAGTACTCCTTCAACCCCCTAAAAACTGGCCACTGTTTCCTCAGGAAGAAAATGCCACATTGTGCATAGGTCAGTATGCGTACATTTTGGGAAGGAAACAAAGAAAGGAAAGAAAGAACAGCAGCAAAAAAGGGTATGATGATAGGTATGCATGGATTCTTTTTTTATAGCATATTATGAAAACATCATCTAAGTTTTGAGAAGCTCCAAACATGCAGCTGCCTTAGGCAAGAAAAAGGCAATGGCTTACAAAGGAAATATCCTGTCAAATGATTTTTATTAAAGTACAGCGTAATCTTCCAGTGGAAGTGGTAGCTGTCCCCTCATTTGAGATATTTTGAACAAGACAATAAAACTTTAGAGACTGGGATACAAAACTAATCTTAACTACAGATCATAGACTAAAATATACAGCTCATGGGCTAAAATACTTAACATGTTTTTTCTTACATCTAGACTCCAAGATTTAATGCTGCTGGTACAGATTTAGAGGCCACATGCATTAATTTTCTGTGGCACATGCAGGGAAAGTTTTTGTGTCCAGCTAAGCTTATTTCAAAACATATAAAACCTAGTAATACTTACTCAACTTATTTTATTGCAAATTCCATGGATTTTGTATTGAAATCACACAGATCACACATGAATATTTGAAACTATTTTTCAGACATAAATATGCATGTGTAATGCTAAATGTTGGATAACACATTTAATGTTAGCCCAACTTATGTTCATATTTTATATGAACATAAGTTATTTACAGTATATGTTACCTGGATCTTTGTATATGTTACACATTTTTCTAATTTGCTGTAGACAGTATCTGCATCTGGAAGTTAAGAAAAAAACCTATGTAAAGAACAGATTCTACCTATAAGTTATTATTAAATAGGACTTGGGAGTGAATGTCATAAAAACAGCTAGCATGCATACTCCAGCACTTAAGTAGTCGCAACTATATGGCTAAAATGGTTAGGGCAAAGTGTAGCTATCTGCTGTAGGAGTGAGAGAACATCTGCTCTGGATTGCTTCATCAGCACAAATCTTGTTGCCTTCTCACAAAAGCATGCGTGGATCCCCGAAGCAGAAATATCTATCTTTCTCCATATTTATTTCTTAATTTCCATGCTGCACACAGGACCTACTTACTCAAATCAAGGTGAGCTTCTGATTGGTTTATAAATATATAAAATATTTAAATCAAAGAAGGTTGAAAGCTGAAGTTGTACTTTATTATCCTGCACCCTCTCTTCCAGAATAATTATACACAAGAGC
Source organism: Pandion haliaetus (assembly GCA_013401275.1). Classification (NCBI taxonomy): domain Eukaryota; kingdom Metazoa; phylum Chordata; class Aves; order Accipitriformes; family Pandionidae; genus Pandion; species Pandion haliaetus. Next base: position 27,425 of record VYZV01024703.1, on the reverse strand, counting down.
TAAGGGCTGCTCACTTTTCAAGGTGGTGTGAGCAACAGACACTTCCATTTGTGGTTTTACCCTACCATTATAGCCTTTTTGGAAGTTTAAGATCTGCATATTTGTCGTTAGTCGTGGGGTTTTTCGGTTGTTCTTTTGGGTTTTGGTTTTGGTTTTGTGTGGCTGTGATACAACTTTCCCATGAAACTAAAATTTACCTCTGTGTGGACAGCTGATACGAAGCTATTAAGTCATTCCTTAAACTCTCAAAACAGGGATTATTATTAGGAACACGAGGACTTTGTGTGGGTTTGTCATTAGGTTTTATCCAATATGATGTACTGTGCTGTATGAACGCATTTCCAAAGACCGTAATTTCATTTAAAATTGAAATGAGGAACACAGGGTAAATTGGATGCACTAGAAAGCTAGTTGGCAGTCACCTGCCTAACACACTAGTTGCAACCAGGTCTTTTTGCAAAATAGTTATCTTAAAAAGAAAAGGCTCATTTACTTTTAGAAACACAGGATTGTCTCACTGGGAGAAAGCAGCTTTCTCCCTGGTTGTATTCTCACACTGTTACTTTATGCACACTAGTTTCCTGAGATGCCTAGAGGGTGACTTGCTGAGAACGAATCGCCTAAGTTAAGAGATTCACTGTCCTGGACTTGCTTTAGAACTATATATGTTTAGTTTCTTCCTACCTTCCCATCATGATCATTTTAGCTTCGAACATTTTGTTTTCTATGAGTGTTTCTGATGAATTAGAAGGTTATGTCATGCTATCCAAACCACTGTGACTCACATGTTTATTGAAGCCTTCAAAGAACTCTTACCAGCTTTTTAAAGCATAACTACCCTTTACCAAAGCTCTATTAAATATTTAAATGTGTTATATGGTATAATTATATAATATAATTACTTTACATATAGATTATATAATACATACTTTTTCAATATCTTATTTAAAACACTTGACTGGCACAGAAATAGTAGTACTTGACAGCCTACAGTTCTTGACCAGCCCTGAAGCTTTTCTAAAAAATCAGTGCTTTTATAGGTGACCAAAGACTGCTTATATATGAGCTGTAATTCAAGCATGTAGGAGAGCTAGATGTATGGAACTAATGACTATATGAACACCTAAAAGAAATTGAGCAGTCTAGCTCAATAGCCATGAGTAAAGCAAAGAACCAAGGCTTTGCCAGATAAATCGAAGAGTTAGGGTTATTAGCATGTACTTGCTGGTAAATTTAGAAATCTAAATTCATACCGTGACTACGCAAGGACGTAACATCTACATTGTGTTACCATGAATTCCTGAAACATCTGGTTGGTCTATACTGCAAATCACTCTGCAAATCTGGCTAAGACATAGGAAGGACTGTCACCGCAGCAGCAAGTGCTTTTTCCTGTCTGTATAAGGATCTGCAGTCTTTCAGTTACATTGTTTACGAAACATAGGTAGAATTGTTTCCAAAGGACTGAACTGAAAAGAATTAGAAAAGTTGGTCAAAATACTGAGACTAGGCACAAGCCTCCTTAGCTAGTTTATAGCTCAGTCCAGTAACTTCTCCAACCATATGAAATCTGTACCACCTTGCATTCCTACTGGGATTTATTTTCTCCCAAGATAAGCCAAGAAATAATAGCAAATAAAAAAATATTTTTCAGTGGTGTCATGGTTTCAGCTGCGATAGTTAATTGTCTTCCTAGTAGCTGGTATAGTGCTATGGTTTTGAGTTAGGTATTAGAAGAATGTTGATAACACGCTGATGTTTTCAGTTGTTGCTAAGTAATGTTTATACTAAGTCAGGGATTTTTCAGCTTCTGATGCCCAGCCAGCAAGAAGGCTGGAGGGGCCCAAGAAGTTAGGAGGGGACACAGCCAGGACAGCTGACCCAAAGTGGCCAACAGCGTATTCCATACCATGGGATGTCACGCCTCGTATATAAACTGGGGGGAGTGGGGGTGGGCGCATCACTGCTCAGGGACTAACTGAGTGTCGATTGGCAGGTGGTGAGCAATTGCACTGTGCATCACTTATACGTTCCAATCCTTTTATTATATACTACTGCAATTTTACTAGTGTTACCATTATCATTATTACTTTCTACTTTTCTGTTCTATTATACCGTTCTTAACTCAACCCATGAGTTTTACTTCTTTTCACAATTCTCTACCCCATCCCACTGGGTGGGGGGGAAGTGAGTGAGTGGCTGCGTGGTGCTCAGTTGCTGGCTGGGGTTAAACCACGACAACTGTTTTTTCTGAACAAGAACTTTATATAGCACAGAACTGAGAACGTTTCCTTTTCATCTATTTGTTTAATGAAATCTGATATTGTCACTTTTAAATACTTTTAAAATGCTGATATTGCTGAAAGGGAAAGCCTCCATTTCTTTTCACATTGTTTAAACTTCTGTTTTGGATAAAAAGTCCTGTGTTTTCATAGAATTAAAGAACAATACAGTTATGGAGGTTATTTAAGAAGGGACCTGCCGTCTGAGCCCTAGTCCAAACTCCTGCTCAGAGCAGGGCTAACCTTAAAGACAGACCAGGTTGCAAAATGCCCTGTACAGTCAAGTTCTGAAAATCTCCAGGAACAGAGATTTCACTACACCTCTGGGAAACATGCCTCAGTGCTTAACCACCTTATATGCAACTTCCCTGTGTGTATGTTCACTTTGTGAACACTGCCTCTTCTCCTTTTGCAATCCACCTCAAACAAACAAGATTCTAGCTCTTTTTCTCCACAACTTTCTGATAACTGTCTTACACAGCACAAATCTGAAATTAAGTTCCACCTTCCCTCAGCCTTCTCCAGGCAAAAAAATTACAACAACCCAAATATCCTCAGTTTCTTCCTATATATCATGTGCTTTATCTCACTGACCATCTGTCATGGTTTCAGCCCAGCCAGTAACAAAGCACCACGAAGCCACTCACTCACTCTGCCCCACCCCGGCCATGGTGGGATGAGGAGAAAATCCAAAGGCAGGCTCGTGGGTCGAGACAAGGACTGGGAGGGATCACTCCCCACTTATGGTCACGGGCAAAAGACAGGTTCCACTTGGGGAAGAAACAAAATCCATTTCATTTACTACCAATCAAATCAAAACAAGGATATTAGGAAGTCAAACCAAACCTCAGAACACCTTCTCTCTACCTCCTGCTTCCTTCCCACTCAGCTCCATTCCCAGTTCTCTCCACCTCCTCTCCCCAGCGGCACAGGGGAACAGGGGATGGTGGTTGGTGTCAGCTCGCCACACCTTGTCTCTGCCGCTCCTTCCTCCTCAGGGGGAAGATTCCTCACTCGTCCCCTGCTCCACTGTGGGGTCCCTACCACAGGAAACAGTCCTCCACCAACTTATCCAATGTGAGTCCTTTCCGCGTTCTGCAGTTCCTCACAAACTTCCCTGGCGCGGGGCCTTTCCGCGGGCTGCTCTCCAGTCACACACTGCTCCAGTGCAGGCTTTCCCATGGAGTAACGGCTACCCCCATGGGCTGCAGGGGGACAGCCTGCCGTCTCACCACGGGCTGCAGGGCCATCAGCCTCCTCAGGCGCCCCTCCTCCCCCTCCTTCTTCACTGACCTCGGTATCTGCAGAGGGGTTCCTCTCACGTTCCAATCCCACCACTCAGAGTAGGTTCCCCTTCTTAAATCTGTTCTCCCAGAGGTTCTACCACCGTCACTGATGGGGTTGGCCTGGGCCAGAGGCAGGTCTGACTTGGAGCCAGGGAAGCTTCCAGCAGCTTCTCACAGGAGCCACCCCTGCAGCCCCCTCCCACACTACCAAAAGAAACACACCACAGAAACCCATAACACCATCTTATTTTCCCTCCACTGGACTTTGTCCAGTTTGTCAATCTCTCTCTTACTGGGGGACCCAAAACTGGTCACGGTACTCTGGATATGAACGTATTATGAAGTAACCACTTACATCAGCCCGTTAGCTATGCTTTTGATAAGCCTTCATTGCTATCACTGTCAAACCAATTTTTTTTTAAAGATTGTTATAGTAAAAAAGAAAAGATAATAATTTTGAAGGTTCTTCCCAAGGTCTGATTTCCCAGGTTATTTTGGAGGCTTATTCTTATTGTTCTCTATCAGCATAAAATCATGTGAAAATGGTGATGTCTTTGAAACACACAAACAGAATAGTAATAATAGTTTCCACTGAGTACTGCTTCATAAGTCTTTTCAAAAGAGCAAGTTCCTGCTGAAGCAACTTTTCTCAGCTAGAAGGTTAGCCAATCTTAATTCCCACTGAGGGGACTGTAACCTAGTAAAATAATTAAACTCATACTAGTGGCACAAAAAACATTTTTGGATGTTCCTGATAATTTCTATGCCCTAATTTGTTATAGGACAGAATTACAGCTTCTGAGAACTTTCTAAAAGATTGGTCTCTTCTCTCCTTCCACCCATCTGTTACTATGGATAAACAGAGGATTACAAGTTAGGCAGCTTATTAAGGCTCTCACTAATCCTATGGGTTTTCAAAAAGCTTGGGGTTAGCTATAATTGGGTTTGTGTTGAACTTGACCAGAACGTTGTACCAGAGTGGCTGTACTGCTTCCAAGGATGGAAAAGAGACACTTAGATTAGCTGCCTTTACTTATAAACAAAAGCAACAAACAGCAAGAACAAAAATATCTGTTTTCCCCTTTGTTCATTAAATACATCTAAAAACATGTTTGGTGCTGTTCCACTTGTTTCAATAGTCTCAGTAGGGATGAATTTGAAAAAGTACGTCTGCCTCAGGGGAAAAAAATAATTCCTGAACATTGTCTTTTTTATGTATCATTTTTCTAGCATACACTCTTTATGTGAAATAAACTTCAAAGGCCAAAAAAGGGAAAGCTATCAGAAAGCAGTGAGGAGAAAAAGGAAAAGAAAAAAAAAATGTTTCACAAAGCAGTCTTACTCCTTTCACAAGGAAGTAATTTTTTTTCTGTGTAATAAACTTCCTGGGCAAACATTTGTTCACAGTCAACACATCTAAAAATTTAAAGCAATACAACATGTAGCATAAAGCAATACATATACCACCAAATTCCATATCGTCATGATAGTCATCAAATCCAAAAATGTCACACTTTGTTTGAGGTGAATAAATTACATTCTCCAAACATCCAGAACTGATACTATATAATAGTAATCAAATAGTAAGACACTAGTTGATGTCTCAGGGGGACAAATACTAACCCTTTCAAAGAGGATTTGGCCATTGAGCAAGAATTTATCTTCTAGTTTTCTCTTTTCATCAAGATGAATGAGGTAGAATGAAATATGGATTTATTGGCTCTCAGGGCTGGAAATAGGAAAACCTGTTCTTTTTTTCAGTGACAGAAATTTACTCAGAAATTACTGACTATGAGCACCTGAACGCCAACGCTGGCCCCTTGACAGCTGCAGTGCCTAACATAGCTGAGCTAATTGTGACCTCAGAAGAACAAGCCCATCAAATTTTAGCAACTATTGATGTAAAAGATCTGTTCTTTATGGTCCCTTTGCAGGAAGCAGACAGAGATCGCTTTGCCTTTACATGGGAAGGCATGTAATTCACTTTTACACGTCTCCCCCAGGGATATCGGCACTTGCCAACAACGGCTCATTATGCATTGGCTCAAGAGCTCGCCAAAATCACTCCTGCAGAAGGGGTTAAGGTATAGCGGTATATTGATGATGTATTGATTGGTAGCCCTGATGCCAAAGTAGTGGGACAGACCCAAGAAGAGATAATTACTCATCTAGAAAAATTTGGACTCCAAATTCCAGATGAAAAGATACAACTCCCATCTTCCAAAGCGTTCGGCATTCAGGTGCCGATAGTCAGAAACCACTGAAAGTTTACTTCAAAACAGAAATTACTCAGAAAACAGAGTATGTGTGTAGTCCATTTCTTTTAGTGACTTTTCAAACCATAAATGAATGTTTTGGAACTAAATACGTCTCATTAGCCAGGAGAAATAGTTATTTAAATAAAAATGTAATATCGGTTTTCATTTAACACTTTTCTGGTTTCCACTCTCCTATTTATACCAGTATGAACTAAATCAAATAGGTGGGTTCCAGAGAGAGAGAACACCTTAAAGCAAAAGGCCGTGTGAGCAAGCAGTAACAGCATACAACAATTATCTAAGTGAACAGCATTAAGGGAAGAGTTTGGGCACAAAAGAAACCAGGAAGAGGTTGTTAACATTTTTCACAAAGATTTTTGTCTTTTAAGGTGTTTTTTTCTGGTTTTATTTTTTTCTGACAGTTTACTTCCCTATTTCATAATCTTTCTGGGAATGGGAATGTAAGCGGAGAGATGTCAGAGAAAGAAATATTTCTAAAGACCATGGGTTTGTACTGCTTACCAAGGAAAATGCTGCAATTCAATGGCAGTGAAAGAGGTGAGATGCAGGAAATGATGAGTGTGAGGAAAAAAACCTTTAGTGGTGGCCCTTTGGTCAGATTACTGTAAATGAGTCTATGTCCCCTTTATTGCCTTATTGCAAGAAAATTGCTGTATGGCAGGTCATAGAGTTCCAGTATAGATGTTTTCATGTTTATGAATGTATGCATCCACAAGATCACAGAAATACAATATGTTCTGACTGAGAGGAAAGGAATTTCCTCTCCCTTTTAAGTTTGCCTTTCCTGCTCTACATGTATAAAAACTCAAACCGAAGCAAAGAGCTTTGGAACATATACATATTGACAATCAAAGCCTAAATAACGCATTTGCTTATTATTAGAAATAGTGCTTTCCAGAACATTTACTGATTAATATGTGCAAGCATAATCCCCTGAAAATTCTTCAAGGTTAGTTGTATGAGGAAGGCCAGGGTAGACATAATTAGATTTATTTTAGTCTTGCAAACAAATAAATAAATATTTGTTGGGGAAAAAAAAAGGCAGCTTGTTATTCCATACATATTCTGTTGCTCTGCTTTAAGTTGGGATATTTTTATGCTATCACAATAGCCTATGGTTCTTAATATGTTACATAAAAGTAATTTCAATCAGAAGAAATTGAAAGAAAGCAGCAAGTAAGCACCTGGTGGCAGAAAGATGCACATATTCTGTTATCTAGTAGGCATGGGTGTTTTATGGATATGTTTTTCTTCAATATAATCAGTCTCAGATGGTCCATTGAGACCCTGCTGAACCAAATGATCACAAAGGGTTTGATGCTCTTATGACATTTAAGTCCAATTTCTTTCATTAGCATTACGATGGAGGGAATACCAGGGAACCATGGTAACTTTAAAGTAATTTAAATTCCTTAGAAGATTTCATTTTAGCTACAGCTAACTAAATTAAGAAAGATTTATTTAGCAAACTGCAGATTTTATCTAGGGCTTCATATTTGCCCTTGCAATAAATTATATAGTTAAGCAAAAACTACAAAAGGCCACTTTTTGTTGTTGTTTCATTTTACAATGATAAATGTAAATGTTGGCACAGATTATATATATATATGTATAAAACATATTCAAATGGGCCATAATTGTTGATAAATTGCTTAATGAATAAATAAATCTTTTAAATTGTTTGGTCTTCAATGCTTAGATACATTCATGCAAATAGAGATCATCAGTGACAGATCAGAACTGGCCTGTATGTGACTATGAATAGTTTCATATAATTTAATGCACTGTCTTTTGTAATTCTTCAACTCACTCCTTACTGTAGCGAACAGATTTAGCTGTCAGATTACAGTGTTTAAATGACTAAAGCTATCATGTAGCCATATATCTTTATAGGTCATTTTTTTCTATGAGAATCACCAAACAACTTATTTACTAAGCTTCTTAACATTCCATTAACTTTATCACATGGAAGACTGAAATGCAGGCAAAATTAATTTTCTTCAACAGTTTTGTTCATGGGAGAAGAAAATGTTTCCTTCTGTTCAGCTGCTTGAGGCTTGCTTCTTAGATACAGAAAAACAACGTTGGTATAAACTGCTGTCTTAGGCTTATAACGTCATCCAGCTGGCATCCAGAGGCTATAAACGTCAAGGTGCCACTCAAAGTGATGAACTTAATAAGCACATACCAGGGATGATATTAGCACTAATATTGCCAGTGAATGCAGGCAGTTATGAAAGTTTTTGCGGACTTACATTCCTTGGCAAAAAGAAAAGCCCTTACCACAATCCATAAACCGGTGTAAATAAAGCCCTTGGCCCTCAAAGATGTCTGTATATTAACCCCATTAAGTAGTTATACCTTTTATAACTGCATGATGAAATGGAGCTGACAGATTCCCTTATGGTATGTGTAGAGCTTAAAGCATTTTTTTCTTCAGTATGCTCCATTTTAGATCTGTAGAAAAAGTGTTATGTAAGCAATGTATTAGTAAAAGAAAACATACTTTTCAAAATATTTAAATTTAACCTAAAATGGCATTTCAATTAGGCAAACTTATAACTACTTAACAAACCAATTAGATAGGATTAAAAAAAATATGAAAAATGCACTTTTACCTTTAGTCCTTAAATGAATAATGATTTCTTGTGTGAAATAAAACCACAGTTTTATAAGCATCTGTGTCACAAAAGCATCTAGAAAAATAATTCACATTGGTTGTCGTCAGGTGTGCTTTTTGGCACTGGGTAATATTAGAGTTACTTCCAAAACTGATTATTTTAATACATTAAGGGACAAAATTACTGCATCCCAGTCTTTTTAATGTATAAGCTAAATTACATATACCTTTCAAAATACCTTTTATACCAAATATGTAGTTTACTAAACTATAAATGAATTTAAGGTTATACATACGTGTCTACAAAAATGTCAGTTTATATTATTTAGACCAAATTTTTCATATTTAGTATTTTTAAGTCTTTAAAAAATTAATTATCTATGTGCAGTTTCCTTCATTTCCCAATCTTTCAATTTAATACATGATGTAACACTAAAGCTAATACCCATGATGTCTATACAAGTGATAGTTACCATCAATTAGAGATGTAACTAATTCCTGGAGGAATTTAGATTCAGATTTTACTGAAAACCATCACTGGATGTTCTTAATATTTATGTACTGCCAGAGGGGGAACTGGAAGTTTTTGGGGTTTTTTTAAATGACAGGTCAAAATTCTTTCACATGCAGAGGACTATAATCTGTTGTGAGAACTTATATGGCATTGAAGATTGGCCTCCACAGAATTGCATGTCACTCTTTGTAAAGAAACAACCTAATCCTTACTGTACTTACAATTGCAATTAAATTGTGCTGGTTGGTGCATAGATCACATTCTGGTAACCTTCACCTCTTACTTACACGTTTGTCTTTTCTTCTATTTGATTCTAGCCTCCTTTTGAATGTAACTACATATTCTGGCACAATAGACACCAATAGACTTCATCGAGGCAGCAACTAGACAGTCCTGTTCCATCTATAGGGCACCATAGCCCACTGGTGATTTTACATCCATCAGGCTAGCTCAACTCACTTCATCAGCTGACAGTTGAGAATCCATTTGCAAATGCACATCCAGGCTTACTGCCTTAGAGACTGCCCAGAGGGTATCTAAATGACTGATTCCAAGAAGCGAAGTGGAACACAAAGTTACTTTTATATTCTGAATAAAAATATCATCTCTGCAGCTTGACAGCTGAATGTTATCCAGCCAACCAAAACTATGTGCTCATTCACTGTCTTTGCTATTAGATTATCACTGCCACTACGCCTTTGAAAAGCTCTACACACATCTTTCATTTTCTCTGTTCCTGAATAAACAAACTCCTGATAGCTGAAATCTCTGCTGATCCACTAACATAAGAAGGTAGATATGGAAGGATGGGAAAAGAAAAGCTTCAGACTTGAATAAGAAATGCCTCAGCTACGCCATGACACAGTGACCAAAAGTCTTTTTAATAGAATTGAATTATGAAATTTCTAAAATGTATTTTGAGTATAATTAGCAAACATCCTATTGCCACATAATAGCAAATCTCTCTTTTAAAGACAAAAAGTTGGTACTACGTGTTCAATTATACAACGAGATTTTTCAGTTGTGTCTGGATCTGGATTTTTTTTTTTTAATTACATTTCTGCTTTGGGTTTCTTATCCAAATATATCCATAAGTAGAGTAGACATTAGAAAAATTTGTTAGTGTAACTGAGAACCAAGACAGCTATCTGATTAATACACACTGAATGAAAAGAAAGAAAATATTCAGTGGAGGATAAGCCAGGGAAACAATCTGTAATGTGTTGACTTGAGAAAAAATTAACTTACATTATAAGCATTTGTAATGTGTACTGTAAGATTTTTCTTACCAAAATCTCTGCAGGACTTTTGCTGTGTGAATAGATGTGAGATGGATACTGTCTGTTGTATCCTATGTCTCAGCAGTTCAAACTACTTGGGTTATACCCCATCAGTGATATAAGTGGTATACGCAATGGGAGAACGATGTCCCTAGCAAAGTTTTGAAATTATTTTATGTACTCATCAGGCAGTAGTTCTCAATATATATAGTCTGCAATAGCCCAGAAGATAAGTAGATATTATTTCAGAAAACAATATTGTTACGATAATTGATTTTATTGATGATGAGGGTGTAGAAGATAGTTCTTGATTTTCCAATATGTACATGATTATCCTCTTCTACACAACGGAGTCTTTTGCTACTGCTAAAGATCTTTAGGCATTTCATACTCCACCATTCTACCCATTTCCCAACAACGCCCTGGCAGCATACATTCTACTACCTTGTAAACAAAGTACCGCCTGCCTTAAATTAGGAAAGTGCAATTTATAGGTTGCTCATTTGAAAGTATCACTATATTTAACAGAGCATTAATACTGTATTGGAAGAATCATATAAGAATTAATGTGTACTTTCTATAATGCAAAAAAAGTGAAAGGTGCAATTTGTCCTATTATACTTGATTTATTACTATACAGTAAGGAGAAATTAAATACAAGGTAAGATGTACTTTTATTGTGATTGTTTTGGAGTGTCTTGGTTTCTGTTCACAACACAAAAGGTACAGTTTCACAATTAAGGAAGACCATCGTTTTGGTTAAATATCCATCCTAATTCAGAGATGAATTCAAGACAGGTATTTGGGGAAAAGAAAAACAGCTACAGGTAATAATGGGAAAATGCATTGTAATTGGTACAATTCTGTGTCATGTGCACAACTGATTAAAGATGCTGAATCTATCAAGGGAAAATGTACTTGGGGTAAGGCTAAGGAAAAGAAGTATTTTGTATATGTCAATTAGAAGTTAAAGAATGTCAACAGTAACTATTGGTCTATGAAAGAAAGACCTGGTAAAATTGATAAGTGACACAAACAGAAGTCTTTAATAATTATTCTGTGCTATATTTGTAAAGAAGTGGAATGATAGGATTAACTCTTTGGGGCATTTTTTTCTATTTTTTTGGAAAAGATGGAAAAGAATGGGAATATTATTAAACCAGCAAAATATTGCATCCGTTAATCTGAAAAAATCTAAGGAACATTTACAGCTCAGAAGAGATGATTCCAGAGTTTTATGGCCTACAGGCAATTTATTTTTAAAAAACCCTGGGAAATCCAGAAGTGAGCTGACTATGAGTTTCCTTAATTAAATTAATGCAGAGTTTATTGCTATACAACATGTTTTGACTGGTATAAGGTTTTTATTTAACACTGGATTAAAATAAGCCAGTTTATTATCAGAATCAGAATCATGGAATGGGTGAGGTTGGAAGGCACTTCTGGAGGTCAACTTGTCCAACCCCCCCTGCTTAAGCAGGACCAGCTACAGCCAGTGGCCCAGGACCATGTCCAAATGGTTTTTTTTAATCTCCTAGAATGGAGACTCCAAGGGTGGATCAATCTTAAAAGAACTGAAAACATTGAGTGTCACAACTCAAAGGTCACTACTGATGAGAAATCAACATAGAACTGAAGTTCTTCATTAAGTTCTGTAGGGATTGATATCAATATAATTCATGATTTTCATTAATGATATGGAAGTGAATATAAAATCAGTGTTTATAAAATTATTAAAGCTTAGTGAAATGTTAAGAAATCATGAATGCAGTTAACTGCACAGTAATATGGCTCATTTGAAAAACTGACCCATTCAAATAAAATTCATTTAATGTAAGGCAAATGTGGAGATGCAGATACATAATCAAGGAATGCAAGTCATTACTGATTTTAATGGAAACTGAAAGTAGATAAGTCAAAATTGGAGGTGGGAAAGGAAAAGCCCTTATTTTTGAAAGTGTCTGGCTAACTAAAAAGACCTAGTAGGAAATAGCTTTGATGACGAATATTTCCAAAATATACTGGTTTTCCTTCCAACCTGGTCTAGACTGAACAATCATTTTAATTAGAATTATTTCTTCCCTCTATCAAAATTCTGGACAGTTCTTTTGATATGCTTTTGTTCAGTTCATACTTTTATTTATTTTGTGTCAATTAAAAGGAAAAGAAATTTGTTTTCATCTTGAAAACACCAATATTTTTCTCAAAAAAAAGCATGGTTGTGTTCTGGTTTTGGCTGGGATAGAGTGAATTTTCTTTCTAGTAGCTGGTATAGTACTATGTTTTTGAGCTAGGTATGAGAAGAATGTTGATAATGCACTGATGTTTTCAGTTGTTGCTAAGTAGTGTTTAGTCTAAGTCAAGGATTTTTCAGCTTCTGGTGCCCAGCCAGCATGAAGGCTGGAGGGGCCCAAGAAGTTAGGAGGGGACACAGCCAGGACAGCTGACCCAAACTGGCCTAAGAGGTATTCCATACCATGCAATATCATGCCCAGTATATAAACNTTATTATTATTGTCATTTTTTATTATTGTCATTTATTATTATTATTATTATTATTATTATTATTATTATTATTATTATTATTATTATTATTATTATCTTCCTTTTTGTTCTATTAAACTGTTCTTATCTCAACCCATGAGTTTTACCTTTTTACTTCTGATTCTCTCCCCCATCCCACTGGGTGGAGGGGAGTGAGTGAACGGCTGTGTGGTGCTTAGTTGCTGGCTGCGGTTAAACCATGACAGGCTGAAATAAACCCTTTAGTGCAAATGACTGCAATACCATCAGATTTGCATTACCTGGTGAAAAAAAAAAATAATCACACCTACCTCTACTGATTGGTTCTTGATACACATTATTAACATAAATTCAGCAGGTTCAGATGTCTTGCAATCAAGTCTGACTTTCTATTTGGAAGATGTGCTTCTCTTTGACAGAAGTTATCAGATCAAATATAAGGGCAACTTGGTGAAATGTAATGACCTGAGATATACAAACAGTCAGGCTGTATGATCTAATGGTCCCTTCTGGCTTCAGATTCTATAAAAATCTATTAATCTTTTATACCCAAGGCTAGTGCAAGTGCAGCCATTAGACCAAGTTTTTATTTGCAACAGATCACCACAGGGGAAATATAAAATTTATTTGAAATGACCTTTCAATTCTGAAGTTCAATTTGTCCACTATCGCATGTCTTTTAACCTCTAGACATGTCTGTCTTAGTCCAAAAGAGGGATCTCAGGAGGCAGAAGGCAGAAAAGACAACAAATACTAATTTTTATACTTACAAATGCTTTCAGTCCCCTGTGGCCTAACAATACAACAGGCAACCAGGATCAGCTCAGAGTCCAGCTCTTAATATCATAGCAAGACAAATCTTTCACACTCAACTGAGTATCAGGCAGAAGGGGATTACCAGTGGATAAAACAAATTCGATGTAAGCAATATGCTGTCCGTAATGTGCCACACAGGTAAATTCTGTTCAATACGCTTGTTCCATGTGCCTTGAAATGTGAAGAAAATATCAGCACCTTTTTGGATTAAATGAACCTGAACTACTTTATTAAAAGTTTCTGCCAGCCAAATACTTTTATGTCAGTAATCTTAGATCCTCATTAGCTGGGCATGCTGCCAATAGCTTGCATACATTGAAGAAAGACCATAGCAAATCCATAAGTCTCTTGCCATATATTGGGATGATGAGGCACAGTATGAAGGCTCAGCACATTATTTCTAGAACTCTGTTTTGAGAAGAGGATCTGTATTAAATGTTACGTTGTGAGCAGAGCTGACAAACTAAAGTTAGTCAGAGTAGCTAATTGAGGGCTTGGGGTTTTATTTTTCTCGACTCTTCCCTTGTGGCCATTTTATAAGTGATTTTGTGAAACATCATAGTAGTCAGTAATTCAGTAACTATGAAAGTATAATATTTCTAAATGCAAGTAGCACATTGTACATTACATGATATTCACACTATTTGATACATTGAATATTTACTTCAGAGTAGATCTGCATTTACAAAGCAACAAAATAGTTTTCCCTATAATGGAGAAATCTTACATTGCAAAATATAACATTCTTTCTATCTGGTCAAAGGGATGGGACTGCCAGTCTGCAATGGTTGTAAAAGTGGGGGACATAGTATAGGGGAATGAGATGCGTCATATTAAGCCCCAAAACATACCTGTCTGAAAGAAGCTCACAGCAGAGCCTGCACAGATGCCCACAGTAAGCTGGTACATCTGTTTAACTGAAGTAGCTGTTACAATGAAGTCCTGCCACTGCACTGCTATCTATCTTAATGGCAAGAAAGGTGGGAGGAGGCACTTAGTCCAGTGTTTCTTGGATTTATGTATCTAACTTCAAATATTCAGTCTGAAAAAGCTAGACTATAAAAGTCAGTGTTAGGGAAGGGATTAGTTCTTGCTTTACTTCTCTAAATCACAGCCTCACACTATCAAGCTGCTGTTGCTTCCAGCCAGGCACCACTCATCCATTCAACAACCGAGCTCCAGATTGCTACGTGTTAGGTAGCTTTAGGGGAGAAAACAGCAATAACTCTCGATCCTGGTGATGAGTTTACCTCATCTCATATTCACAAAGATAACTTTCTGGGTGGAAGCAATGAACTTTGTGAAGGTTTTAAAGTGAAAGCTGAGCAACTTCTCTTTGATCCTCCGTGCCCTAAGTGCAGACCACGACTCTGGATGTTGTGATGACACTGAAGGCGTACTAGTTTTGCTATCAGCCAGGTGAGAAGGATCATCAAGCAAGCAACTTTCAGTACGAGGCATATTATCTTGTTCCTTCTTATTTTCAGCTATCAGTGAAGTGAAACACATGTGAATTTAAGATCAGGCCAACACATCTTAACTACGTTAAATAACATCTGTCTTCATTCATTACTTTTTCATAATTTCTGATACAGCCTGTAGTACAGCAAATTATATACAACATAAAGGAAAGCACATATATCCAGAAAGAATACTGCCCTGACAAAATGTTTCACAGATTTCATATTCTGTGGGCAAAGCAACTTGTTCTTACAGGGGTAAGGCAGCAGAGACTTTTTGCTTTCAAATTGCCTTTGTTCAAGTGAGAAATGTTGATAAGTAGCATAGTTGGCTTAGGCTTGTGTTATCAGATTTGATTTAACAAATAAGGATAAAAGAATCAACAACAACAAAATACTCCTAAAGCATGATTGCCAGAAGAATATGACTTTGTTTTCTTGTGACTTATCTGTGAAGTCCTTGTTTACCTTGCCAATCTTCTGTTCAATCTCTGACCTTTCTTCTATGTGTGCTACTTGAATATTTTTTTTTTCTATCACAAGTTCAGAGACCTCTTTCACTCTTTCAGGTGCTTTAAACATTACCTCTGCCTACATCTCTCCTTTTATCTGTTCCTGCTCCTTAGAGTCTTTCTGAATTTCCTTCATCCCTTCTCTTTCCATTCTCATACAAGACTTGTTTCCGTTATCCTGACCATTACAGCTGGAAGAACCATCCTGTGCAAAGAAACTCTTGCAAGAAACTGTGTTTCTTAACACAGATACTGGACTGACTGTGAAATTATTTTCCGACAAGGAATTTATTTCCATTTGTCACACACAAGGCATATACAGCTGTATGCCAGGTATATGAAAGGATGAATGACTGATGTCACGGACTGTGAAATAGGTCATGTCATTGCCCTGAAGCTGGTAGTTTTGAAAACAGTGCCACCAAAGGCAGCACCCTGCCGATTCACCTTTGAGGATGGGCATCCATGCAGATGCACTGATCGTTCCTGCTTGAACTGCCACCTGTATATCCTCAAATGCATTATGTTGTAATGTATTCTATTTTCTAGCTTGCTTCATTTTATGTTCTCTAACTGAAAGTCCCTGGCGTCTTTGTTTATAAGCAAACTATCTAATATAGAACATTATATTCATTCTCTGTCTAAAGGATCTGAATTTATGATAGTTGAACATGAAAATCAAAGTGTCAAGCCACTGATTTCATCTGTGATAAGAGGTCCAAACCCATACACCTATGTGTTTATATATATATACATAAATATACACACACATATATTTACTTTGCTTTCAAAAATTTAGCATACCACTCTGACACCAAACTCTGACCTCACATATATGCAATAGCACCCCTTGCAGTGAGGAATCAGGATGTATACATCTTCAGGAAGAATTTATCATATAAAGTATTTCCTATGTCTTTTTTCATAAAAGATAAGGCTCAGTTAAATCAAGATTCTATCATAACTTCTTTTAAATGTATGTATTTTATAAACAACTAATACAGAATATTAAAATATTATTAATCACATCCAAATGCATTCTAAGAAGTTAAAACAAATCATATTTCAACAAACAAGGCAACTATATCTAATGCTACTTAACAAATTAGTTCAACATTTCAGTTCTCTTTCTGGATATGTCAAGTAGAAATAACACACTTCCAAACAAGAAGAAACTTCATTTTACACGTACACATGTATTTATCAAGTTATTTGTGCTCTTGATATTACTAGGATTGATATGAACAAGCAAGATATGTGTAAATCATAGACATTCTCCTGTAGCATTCCTCTATAACATTGGATATTTATAAATGTTAGAAAATGAACCATTAACACAGATTTTGCCAATGAAGCATATGGTGCTTCTTTTTGAAAAATATCTATTCCTACATAAATCTGAGTTTGCAGCTCTGATGAGTGTGCTAGACCACATATAAAGTACCTACAGGCTGGCTACTGAGAAGACAGGGTCAGGTTCTTCACATTGGTGCTTGGTCGCAAGACTATGGTTTTCTCTTTCATTTCATCAAAGATATTGTTTCCTTTTTTTTATTGTATTTATAAAGCAACAGAGACAGCTGAAAAGCTTTTATTCAGAACAAACATAGAAATAGAGAATCATAGAAAAAGGATCTCTGTGGAGAGGAAGCAGTGGTGGATATAGAAAGAAAGGGGAGGTATCATGAGAAGGGAAAATATTCATGAAACATCTACACTACTATGAGGTTTCCCTCAAAGTTGAAAATCTGGATACTCCTGAGGCTTCCCTATCTCAAACCATTTGTTTGTTATCATTAACTGTCAGTGTATGAACAATTGTTGCTACTTTTCTTTCCATACTCCAATTTGCTACTGAATCCTCCATGAACTTATTTTCTAGTTGTGCTATGCATATTTAACTTTTGCTATCTATATCATGTTAAGTCTTGTGCTCTCATTTGTGGTACTCAGTATGTGCTGAAAATTGGATCTGTATCCAGTGCACCTGGCTTTCTTGAAACACATTTCTTTGAAGGATTTATACTTTTTGTACGGTTTGTGGTTTTTGGGGGGTTTTTTTTGATTCACTGAAGCAAACTATGAATCATGCTGGAAATGAAAAAAAAATTCCCAGCCCCACAGAATGTAATAAGATGTTATGCAACATATGGGAATACTAATCATGGTGTTTTCAAACATTCTTGTTTGCTCCTTGATCAGATTTCCAACATTCAGCTAAGACCAAAATAGAAATGACAAATAAAGCTAGCTTGCTATACAGCCATAAGCCTTCATGGGTTTAGAAGTCCCTCAGGACACTTAAAAAATTAAGACAACATTGAAGCTTATAGCAGTATGATGATTTACACTGTTGGGACCTGTTCCAGGAGATGTGTGGAGGAATACTGCTGGCTAGCCTTTTCTTCTCTTTAACCTCTGGTTTGCTCCTACTACTTTACTTACCTGTGCATAAACAAAATGTAGTCTATCTTATCTTAAAAAGAACAGGCATGCATTTCACTGCCTTTTTTTTTTCCCCCCAGCTTTAATATCAGTGAATATGTTGTAGCACTGAACAGTTTTTCTCTCTTCCAGATCCATCTGGACTATTTCCAGGCTAGTTTTACCCCTTGTGACTCCACTAGGCTGTTCTTGATCAAGTCTATAATAAACTCTGGTAACCCAAAACTCAGAAACTTTGGTCAGGTGTGTTTGGCAATGGTCCCATTCCTGAAATCCTATTATCCACTCACTGATGTTTTGAACACCCCTGCTCATTCTTCTGGGATGTCTTCTGAGCTATATTTTTACTCATCATTGAAAGCTTCACAGCAGTTGCATTGGTCTCTTACTGATTTTCTTCTGATATAAAGCCTCATGCCACGTTTCTGCAGATGACAAAACAGATGTACTCCTAATTGGTACACATTTTCTCATTTTTTACTTTTACAGGTAACATCTTCCATCAATACCCACAACTCAAATGACATCCAAAGTGTA
>VYZV01024702.1:5772-17200 GCA_013401275.1 Pandion haliaetus | reverse complement strand
GACTTCATAGTTTGTCCCAATTTTCTTTCTAAAGAACTAATTCTTTGTATTTACTAAAATTTGCGAAGTTACACTTTGTTCTTTATCATAAGTCAAACATTTCTGCTTCTGGCACTGTGTAGGTCTCTTATTCCAGCCTGAACAGTCTGTGTATTCTACTTTATGCCTCTCTCCTATTTATTTAAATAAATGGGAGAACTTTCTTTTCATCTTTTTCTACAGTATTATAATATCCCCTTTGGCTTTTTTGATTAACTTTAGAAGGCTAAATTTTTACCCACCAGTTCTTTGGCTGTCACTTTAATTTGTTCTTATTTGTCCTAAAATCTCTGGGAAAGCAATATGAAAGCTGTACTATTGGTATTTGAGTAAAACATGTGCTCACTGTTCTTTTTCCTGGTGCTAATTTGATAATTGTACCTAAAGTGTACAGTTCATGTCAACGGTTTTTTAAAGATGGTATCAGTGGTCAACATGGAAACTTGAGTTGCTGATGACTTCTATGGTGGTAAAGGCTTTCTAAACTTCATTTCATGTAAAATTTTATCTGTAGCTTCTGAAAAACATGTTTTAAAAAACTGAGTTACTACCCAAGAAAAGCCAGTAACACTTCTGGTGTGTATACAGTTGGAAGAGTCTCCAACTATAGCACGACTATGCCTTGCATCATATGTGGGTCTTTAGTTGAACAGAATGAGGGTTCACATAGCAGAATAGTAGAATGATTCCTAACATCAAAAGTACAGACTAGTTTCTGAAAAACTAAGGAGGTATACTTTGATCTGTAACTATTTTTAAGTGTGTGAATGCATAGGCTGAGATATTCTTATCTAATCATACTTCACATGATTTTCCAAGGGCAGTCACAAACTATTTCATATAGCTCTTAAACTAGAATGGACAGATTCTAGAAAAGATACAGGGTAAAGTGTAGTGGAAAAAGTCTTTTGCCTCAGATGTGTGGCACAGCCTTATGTGTGGCTGTTAGTACCCAAGACCGGAGGTCACATGCTGAACTGGGATTTACTGTTTCTTGATGAGGGCTGATACTTGTTAGCAGTTCAGCTCTTAAAGAATCCTGGAAAACAATGGGGACTAGAGCACTGCTGCAAAATTATTTGGATGTACTGTGCAAAGTATAGCAAATGTTGTACTAGCAAAGGTAACCAAAAATCACAGCAGAAGACTCATACTCATAAATCTAGTTCTCACTTTTAAAAAGACCTTTTTAAAAAAAAGCTAAAAATAAAAAGACAAAGGTCAAAATATGGAAAAAGCTGATCTCTTTATCCCACTTACAATTATAAAATAGTAGCTTTTGTAGCTTCTCCATGAGCACCAAGGTCACAGGTTTTGTAACATAGCGTTGAACTTCTTCCTTTTGGCAGAGACTTAATTAAGCTAATGTGGTATATTACACTGATTCTCAATAGTCTTGTCCTCTACTTTAAAGCAGACTGAAGTTTCGTGATGGAAAGACAAGCAATGGCCCTGGCCTTCAGAGAAGTCTGCATATATGCAGTATTTGACCACTTCAGATTCCTGTACTACTGATACTGACAGGAAAGTATGAAGTAGTGAGGAGAAGTCAAGAGGATCTCTGGTTGACATGTAGATCAGGTTCTCTAGAATAAACTAACATCCCTCTTTCAGACTATCCTTTTTACAGATACAGTTGGACACTGAGAAGAGCCTGTTTTTATTTAGGAAAGTGTGAAATTTAGAGTTAGAATTGAAATGTGTGTATAGTTGTATGAACTGGAGAGTGCTGTTGTAGGAGACTTTAGAAACTGTTTAGTGAGACCAGCTTCAAACTTAAGAACAAAACTTTACTAAATTCGAGTGTTAACAAAATGGCATAGGGTTAGTTCTTGCCTGTAGTCATAATGTAATCACTACGTGCACCAAACCGCTCTTTAATCATATCTTATGCTAGCTGTGAGCGTACAATATCTGAGAATTGATGAGCTATGTAGTTAGAACTGGTGGCTGTGACCCTTGATGCTCTTAATCAGGGAGGTTGAGTTTATCAGGCTTTAACTCTGAGGGAATTCAGAACTAAAAAGAATTTCTTTTTCTCCTCTTTGTTCTTAGTTTTATGCTTCTTGCTACCCTTCCAAAAAGGAGGATCTCGCCTACTTCAGTGCTGTTTGTCTTGTTTATGATTTTGCCAGTCATCTTTCTTAGATACTTGGCAGGATGTCCAGCTTCTCAATAGTCCTTTGTGCTTATCTTGTTCTCTGGCTTGCAGTTTTCACTCTAATGCTTCCAAAATGCAACTATATAATTTTATTTTCCCTTTTGATGGTCATGGTACCCACAATTACATAAAATGTTTTTGGTTTGGCTACACCATCAGTTACAAGATACTTGTGTGCTGTTTGCTATACTTTCTATACACTTAACACTAACTTGCCTGAAACTCACATATTAAATATATCCCAGTTACTGCATATGTATTTTACAGACATCACAGCCCTCTGCTTTTTAGCTCTACAGGGAAGAACAGAAAACCTTCTGTATATCAAATCTAAAAATTCAGTTAATTTGAATCTTATCTTGATAGTACTAAAGCTGAGATCACTTCTATAAGATTATCCACATCCCTTCATAAAATGAAGGTGAATTCAATGATGTTTTAATGTAGTCAAATCACAAGTTCAGATGAAGAGGAAAAATACTCACTTGGCAGGTTGACTAGAAACTGGACCTGAGCTTTTGATGAATAATGACCTGAACTTGAACTCCCTGGGTAATGCTGTGGTTAAAAGCTTCATCTCCTTTTAGGTTCCAGTAGCAGTAGATGGGATTACTTCTGTATATTGCAAAGACCATGGAGTGCTGTGCCTAGTTGTGCCTACATTTTTCCAAAGGCATTGAAATGTGAAGATGAAACTAAATATAGTTTAAAAACAAAGTTTTCCCTCCAAGAGGATTTTTAAGTGCACTGCAATACTGGGAAATAAGATACAGCTGTGTCTTGTTCAGAGCCTGTATATATAGGTTCAGAGTGTGTGTCTGTGTCTGTGTGTGTGTGTGTGTATGGGCTCTGAACCTATATACATACCAAAATAATAAGAAAATACCTGATAGTGGTCTCCTCAAAATGCAAATAGCAAATTCTGTGTCATGAGGAAAATGCTAAGTCATGTGTAAATGTCTTTATTGGCAGTTGTGGACCAGTTGCTTATGCCGAAGCTGCTGGTATGTGAAAACTTATATTAAACTAAAGAATAGACTAAGTGATGATGGTTTTTAAATATACACATTCTTTTCATAGCAACAATTCTTGTTTTATATCCCATGTATAATGGGATAATGCACAAATTCAGTGAATTGAAGGTTAAATTTGCCTTTTAAAATATTTCAGCAGCAAGCACCTCTGCTTCCTTGCTTCCGACATAGAATTGTAAGTGAAAGTCAGCAAACTGTGGGGTGTCTTAATATTAATCCTTCCTTTGCAGTTACTAGAAATGTAACTTTGTGTCAAATATAACGAAGCATGAAGGCTATAATTTGCAAAAGTATGCTTCCATTTACTTTTGTGTAAAATCCATAACTGGAGGAAACACTACTTGTATAAACGGCTATGCATTTAGTTATCTAATGAATTTTATCAGATAAATACTTAACAGACACAAACATGCATATATTTCACTGCTTTTTCTGTCCTCCTCTATATGTACAATCTAATGGATATAATGTGTAGTGTAATTGGGAGAGATTATATAAAGGTACAACAATCCTAAGGTATCTTCCATGTGGGCAGATCAGAAGATAAAAATATTTTATTATCGTGCTTTAGATTTTAAATGTTAAATTAAAAACTGTATGTAGTGCTAATTATTTAACGAGACTTTCATAAATACCTTGATATCCTCATGCTGATTCTCCCAGCGTGTAGCAGTTCAGAACTGTGGTCCTGTGATATTAAAATCCATGACCTTAGAACTATGTTGACTGCTTATAATTGACAAGGTCAGCTAAATTTTATCTGCTGTAATTTTTTAGGCTATCAAGGAAGGAGCCCTTTTTTTTTTTTTAACTGAAATTTTCTGCAAGGTGTTTTTACATTAAGTTTCATCTTGAGGGTTTTATTTGGTCTTCACACTATTTTGGAATGCATTAATTGATGTGCACTCAAAGATTTCTTTGACTTGTCAATACTGTCACTTCAGAAGTGCCACCACTGTTACAGCCATTTTTCAAATTTTATTACACCTTTTCTAGTTTAGTGTTTGTTAGTCCGAGAATACTGAATGCATAAGACTACATCGTGAAGAAGGATGTAAATCAGGCACTTTCTTGAAACCATCCATGATTTGCCTAATTAAGCACTGCTTTTCCTACACTGCTACCAAGAATCACTTGCCAAGCCTCTTGGTCATAGACTTTTTCCAGCATTTAAACACAGCAATTCTTAATCTCTGGGATAAACTGGATTTTTACTAATGTAAGTTCTGTCTGCTTTATACAGATCAATCTGATTATCTACACAAGGAGAAATAGCCTTTCTAGTTCAGCTGTTTACTTAACAGAGCCAATAATAGAAGCATTTGCTGTGTCCCTGTTCTATCTAGGCCTTTGGAAAGACTGCCTTTCCTTAGCTTGTAATGTGAATGAGGGGAATCAGCAGGGTGAGTAAAACAAGACAGATCTTTAAGGCCAAAGAAACAGTTAGACTTGAAACAATTCAATTTCTAAACATGTACAGAAGTCAATTCTACAGTATGTGCTAGAACAGATACTTAGCAGCCAAAGAAATGGGTATAATTTTCCTCAATAAGGGAGAGCTTCCCAATGGAGAATGCTGAGGGCAGGACCACGCTTGCTTCCTTGAAGTTCTGAGCAGGGACATATTCAAGGCTTGTAACCCTGAGATTTTTCTGGTAGTGGACACTTAACTAAATGCAGTTAAATAATAGAACTTTTCCTTCTTGTATAGCAGCATGATAAAATGCCAGGAAGTGGAAGAACTGGATTCAATCTCCCCTTGCCATGGGTTTTAGTCCAGTGTTTTGTCTTACAGAATACTCTAATGACTGAGGCTTGACTGCTGCAAGATGATCATGCCTTTCTGTGTTGCTTAAAATGGCCTTTCACATTTCCACGGGCCAGTCAAGGAACAAGAGCAAGAGCGCTTATCTGGGAGGGCCAGTCTGAGGTTTCAGTCTGCTTGAAGGGCCATGTGAATATTGTGGCCTTTAGTACTTCAGTAAATGAACATGCTAAGCATGAGTCTCCCATAGCCTATGTCTAACCATTGAGCTGTTCGATAAAAGGCTGACACCTCAGAACCTAGTGCTACTGTGCCGCACATCGGGCCTCAGCTATCTGTGTTAGGAATGTTTCAGAGTATGCTGACTGTGTCTGGTCCCACAGGTAATAAGCAGAAATACTTAGTTACTGAATCCTGACTGAACTCTTATGAAATAAATGCTGTGTTGTTCAGCTGCCAAGATTTCTGATCAGTGTGAGGTATATTAGGTGCCTGTGAGTTTTTAATTGGCAAAACCTAATATTATCAGATAATATGGATTTCTTTAGGCTTAGATGACAAGTAAGGATGACAATTCCGGTCACAATTAAATTTTGCCCACACTTCATTTTGAGTTAAGTCATTTAACTTGTCATATGCATACTGTTCCCCCAGTACTGGTATAGCTAACAACAAGCAAATTTACTTCAGTATTACATGTCATGTCAGACCTACACTAACTATTACAACAGTTTAAAAAACTCAGTCTAGAACAAGAGCTGGCCATGGGAAGAGCTGTAAGAGACCTGGACAGCCTGGAAAATTGGGCAGAGGAGGAACCTTATGAAGTTCAACAAAGGGAAATGCAAAGTCCTGCACCTGTGCAGGAATAATCTCATGCACCAATACACACTGGTGGCCAAACAGCTGGAGAGCAGCTCTGCAGAGAAGGACCTTGGGATCCTAGTGGTCAGCAAGCTGACCGTGAGCCAGCAAGCGTGCACTCACAGCAAAGAAAGCCACCAGCATCCTTTGCTGCATTAGGAGGAGTTTTGTCAGCAGATTGAAGGAGGTGATCTTTCCTGCTCAGCACGGGTGGAGCTACAGCTGGAGTATTGGGTCCAGTTCTGGGCTTCTCAGTTACATGAAAGGTATGGACTTACTATAGCTAGTCCATGAAGATTAAGGAAGTGGAGCATGTTTCATTTAAGGAGAGGCTGAGAGAGCTGGGACTGTAGCCAGAAGAAGATAACCCTCATTTTGGGGGATCTTGCCAATGCGTGTAAATAACTAATGGAGTAAGTAAAGATTCTTCTTGGTAATGCTCACTGACAGGACAAGAGGCAGTAGGCACAAGCTGATACAAGTGAAATTCTGTTTGAACACAAGAAAACTTAGTGATTAAACACTGGAAAAGGCTGCCCAGAGAGGCTGTAAAACCTCCATCCTTGTAGCTCTTAGAGCCAACTGGACATAGTCTTGGGCAACCTGCTCTAGCTGACCCTCTTGAGCAGGTTGTTGCTGTACATGAACTCCAGAAGTCCCTTCCAACCTCACTGCTGTGATTCCATGAATACCTTATAGGGATCTTTAGGGTTGAAGAAGGAGCAGAAGAGAACTTTTGCTCAAAACCTTAGTAGTGCTAGAAACAAAATGAGTACAGCTGGTGTGGGAATATAGCAAATACTGCAGTATCTTCATCTGGGGAAGAATTACATGGTAATGTTTGACACAAAAATACAGCCTATGATCTTCCAGGTACTGATGGTTTTTTTTTTTTTTTTTTTTTTTTTCTGAGCAGACAACATAATTAAACATTAGGAGTAACAGCTTTAAAACTTGTAACCACAAAACATCACTGTACCTACAATGCTCTTAGGCATTGCAGGAAAATTTCGACACCAACTTTGCCTGTTATGTTAGAATTTTACAATTCAAAGATAATCCTTAAAACCTTAGGGGATGCAATGTACTTTTTGAGTTGTAATAAGAAAGTATGCTACAGGATAATTTTTTCCAGCTCAAACAAGCTGTGGACTTACTGGAGGGTATATTCAATAGTAAAACTGTTGCACAGGAAATGAAATTAATTAAACCACTCTTTAGTTTTCTGCTCCTTTGAGCTTATATTTTCAAATCATGTTATCTTGCTCTTTCTAGCTATTTTGTTGCATATGAATTTCAAGCAGGAACTGTCTGTGTTGCCTCCAGTTTCTAAAGGCAATTAAGGAACTTATTTCTTTATGCACCAAGCTTTAAAATGTGATACATTGTCAAAAATACATAGTAGTATTTGATGTATTATGTTAGTATGTTATATAAATTACATTACTTACTTCTTGGGGAAGGCACAGATTATTTGTTTTGTACAATAGCAAGCTTGTTCTCGGTACTTGGTAATCTGAATAAACTCAAAGTTCAATAATCTTTAAGGACTTGTAGTATAGGCAAGCTGGTAAGAGTATGTTCAAGCTTAAAGTTTTTTAGAGCACTTCTGAGGAAGACACTAAGTTGAAGCATTTGTATGCAGTGATGGTCAGCCATTTTTAAACTATTCATTTTAGTGTCTCGAGGCAAATACCAGATCTATTTATGTTGGTTCCTGCTGGAATCACTCTATAGTTCTGTGAATATAAATAAATAATTTGAATTTACCTTCTGTATAGCAAATGTGCTCAGCACAACAACTGCACTCTTTAAGTAGGTCCTAATTTTACAAAGTACAATTTTAAAGGTATTTATATGTTTACAAATGTAGTTGGGTATAGATAGATTTCTGTAAGGTGACCCTCCTGGTGAACTTTAGAAAGTCTTATCTTTGGGCTCTAACAGCAAAACCCAATGGTCCTAGTGAAATACTCCCACGCTACCCACAAAAGGGTTTGGACTACTGAAATACTATGACCATAGCTATTGCTTTGGAGTGTGTGTGAAAGCATATTTATGGGGTAGCATTAACCTACTAAATCAAGTTATATTTGAATTCCTAATTGTCTTAGTCTTATAAATGCTAA
The DNA here is from genome assembly GCA_013401275.1 of Pandion haliaetus. Lineage (NCBI taxonomy): Eukaryota > Metazoa > Chordata > Aves > Accipitriformes > Pandionidae > Pandion > Pandion haliaetus. The sequence goes on along the minus strand of VYZV01024702.1, from coordinate 9,208 downwards.
ATTAAATAATTGATTATAAAACTTGTTATTTTAATTTTAATCAAGACTGATTAAAACAGGACCAAAATATTTTTATTTAACAATTTACTCTTAATATCTGAATGACTGGACCAAATTTTAGCCAATTTAAGTAGGGCTTCTTGAGAAACTTATTTCTCTGCAGCTTTCAGAAGTACATACATTAAGCTTCTGACTTACTAATTCTAACAGATGCCTGTCTTTTTAAGCATTAAACTTCTTTCAGTCCTGGAGCTGTAACTGCATATTTGCAGGTAAAAAGAATACTTAAAACTTCATTCTTAAACAAAATGAAAAAAAAATCTTTACTTAGAAGCAGTAGCGTCAGTAGGTGCATTCCATGTTCAAGTACTCTGTACTGAAAATGCAATTTGTCAGTCCAAAGGAATCCAGACACAAACATATGAGTCAGTAAAGATACTTCAAGAACTTGAACAACTCGGAGCAGCAGTACTCAGCAGTCATCATACACTGCCAACTACTTGACCCTTTTATTTAGCTTCCATTTACTACACTTCTACGATTTATTTGGGTATCCATTTGGATAGGTCAAATGTCATTGTACATTTTCATACTCAGTATAAAAGATTCTCAATGTAAGAGATTCTACCTTGCCATGGCTCTGTTCCCACTTCATGATTTGATTTGGTATGTATTTGATTTGGGTTCATAAACCTAAAAACTTGTCTGACAATTGATTGTCCTTCAGTGGTACTAGTCAATTTGTGGTATGAAAACATTTGTAAACTTACCACTTAGAATAGCTTCCAAAGGTATTAGTATTTCTCAAATACACTAAATCATCCGAATCTCAACCTAAAGCAGCCATTTAATTAAAGGAAAAGACTAGTAGGGACAAGAAAGAATTCCATTTTCCAAAAGGGTGGACCTCTGCCTGGAATTTTACAACATCATTGCATTGCATATATGTCTTGTCACACTGCTTTTTTTATTTCCCTTCTTGTTTGGAGATTTTTCCATTTGCATTTTTAAATACAAATGAGATGTGCATTGATGTTGCACATGAGAAAATGACACAAATGGCATTAGCTGTTTTGGAACACCTTACATCTATATAGAGATGGGACATTATTATGGTTTTTTTTTTTTGAAATTTAGCAAAGGTTTGTGCAAAGTTTCTACTCAAGTCTTTCAGGATTTTAAAAACTTTTCCCTTCTGATAGTAACGTGAATCAGACTGATTACTGTCACTTCACTCCTTCCTGCTCTGGTCAAGTATAATATATTTTTATCAACTCTGCATTAAGTCTTAAACATTCCTAGCCACTGGATGCTGACTTACTGATAAGTTGTCTAGCACTATGCTTTTATAGTGAGTTGTAATCACCATTTACACTACCATTCAGAAAAAGCAAATGCTGCTGTAGGTTTTTTCACTTAGAAAGTGCTGGTACTCATTTCTTCATCACATACTTCTGTAAGCAGAATTCTGGAGATGTATTGTTTTTGATGTGGCCAGTCTATAGTTTGGCTTAACTTACTAATTATTTTCTTGTTTATTGATTACAGTGTGTCTTGACCCAATTATTAAGTTATTTATCCATTAAAGGTGAGCTCTTAGGGACCTGAGTTCCCACTCATTTGCCAGGAAAGATAGTCTAGATTTTTCATTTTTGCTACTGAGTAATTATGCAAAATAATTTTAACTCCCAACTGTTGTTTTCACCTAGGCTGTGCTTAAAAGAATAAGCATTTCTTAGTTCCCTAAAGATGAAGTGTAACAGCCTATGCATAAGCAGTAATTCCTGGGTGGATTCTGAGGCTTCCGTAACAGCTAGGAAGGAAATACTGGTGCGTGAAACAGGGAGGGACATAAGTACTGTTATGCCTTGCAGGTTTTTTCTGTCATCACTTTCTTCTCTTGAGCTGGCATCTCCTAATGTATGAGGTCTGATTATACTGAATTCTACAAATGATCAACATCTGGAGACAATTCCATTTTATATGGTGCAGTTTTATTAATTTTGTTCATTATGTTCTATGAAGAGTCCTTTTGATTACGTTAAGATCTCTCCTTTCTAAGTTTCCTAGTTTAGTGCTAACTCTGATTTTCTTCTGAAACTTAGTGTTCAGATTTTTTTTTTTTAAGTTTCTGTGTTTGTAATGTGTGGTGACTGTAAGAATACCAGTGCTGAATTGGAAAAGAAATTCAATTTTTTCCTTTCTGTCATTTGTATTGAAGCTTAAAATGAGACCTAGAAAAGCCTACAAAAGCCTAAGAAACAAAGTTACTTTGTAAAACTGAGTTTTGAGCACTGCAGCTAGAATTATTGGTAGTATACTTAGTTCCAAGGTTATACTTCCTTTTTGTTGTATTTTGTTTTAATTGAAAGGAGCTGGATAGCACAAGATACCAGATATGTATTGAAGCCTTTGAACTGCTTTAAGGCTTGCTAGTTCTATGTGGAGAACTGACAGCAGTTGTTTGGTCTTAAGTCAATCCACTGGATCCCTGTGATACATAGATCACAGGTTGGAGTGATCTTTGTGCTAATTCTAGTAGGGATTCCTTAGAGAACACTTATTTCCAGGTTGGCTGTCACTCTGCAATGTACTTACCATAGGAACTGAGTTTGTGTAATTTTAGATGATTAAGCTGTTGAGTGAAAGCATCTAGTTATCCAGTGTCACGTATTTCATCTCAATATAGCATTTGTCACGAACTTGTAATGAATCCCAAGTTGTGCTCTTAAGGAATGACAGGCATGTAGTACAAGCTGAAGAATGTCTTATAGCATCAGTGAGATAAGCAGGTTAGTTTATTACTAGCCCAAGCAAGTAAAACTCACTGGGACTGAATCTGATTAGCTTAGGTTCAGACTATGCTAGTCCGATCACAGAGCTCTTTTCACAGCTTGAATCATGAGATAAGTAAGTTTGTGCTGGTTTGGGGGGAAAAAGGCAAGAAAAAATCCTGAGATGAAAAAAAAAACCACCTCTTTTGCCTTTCACTCATATTCTAAATTTCTGCAGAGCCTCAACGTAGTGAAAACAAACCATTCAAGCTCACTTAGGAAAAAACCTCCTGTCTCTGGTTTCTAGAATTCAGACATTCTCTTGTTTTTCACTCTGCTTTTTGTTTCCTAAATTGGGTTAAGGTAACCAGACCGAATCTTCTCTTGAGCTGAGTAGTTACCTCTATTGTGACAATACAGGAAGGTTGTAAGGGACGGAAGATGCTCTAAGTGCCTTACTCCCACGCTCAGGAGTCACTTACAGGGACCTTAATATTAATGTGGATTCCTGAGGAGCAGTGTTATGGGTTTGTGTGGCGTGGTTTTCCTTGGTGGCAGGGGAGGGGGGCTGCAGAGGCGGCCCCTTTAAGAAGTTGCTTGGAAGAATTCGCTGCCCCAAAATGTCGGATGCACGCGCCAAAATGTCGGACCCGCCTCTAGGC
>VYZV01024687.1:26854-60584 GCA_013401275.1 Pandion haliaetus | reverse complement strand
CGTCATAAGGCAGAGGGGATACCAAGTGCGCGTGTGGGAGGGGAAGCGTTCGGGGAGGTTGTGATAAATTGACCAAGAGGGAGTATATCTTTGTTATGGAAACTGGCCTGTGAAAGGAACATATGAAAGGCCAGAGACTATGGTTTGAGCATGTCTGTCACTGCCACTTGAAGTAGTTGCATGAGGAGAAAGGAAGTCTCTCAGATAAGCAGGTTTCCTAATATTTAGGACGATAGAGGTTGTCATCAGCACCTTCCATTTGGTCTGCAGAGTATCAAAGTTCACGCAGAGCTTGGAGCAGCACTATGGCCTGCATTTAGTATTTTAAGTCCTCTTGCTAAACACTCTGTTAGCTTGGATTTTTCTGTGGTCTCTTGTTAAAAAGGGAATGAATAAATGCAGCACGGTTCACCTCCAATAGAAACAGGGTCATTTTGGAAGGGGTGGAGGGGGCTATATTAAAGCACACAGTGCTTCGTTTCTTGATGGCTGCAGAAGAAATCTGTACTTCTTTCAGTGCCTAGAGAATGGTTTTAATTTCTGTGTTCTTAAATAGACTGACTTGTCTGAAATTAAGATGTTTAAGCTGATAGTTACCAGATTTGAAGGTGTGTATATCATTGCCCCAGAGTGCAAAAACCTGTATGTATGAGAGGGATTACTCTGTGAGAAAAAAGGTTTATCAACAACATTTTCCACACTAGACATTCTTCTTAAATGTAGCAATGAAGGTTTTTGATAAAACTTATTTAAAAAACTACAAAAATGTATAGTTATACATAATGTACTTTAGCCTTTTAAAAGGAATGTCTGTCTTCATTTGTTTGAATAGGTGACAATTCAGAATGGAATTCAGCTGATGCTTTTGAATGTGTTCATACAGTCATTTTGCTTAGTTAGAATCAGGCTGAAATCAGTCTGAGAGAGATATTTGGCCGGGGGCAAAAGTGATTTTTAGCTAACTTTGTGACTGCCTTCCTCTGGGAACAAGCAGTGCTGGTTTGGCCCTTGTAAAGCAGAAATGAAAGAGTTTAAGTCCCTGTTTTGAATGTCATGGGCTGGGTCCAACTTTGAAAAGCATTTAAGCCTATGCTTAGCATTAGCTATATGCTTAATTCCCAAATGTCTAACTACAGGCCCCTTCTTACGCACTTGCAAGAATTGTGATGATCAGGAAGTCTACCATCTGACATCTGTGAAATGAGCTGGTAGACTTGAGTCTTTTTCATAATGAACTAGTTGCCATCTCATAAAATTCTGTAATTGCAGATGGTATCAGTGGACACCTATGACAATCTCAGCAGAGATTGCAGCCCGGCATTCCTCATTATAGGATACATGGACACTGAACTCCTCTCTGCTCAGGAACATGGGGTTGATTCATTGACAGGGCATTATCAGGAAAATTGCAATGATGTGACTAGCGCTTCACTGTGGGTAAATGGAGTACCTCAACTCTTGGAGTTGACAATAGGCTCTTCTAAGAAATGATAATGCTGTGATTAAGACATAAAGCTGGGACTCAGTACACCTGGGAATCCTTGTGTGACCCTGGCAACACACTTTTTGTTGGTTTTCACTTCTCTGCCTGAAAAGTTAGAATAATGCTTTTTCATTTTATGGTGTTATTTACTGATAAATATATTACTAATTGTGAGCAATTCAGGAGATACAGTTTTAGAAGCACATGCTTAGATAAATGCTCTTAGATTTTAAATGCACTCTGTTCGGTTTGCATTTGCACGTGCTTGTGCCTAGCACTAGTGGAAAGCAGGCCCATTTTATTTTGCTTCCTCATTCTGCATTGAGGAAATTAGCTTTAGGAACACAGACCTAAAAATCTTCCATAAAATACACTGTATTGTGAAAGAGACCCTAAAAATCATGTGGAGGAAGAAATACATTAATTTTGGGCTTCCTTTAGCTTGTTCTTTAGACACTGACAGAATTTTTGTTTGGTCTGTGTACATTTTCAGATCTGTGTTTTCTTTTTATAAAGAAAATAATATCGTTCAAATAGCTTTAGGGTCTTTTTATTTCTGTAGAAGCACCTGAATAATGTTTTAAGGGCACTTGAGATACACTGAAAGAAATGGTGAACCTCAACGGGTTTTGGAGCACTGGAACATATATGAAAAGATATAGCTACAAAATCTCTAAGCTCTACCTGGGACTCATAGCAGCTGTTTCAACCTGTGATTCCATGAGCTGCTCAGAAGCTCTTTAATCTGCACATCTCTGAAATGACAGACCACAATGAGTCCTCCTGCACATTTTGTCTCTTATGCGCCCGAAGTTAGGAAACTGTTAGTTCACTAAACTACGGTAGCTGGAAAAAGAGTAAGAAGTATTAAAAAAAATGGTAGCTGAAATAAGAACTCTTTAACATAAGTGTCAGCAGGAGCTATTAGTTACTCACTGGTTTTGAAAATCAGATCTTCCAGGTATCTAGCTCCAGGCTGCTGGGTTTTTTTGGTGGGGGTGTTATCTGGTCTCTGTCTTGTCGCATATCACAAGCTTTACCGCTTTCATAAAAATGATTATAACTTCCTCTGAAATGTTGTCTACTGCACTGAAAAATCTGAAGTAAGTTCCAGCAATAGTAAAAGTGCTCAGGGTCCACTTACGTTACCACTAACAATGTGTAACAGCAGAATAAGAAGTGCATTCACTGCACTGTGCATCATGCTACAGACAAGTATATTAGGAACCATGGTGGTTTTAAACCACTTGGCATCATGTAGTTAACATGGGGTTAGGCATTATTTGGCTTCAGTTGTAGGCTGATACATGTAATAAAGCTTTGAACAGGTGCTATCAGAAGTAAGAGCTAAGTGGCATTTAAAATATATTAGAAAAATGTGATCACTAGTAAGTTTTAAAATATTCCTCTTTTCCTAGTCTAAATTGGTCCTCAGGAAGGAAAAAATAACAAGAGCTAATGAAATGACCTGACAGGGTGGCAGGGTTTGTTTACTAGTCCATATTTGAAAAGGATTCATGCTTCCTATGATTGACAGTCATTGCAAATTCTTTAGCTTTTTAAGACTTAAGACACCACGGTCTTGGGTGAACTTTAGTTCACAATGGAGTTGTTTACAAAAATTAACTAAGCAGTTACTGCAGAATCGCATGCTATGTTTGCAGTACAAATGGTGATGGCTCAGGTTAAATCATATTCTAATGACTGTGCAGTCAATTTGTTCCATCTGGGAGCTTCGTCACCCTGGCACCTGGAAGCGGACAAGGTAGCTGAATGGGCTTTTGGTTGCTCACCATGTCCAAACATCTTCCCGTAGTATGGCATGAATGTTCTAGTGTTTCAACAAAATCAGGTTATGCTGATTGAAAAGGGCATCCTCCCTCCTCAGCATTTGCAGAATATGTATCCAGAATATATGCACCTAAACCTTCAATAATTCCATGCAAGTCAGCCTTCTAACAGTTCTTGTTTCACTATTCTGAATATTCCTTAGTCAAGATCCCTCCCCTAGAGAGGTCAAGACATAATTCAGTTGTATCTGTACCAGAACAATGTGCAGCAGACGTGCCTTTGAATGTGCAATTAAAAGTTGCTTCGGCCTGTTTTCTTTTCCTGTTTTATGTTTTCATAAACTCACATGTAATTTGATGAACACTGTGATTCTTTAAATTTCTTCAGCATTACAGTTCTCAAGGGACTTCTCTCTCATTGAATGTCATTTTTGCATATTTACTTTCTCCACAAGTGTTAGTATGCAGCAGCACAAGTTGAATCTTGCATTGTTATTTTTGTCTTTACTTATGTTACATCCTGTTTTTCTTTGTAATGATGTTAACACTTCCTCCCGATTTAGTATTACCTCTGTATGCCATCTGAAAGCTGTGAATTTCTACCTCTAGCTAACCAACAATTTAGGTAGTTTTGTTGACAGAGTAGTATGAAAATTATTCAGATCTTGAAAGCACAACTTTGCAGCCAAGTGGAAGCAACTCGAGTAAGGAGCCTCTGAGCACTGTGGCAGAGCTGCAGTGCAACAGTTTACTTTGCACTTCCCATGCAGCCCTGGCACACGCACCATTTAGCAATTCCTGTGTTGGCAGTGCTCAGCGGTGGCTCAGAAAGCACCACCTTTGGTGTCTTCTGTCTTGTTTTATCTACGTACAGCCTAGCGCCTTCTAACACTGGAAGCGGAAGACAGCTTGTTTAAGTAGTACTCTATCAGTAGCACTGAAAATATATTTCTGTCAGCAGAAGGGTCAATTACATGAACAGCTCTTCCTTTGAAGATATGCTGGAAACATGCTGCTTCAATCCTTCACCAGAGGTGACTCATGAAAAGACGACTTTGTCACAGACTCAACCCTTGAAAGCGGTATAGAAGAGTTAGTTACCCATCTCACCAGCCTCTACTTCCCATCCCATCCCCCAGAACCAGCATGTAGCCCTGCTTCACGCTTCCTAAGTAATCCTAGCATTACTGCTAAGCCCGTGACTCTGAGCTGAAAAATCAGCATCTTTCCTGACGATTGTCCTTTTGGGCATGATAAGCCTTGATGTCAGCGCCTCAAGAGGAGTGAGGGGCTGGCAGAGAAGGTCTCTGCATTGTAGCTGGACCACTTATAACCAGCCCTATTCCCTCCTTCTCAGAAGTTATTGGATCCCTTGCGCTGAGACTGACTTTTGGCGTGCGAAATCTGATGTTGGAAGCTTGGGAATTGCCTTCATAATTAATTCACCTTTGTCTTATGCCACGTACCAGTTTGGGGACAGCTGTACTGGTACCTGATCCTATGTTGGGGTTACACGTGTAAGGCTGAAGCGTCTGATCTTTCTCCACTGAAAACCTGTACAAGTTAAAACCATAAAACTCCCTTCCCTTGTTTTCTTCTGAAACTGGTTGTAATGCTCTCTTTCTCTCACTGTACCAGCCTCTACCATTTGACCAGACATGTGTCACTCCTCCAGTTTTCCTATATTGCCCAGCAGGTGAGAGACAAAAAGGAAAATATTGACTGTATGTCAGGGTCCAGAGAAGAAGCTGCAAAATTAAGTTATGAAGCTCGCCCTTTTTAGCAAAATTAACTGATCTCATATTGGCCCAGCATAGCTCCTTCTTCCTGACAGTTTATTACTTCTAATCATATGAATCAGGGCTCATTCCAGTATGATTTTGTTGAAGTCCTCCGATGCTTTGGATATTGAAACAGAACTTTTTTTTCTGATAAGATAGTGCATTAATTGCTTTAATTATTAGATGAGCATTAGTTTTTGATACAACCCATCCCATAGACTCCTGACAACTTGCATGCTGAGAAGTCCTGTCCTTGAAGTTACTGTAGTGCACAATGATCAGAACTTATCACTGATGTTTTGTTAGCATTTACTAGCAATGTCTTGGCAGAGGGTGACCTCTAGTACTGTCTCTAAACATTTTCAATTTACAGACTCAAGAATTTTTGCTGTCTTTGCCTCTCATTCTTTTGAAGAGGTCAGCCCTTTATGAATTTGCCACAAGAAAGAAGTTCAAAATACCCTATATACTTAAACAGCATGATAGAAATATAGCCACAATGAACGCACAACATACAATTCATTTTAATATTTATAGAAGAAATTCACATTGTTTTAAGTGTACACAAGCAGCTGCTGTCATTTGGCTATGAGCAGATGTTAGACCTCCGAAAGCTTTGCTGATAATTAAAATACTAACAGTTAGTGTTTTACCCCAGCTGCAGGTTCTGTTTACTGTAAATTTGATTTTAATGGTGCCTCTGTGCAGTTATTGAATAGAGGTTTGTTTTCTACTATACATACAAAAGTGTCTACAATGAAGACAAATGGTTATTTCCCGTAATTTACTCTGGAAAGATATGAATGTACACTGTAACATCATTGAATTTATAAATGAAATACAGATACGACTATCACATTGGAAATGGTACTTTCTACTATCTTAACTAACAAAAAGAACTAGGGAAACTCACTATTTTGTGTTATTCCCAAGCATTCCCCTTAAAAACTGCTGTGCTTTTCAAATGGGTTGAGATGTGCCCTCCAGCAAAGAAGAGGTGCTCCTTTTTTACTGAATGGGTGCATAAATCTGAATAAATAAATACAGGAAATCACGATACTCGTATTTGATAGGTATGCAGAAGAATATAATTTCTGCCTGATCATTTAATAATATGATGTTTTATTTTAGGTATCCCTTACAAGTGTCTGTTCTCTTTAGTGCGTATATGTACATCAAACGTTAGGGAAGGCTAGCCACTTCCAGAATTGTTAATCCCAAGGGCCTGATTATGCAAACACAATGCATAATGCAAGCTACCATGTTTAGTCCCTTTGAGACTATTGAGGCTAACTATGGCAGTAAGCAGTACTCTTGATAAATAAATGTTTATAAGACCAGGATCTAAATGTATATGTTCTTGAAAAACAAAAACTCTTGCTGAGATAATAATGACAAAAAGGGGTGGGGTGGGGTGTGTGTGCCTTTTTTTGACAAAACAGTTACTGTCTGGGACTAGACCTATTTCAGAAATCCAGATCATTTTCCTTATGAGCAGAGCTTGTGGGGTTTTTTTCCCTGATTTTCTCATGTTAGCATTCATACTTTTTTTCATATCAGCTTACGTGTTCTGTCTGCTTAGGAAGCAGAAATCTCTGCTCTGACCAAGCACGAACGGTACCTCTTAAAATTGGGATTCTGATTTAGAAGTGCTAAAAAGGCACTTTCCAGTTGCACTGTGGGGGATAAAACGGAGAAAGTGCATGCGTGTAGCATCAATGTCAGTTGTTCCTAAACCCAGGGCCAGAGTAGCCTTTGAAGCTGGACTGCCAAGAAATGTCCAGGCTGGCTATCCTCATCTCCAGCTGCTAAATTGCACTGGAAGAGCTAGCTAAAATACTCCAGATACATTCCTAATGCTGCTTGCCCGTAGAGGTAATTGCTGTATATGCCACAGTGAGGTTTTTGCTCACACGTAGGAGTTGAAAAGACAAGCCTGCATGGTGGCAAGCAGGTAAAGAGGAAAAGTAGTCAACAAGAAAATCAGTTACGGCGCAGGTTAGGCAGCTGTAAAATCTGCATGTTAACACTGTACGTGTTTGCTAGGATTAGTGGGAGTTTCGGTACGTGTATTTTTTATTTGCATAGCTCCTATAACACTGGGCTCTATAGTGTTCCTTTTTTGACCTTGAGTGCAGGAAAAGAGAAACTGAAATTTTTCACAGAGAGGGCCTTTTCCCAAAGGTTAATTGGACACTGGAGGGAATCTAAACCAAAACAAACAAACTGCCTAAACACCCCAACTGAATGGCTCAGCTATTTATTTTGGTGGTTGTTTTGTCTTTTGTTTCTTTTTGTTGGTGTTGTCATAGTCCTCTAAGGTATGGGAGGTAAAAATAACAAGCAGGAAATTTCAGTCTGTTTTAAAAAAAAAAAATTACAAAAATATTTCCTTTACATTTTAAGGAAGTTAAAAGGATATCTGCTGCTTTGTTTAAGACACCTGAAAGGTTAAAACTGCATCCTTTATTCAAGCAATTCTTAGAAGACCTTGAAGTTTCTAAACATGATTGAGTGGTTAAGGACAAAGCTAGAAGCCAAAGATGTTTTGAGTTTCAGCATTGAAACATGACATTACTGGATTTTTAAGTATAAAATAAAACTATGGACATTATTTGGGAATTGGGTTTTCTTGTTTAATTTTCTTTTTACAGTAACAATATACTAAAAGGAAAAAAACCTCGTGGCATTGGTATCTCCTGAGATTTACGTACTTTGTGTCAATGGTGGATTTTTTTTTTTATGTCTCTTAGGGAGCTGGTTAAGTCCCCTGTAGGTATACTTATTTGTACTGCTTTACAAATATTTGCTGCCTTTGTGGACTTAATAGTTCTGACAGAGCCGTTTTGGGTTGCTGATTTATTTCACTTCTTGGTTTGACCCGTCCTATTTTCTTTCCTTCAGCAGAAGACATGAATGAGCCTTCACAACCTCTTATTTAGTAGCTTAACTAGCTGGTTTAGAAAGTGCTGGCCCATGCATTGCTTGCACATATAAACCTTACAAATGAGAAAGGATAGTTTTTACTATGGTTAAGGAACAGAGATCTGAAAACTGTGGGTTATTGTTACGGCCTCTGAAAATCAAGGCAATCCCAAAGTTATGACATTAGGCCACAGTTCTTAGATTGCACTTAATTAATTATAGATCATTACCAAAATAATTAATTAAAAAAAAAAAAGAAAAGAAAAAGAGCAGAAACTTGGAGCTTCATCAAGGCCTAAATTGTTTCTTTATGAATTTGAATGGTGGACTTACCATACCGTTCAAAATACTGTACTGCCACATAGACAGTAACTTTTAAAGTAAAAAGTTCAGTTGGCCAACATAAGTGGAATTTTCTATATCTTTTAAATTCCTTGAAGGTTGTATTTAAGTGAAGGAAAAGATGTTTCTTTGCATTGACATTATTTAATATTCATTGCATTTTAGTAGATATCAAATATTCGTATGTGTCAATAAATAACATACCTAATCACCAAAGTATGAAAAATTAAGTGTTGCTGAATAGGGTGCTATAAATCAGGCCTCCTAGAACTTTTGCAGAAAAGGAAAAAATAGCTGGTTTAAGCTTGCTGTGTAAATGCAGATCATTTCCGTCATCGTAATAGATTATTTCATTTATGACTTACTGCTTTGTCCTAAAGGTGCTCCTTGTGAAGGATGTCCTCAGCCTAGCCTCACCATGCACAACCGCTTGCTACAACTTTTGGGGAAGGCTCAGAATTCTAAAGAGGCTGCTGGCTGAGAGCAAAGTGGTGCTTTACATATAATATTAGCCCAGACTTTCCTAACGCATTACGCATTTCTTTCTGAGACAAGTCTCCTTAATGCCATCTTTATCTGCTACACGATGCATGAAATCTACTTTCTGTTTTAGAACTGCGGCTGACCCCCGACCCCGCGAGTGGCGCCACAATGTGACCTTTCTATTGTCATCAGCTTTCATTCTCCTGAAAATTCTATGAATTTTTATTACAAGTTTTTTTAAACCAAGCTGAGGCTTCAACAAATTACTTGACACAGATGAGATGAAGTTGTTGAAGTAGTGTTAGATAAGTTTTACAGCCAGCATGTGTGCTGCTGAACAGTACAAAGCCAGTGTCCTACAATGTCATACACCAGTAACTGCTGAGCCTACTATTGGATAAATACATCATTTTATGGAACATTGATTGTTCTATAAACCCAATGGAGTATTATGCTCTATGATCAAACCATTTAGATTGTGTGTAGAGCACAGAAAATGCCATATTCAGGATGGTACTAAAAGTGCCATTTGTGTATTTTATGGATGTCATTACGGGGGAAACTTCTCTCTGTAGGCCCTGTTTACTGCAAAATTTTTTAGTCTGTAATGACATTTTTCATTCACAACGTATGCCTTCAAGAGAGGGGGCCCTTGTTTTATTTGTTTCATTCGAGTTTACTGCACAAATCCTGTACATTTTAATTAAATGTAAGCTTAACAAAAGAATAAGGTATTTATTCTGTGGGGAACAAATGATGACAGTAACAAAAGAATAAAACAGACACACAAAAGAAAGTCAGGTATTGAGTAAAAGGAAGGGAAGAAGGTACTAAGCCCTATTTGTAGTTTCCCAGAAGCACATTAAACATCAAAGCATTTCTTCTAGCCCTATTTCGGGAGTTTGTGGTCTCTGAGAATTAAAATAACCTGCGAATATGGATTTAATGTCTACAAAATCCTGACATTTTCAAATAAAAAACTAGCAGTCGCTCAGGAGTCCAACTGATAAATAATGGCTCTGCTGAAATGGCAGACTTCTTGGAAAGAAACCAATTCTGTGATCATTGCACCCCTAGATATGAAACACCTCTTTACAAATTGTCTGAATATGAGCTCTCGTATCATTATATTTTGTCATTTTAATGCCTATTTGTGTATCTTTTTAATTTGCAATGACATGCAATCAGCGACAAGTCCACTTTTCCTAATATTAATGTGGGTTTGTATTGCAGCTTATGTTTGCCATGTCAGCCAACACTTACCCCTTCTCTTTAGCTGTTTTTAAGAGGGGGCGAGAGGCAGGCTGGATTTAGTAGGACGACATGATTTGTTGCTACATACAGTCCAATAATGTGACATGTTCCCTAAATGCATAAAAATTCCTACAAATGTTGTGTTGGATAGTAGTGCTCCATTGTAGAAATGTGCTGTTCTGAAGTCGAAATACCAGCTAAGCCTCAATTTATGTTGTTTTTAAATATCTTCCCTACTTGGCTTTTCACTGTTAAAACAAAAGAAAACCAGTAAAATCTGCAATTCGTGTTTACCATGAAAAATCACTAAAATTGAAGTTGATGTTCCCAGTAAATTCTTGGTCATAGTCCAGTTAAAATTTAAAGTTACAGTAGATTCACATTAGTTTAAATGACACTTGAACTTCTACACAGCTCAACATTAATTCATTATAGTTGAAATGGAAGAATCTTCAGTGGGTGAATCTTTTACAATCTGATTGAGGCTGTTACATTTTATAGGAGCCATTTTTCAAAGCAGTACTGACAGCACTCGAAGTTATTAAATTGCTGAATCAAAAGATGGACCTGCAATCGCATTTATGAACTGTGATGGAATAGCTGGGGTTGCACTGAACTGAGGTTAAGATGTTGGTGTAGTTAAGCTTCATCACACCCCTTAGTGACAGCAGTATTTACCCATGTAGTTTACTTTAATGGTCAGGAAGTGGCTTAACTCACCTCTGGATTCAAATAGATTAAGTAAGCAGTCAGAATGGCATAATTATCAGTGCTGCGAGGGATTCACTGGATAGCTCTTCACCCAGGAGACTTCCCATTCAATTGTACAGTAAAGACTGGAGTTGCAGAGATTCACGGGTATAGCATCCTTTGAGGAGGTGAAAACAGAATGAATTTCCTTTTTCTTTCCCTTCCCAGACCCCAGCTTCTCCTCAATGCAGTGATGCTGTGTCCCGTACATAAATTATCATGATCTTAGGGGAAAGATGTCATGATTTTGCTGTGCGTGTGTGAAAATTATGATTGCAGTTATTTTGATTTTGAAATCCAGTGGAAAATGCATGATTTGTAGAGTTATTTTGATTTTGTGCCACATCACTGCCAGGCTCCTCTTTTATCATGTCAACAAAGCAAGATTCCTGAGAGAATTAATTACTGCTACTCTATTATAAAATGTGGAGGAGCTAAGATAATTGTCATGTTATGTTGATTTCCCCTTCCTATTTTTCTGCTCTTTGGGGGGTCTTGTGAATGTCAGTGCCTACAGAGAGCACAGGAAAAGTGGGGATAAGAACCAGCCGTACCATAGTAAGCTTCCTTCTTGCTTATGCCTGACAAAATGTACTTCAATTGCATGTGCCAGATTTATCACGCACCATCACTTGGAAACACTCTAATGGTTGAAATTGTTAATTTTCTTTTCTGAAGACAACCTGCCTTGCAAACTAAGATGGAGAAAGTTGTATAACGTCAGTTTAGACTTGTGAAGGTGATTTGCAGCCTTTCAGCTTAACAGAATTACTTCTTGTGCTTCACAGTACAGTTCTCCACCAGAAGCTTTGTAATAGAAAAAAAGATAGATAGACAGATGCATGCATGCATGCTGTCAAGAGTTCAGTCTTTTAAGCATTGGTGTTATCTTGGAATATTAGCTTGATATGCACCTTAACATATCAGGTTGCTAGAGGCTGCAAGATGCCAAGTACTCGATCTCAGAGTAACACTGCTCCTAAGTGTGAACTTACCTTTAAGCAAATGAGTCCCTGGTTTTTACAGCCCAGTTTAGTTCTCTGTGGGATCAGGGCCTGACAGCTCTATGCTTTGGGTGAAAGAGCCCCCTTAGACCAGCTTTAGTAGAATTTTCTTGGCCTCTTGAGTTCAACAGAGCATGTTGTTCACTACAAGTGTCTTGGTGGCTTGGAAAGTACAGTGCTAGCCTGAAATTTGACTGTGAGTCAATGTCTTTTCTTGCTTGTTTTATCCCAAACAAGCAATGGCATATCTATGTGTGTTAGTGATAAGATGCTCCACCTGTTACTCCAGAGATGTGATTTCAGTTTGTGTATGTGAATTTAAACTAGACTGTGGGTAGTCTCAGCAGCATGGACTTAATCAGCCTTCCCAAGGACCATCTGCATTAGACTCCCACCTTGTTCTCAGCATCCAGGACCCACTCTTCTCTCTGTGTGCACTGGTTGTTGCCCAAAGCTCTCTTCCCAGCAGCTGCAGGAGTTCTAGGAAGGCACAGCCATAGGGAGGCAGCGAGTGCTAGAGTTGTTCTGCCACAGACATATCCACAAAGCTAGTCACAGGATGCTCTCAGTTATGCCTTCCCAAAAATGCTGAAGGCAACCCTGAGGCCGTGCTTTGAGAATGGTGGGCTTGACTTTGTGCAGCTGTGGGCACCATTTGCTTTGGGGAAGCTTTGTCGTTAGTGATGAGAACTGAGAAGGAAATCGTCAATGACCCAAAGCTAGACCGAGTGGCAAAGCAAGCAGTTGGAATGTAGATGTTACAGGTATTTTAATCTGTTAATTGATTTCCTGTAGAAATAATTAAGAAGTGTAATTGAGGTTTCTCTGGATGCTATTTTATAGAATACCCTGCTTAGAGTAAGGAGACTACTGAGTGTTTTCTCCAGGTAACTAGGCTAGTGACTGAGTCAGTCAGGTGTGCTGGAGAAGATGCTAGGTGGGAAATGAAGGGGAAGACAATGGCATCAAATGACAGCATGGCAATTACCTCGCCAACAAAAGCAGGATATTAAGAAGATCAGCCACAGTTTTTCACACCCAGATATGTTTAATGTTATACACGATCCTAAAATTCATTACTGAAGTACTGAAATATCACCAATAGGATCTTCTGTAAAAGATGTGTTAATGGCTTTTAACTGTATACTGTATTTATCTGGGCTTTTTTATACAGCTTATTTTAAAAAACACATTTAAATTGTTAATAGGCTGCAGAATTGTTAAACTCAGCAATTATTTCAACCTGTAAATATGTTATTTGGAAAACATGCAAATTGTTTTTGTTCACTTGCTCATTTTATCTGTGTTTTCTGCCAGTGAAATCTAAAAATTGTCAAGGAATTTTTTTCCATTTAAGCTACAATTTGTTAAAGTAATGAACTGATACTTGCCCTGATATCATGTTAACAGCATGTTTTACCTTGTAGGCATCGTATCCAAGTCCTATGAGTGCCGACTGAAGGGGCAAGGAGCAACCTTTGTGGAAACTACGAGTCCTTTTACTGCAGCAGCACTGGGAGAGGTTTCTCCAGTTAAAGAGAAGGTGTTTCGGGGCAGTAGAAGACAGCCACAGTCACCTGAAGAAGTTCAACAAGTTATTATTATTCAAGGATATGATGGCGACTTTGCAATTGATGCCTCTGTGGAAGAAACAGCAGCGGCTACCCTTCAGACTCTAGCAATGGCTGGTCAGATGGCCAGGGTGGTCCATATTACAGAAGATGGGCAAGTCATAGCTACAAATCAAAATGGCTCACACGTGAGCAGTATGGTTCCAGGGCAGATACTTACTGAGCAGTTAGCAGATGGTGCAACACAGGTAGTAGTGGTTGAAGGAACAGGAACTGGTATGGAGGAAGCCGTTCGAATAGACGCAGTTCCTGACTCCAGTAGCACTGTACTGCAGCAGATAATGCGACAAGAAGTTTTAGATGCTTCTGAAACTACAGTCCATCCTCCAGACTCCTCAGCATTAGATGCCCTGCTTTGTGCTGTAACAGAGCTGGGTGAAGTGGAAAACAAATCTGGACTCCTGGACAGGTGCAGGTCTAGTCACAAAGATTTCTTGCAAATCCCAAACCCAGAGACACCCAGCGTTCCCAGTGATGCAGAGGGACAAGAAATACAAATGTTCCATGAGGTTCAAGAGACTCAGGAAGATACGGAACCTATGGAAGTAGTGACGCGGGTCATGCACCCATCGGCTATAATTGCATCTCAGGAGAGAGCTCAGGCTGCCTTCAAGAAAATGGTCCAAGGAGTGTTACAGTTTGCTGTATGTGATACGGCTGCAGCCGACCAGCTGATGAAAGAAGGTGTCACGCAGGTCATAGTAAATGAGGAAGGGACTGTGCATATGGTAGCTAGAGAAGGCTCTCAGATAATTATGCAGGAAGGTGGTAGCCACGCGCTCAGTGTCCAGAGCGAACACATGGATTTAGTTGAGTCAGATGGGGAAATATCACAGATTATTGTTACAGAAGAATTAGCTCAAGCCATGGTTCAGGGTTCTGGTGGCAACTTCTCTGAAGGTGCAACGCACTACATCGTCACAGAATTGCCACCAGACATGCAGGATGAGCCTGGTGTGTACTCGCATGCTGTGATAGAGACAGCTGGATCTCAAGAGATTTTGCAGGCTGGTACTGCTATAAAAACAGAAGCTGTATCCCCTGATAGAGCAGAAGAGTTAACAAGCATGGTCATTTATACAGAGGGTGGCTCACAAGTAATTCAAGGCCAGAGAGATGATAACGAAGTATAAGAAGCATGAAGAGCTTCATCTCCTAAGCTTTGATGCAGGGCAAAGCTGGAAATTACCAGATCCATGGAGGCACTGTGTTCCTAGAACATTTCCTGTAAAACCTTCTCAATATAACATCTTCCTAGCCAGGTAACAAATACGCGCCCTGCGGGAGGTGAAGGTCAGCTGCTAGGAGGTGTTCACTGAAAAAGAGAGTACAATCTTGTTATAATAGCTCTAAGAATTATTATATGGTATTATTGTAAAACAAGCATATTAGGGTACAAAAGAGGATAAAAAGCTCTGCCCTCCCCCCAAAAGTAGATATTGTTCTGATCACTGCTTTCTTTGTTGTTTGTTTTGGGTTTTTTTTAAATGTTGCTTTATCTCAGGGTAATTCCCTGCCTTCTGTCGTTTTTGTCTAACATAATCACAGGAGTAAAATAATTCCACCTACCTGTGCATTTGGTGAACAGATAAATAAGCAAAAATACAAAACCCATAATAACAAGGTGAACAGGTAAGCTGACATACTGTAATTGGTGCCCTTCTTAATTTTGAAGAAGAACAAGTGACATTTTGCTTTCTAGAATCTTACTTTAAAATATCCCTGGCTAGAAATATGTCATCAAAGTAAGTATTTTTTGCATCTAAAATGAAAATTTTCATAGTAGCTTACTCTTCCATGGTATCATGTAGGACTTTCCCTAAAGAAGAGCTCAAAAAAAGCTACACTTCAGAAAATTCTTGATTATACATATTCAGGAAGAAGAAGAACTTGATGCCTGTAACTTCCACGTAATTTTAGATGAGAGTCCTGCATAAGAAATGTGCATCTTTTGAAAAAAATACTGTTACTGTCACTCTTTTGCTTTTCTTATAAATAGTGCTTCATATAAATACCATTTTGCAGTTCATTTTGTGAGCGACTTCTGAAATGTTATGGGGGTTTTTAAAGAAAATTCTGACATTGACATTAACAAGTAGGAAAAAAAAAAAGGTGACCTTGTATTTCTTGCTTAGTCCAGAATGTCAGTTATTTACTTGTGGATATACTGCAAATCGTCAATGCAAGTTCTTGTTGAAAAGATTTGTTTCATGATACAACTGCTTTTGTTTCTTTAAAAAAAATGTAAAATATAAACTGGCAAGGTTTGGGGATTATTTTTTTTGTCTTTCAAATAAAATGTTAGCATTAAAATGAAGCATCATGATTTTTAATATTAAGCAATAAACAGAACTGGCATTCAGCAGGAGCAAACGAATGCTATCTGTTATGTCTGTGCATTTTCTCTTTTTTCCTTTCTCTAGCTCGCTAGATAGATAAAGATAAAAGAATCTAATTTCTGAAGTGTGCCTCATGCATGCTTAATATAATTGTGTAAGTGTTTAGGGTATAAACCATGCTGACTCTAGAGATAACTGGGTTTCCTATCATGTTTAATATCTTAAAATTATCAGCTGTAAGAAAGTTGGGGTGAGGTAAAACAATAGTTCCTTCCTGAAGCAACTGTTTAAAAACGTATTTTCTGATAGAGCTGCTTAGAAAAGGTGCTTCATTCTGGGGCTATAAGATCCTGCTGTCTTTTCATCTCTTTTTATTATTATTTTTTAAATTGTATTATTTTCCAGGAATTAAGGTTGTGTCTTTGTCAAACCCCAAAAAAAGTAAATTTCAAGTTCGACATCGAGATTCATAATTAGCCGAGTTTGACTTGCTCATCTTTCTTAAAAGTGACAGGCTGTTCACTTACTCTTAAATACTGTCTTCAGCAAACAGTGACAGGATCAACTCCCGTTTGTTATCAGGAAAAAGGTGACCTTTACAAAATGATGGCCCTCTGCAAGACTCTCACAGATGTTCAAAAAACGGAATGTTTTTCAGTGGAAATATTTCTTCTTGATCATTTCTCCTGTTAACTGTAGCCCTGTGGTCTTGCAGCTTGGATGCTAATTCTTCGCTGTGCTTAGTCCTGTATGGCTAACCTTTCTGCTGCAGTACAGGGTGTTGACACTGACATGCTGCAGTTTACCATTTGTGATTTATTTAGGATAAATATGTCTCAGGTGGCATTTAATCCTTCATAAAACCAGTGTAGCCTGCAGTGTCAAACCAGCAATCACATTGTACGCACAATGAAAAGAGCAGACCTTTGCATAAAAAAAACCCACAACAGTGGTAGGTGTTCCTGTGCTTGGGAGCATTGGAAAGGATTCACTAACCTACCGTGTGCTGTAATTACCTGGAAGCTCAGGTTAACGATACTTCTCTCTGAGTGCAGCCTGATCGGGAGAGCTAATATTTTTCTAGGGCTCTTTTTTTCTCCTCCTTCTTCTTTTTAATGTGCACTTTAAAGTTAACTTATTAGTGCCCTACAAATGTAACGTTAGAAATCAAGGGTGACATTCATTCCTGTGCAGACCGCCTGCTTAAGGACTCTACACACTGTCTCAACCCCATGCTAAAATGGTCTCTGCCGTACATGGAAAGTTGAGGCTACGGCAGATCTCTCCCATGGCTTAGGAAACTTGTCTCTGGCATTTGTCTCCCTCCCATGCCTGAGCAGCTGGCACTGTGCCGTAGTGTAAACTGGGAGGAGATTAGCTGGATCGCTCCATGGAGCTGCGAAGCTTTCCCCTGCTCTGGAGAGCCGGGAAGAAGGCAGCGGAGGTGCTCAGGGTAGAGCAGCACCTGAAAAGGACACGAGCCCCCAGGATGGCCGTGCACGGCGCTGGCAAGGCGCCTGTGGCATGGCGGGGAGCAGGCTCAGGGGCTGCAGGAGCCCTTTGCCACAGGTAGCGTCCACCGTCAGAGCACAGCAGAAGAACTTGTGCGGTTGGATCTAGGAAGGTGTATAGCCCAGGCAGCCGTTCAGTCCTATAGGTGTGTTTTGCTGTTTGGATTGAACACCTTCAGTTGCTTGTTCTCCGGCGAAATCAAGGGCTATGCTGTAATGGAAGTGGTTGTTGAGAGTGCAGTGTTCCCATGTAAGTTGGTTGTCTTCTGATGTTCTGACTGCCAGAGCCATTGGCTTCATTTCCTCTTTGTTATCCATTCTGAATAAGCGTTAACAAAGCTGGATCGTACTGTGATGATGCCAAACAGGTAAAAATGTGCTTAGGAAGCATTGAACTAGCATGTGGGGGTGGGGTGGGATAAAACCAAGAAGAACCAAAGGTGAACAAAAAAACCCTGAATTAAAACAGCCAGAGGAAGAAGAGATGTTTCTGGCAAGCAGTTTCACCCTCCATTTCTTAAGAATCAGATATACGCCTCCTGAGGCAGTGTCTCCTGCCCCCTGAATTCAGGGTGCATCTTTGGGGAGTAATGGGAGATAAGAGATAGCTGGAAACTGTATTTAGAGAAATATTTCCTACAACAAAAACAAAACAAAACGAACCCAAAAACCAACACAACCCAAAGTGCCCACAGCTACATACCATTCTGCCTGACTACCAGCTGCACTTCACTATGGAAGTGAGATGAGCCAGAGCCAATAGTTGATGCGCTAAGGTATGCACATGTGGATTGTGCATAGTGCTGCAAGCGCTGCTGTCATTTATAAATGCTGCTTTAATACCAGAAATGTTAGCTGTGAGTCCTGGAAGAGATATATTTGTGATCTTTGTGGGCAGCAGATTCAGCTTGTATAATCGCTGTAGGAATCTCTGCGTGTCGAAGTTCTTGTGCCTTGGGCTAGCCCTGAACTGAACCTGAGCTTAAAATGCAGGTGAGTCAGTCCCCTTTAGAAAATCATGGGGATTGAGAGATGGGGTTGGAGCTACTGGCAGAGCAGTACAAGGAGCTGGCGTTGTGGTAGGCACAGGCCTCAGAAAGTCATTTCTGGGGCTTTTTTCCAACTTTCCCTACTCAGTAGACTTCCTGAGCAGAAAAGCTGTAAACAGAATTTAAAAAAAAAAAAAAAAAAAAAAAAGAGAGAGAAGAATGAAGACAAAACCACTCCTGAAATTTGAAACAAAGTTAGTTCTAGTGAGAGGATTAAGTAACAGAAAAAAAGGTCAGTCATTTGGCAAAATAAAAAAGAGCTGTGAGTTTTCACTTATTTTACTGTGCAATATTAGCCCATAATTTAAGATAGCGCACGGCTCACTTAAACAGCCTACCCCTGTTCCATCTTGTTGAAGAATACAATTCGTTTTCTACTCCTCTAGGGTGATATCATTTTATATGAAGAAAAAAGTTAGCTCAGATGGCAGTTATATGTTTCGGAAGCACCTTCTAATCAGGGATTGGTGATTCATTATTAGCTTCAGCAGGCGATCCATCTGACATGTAAGGGGAAAAAATTAGCAGCTGTCACTGCATGATGAGTTAATTTCCTGATAGGCCTGACACTGAAAAGCCATTTGGAGACATGGAGATGGCTGATGAGAAAACCTGGTGCTGGTTTATAATTGGAGAGAAAGAAAGGGCAGAGAGACAGAGGAAGGTGGGGGAGGGACTGAAGCTCATCTACAAGTGGGGATGGATGTTTGTGTATTTACTAAATAGACTGCTTTACAATAACCCGCATTACTGCGCATATACACCTTGGCGGTTAAGTAATAAGGACCGGGGCCTTTCATTTTCCTTCTGCCGTGTGTCATTATTTCTAGTCATTTGTAATTAGTACTCCAGACGGTTTTATGCTTACTCCAGCCCGGGTGAACGGTGTACAAGCATGCGATTGGGTTATCTTGCAGTGACATTGAAACCTGACATTTTAGTGGAAAGGGGAGAAAATGACGCTATCCCTTTAATGGTTCTCACTGCAATTTTCTTAATTGCAGCTTGAGATTTCAATCAATCATACAAAAATAAACTTATCTGAAACAAATATTGCTAAAACTTCCAAGGGCACAATTGCAAATGATGAAAGGGTATTCAGAGAAATCTCTAGTAGAGTATGAGGAAATATGCTCTTCAAAATACGTAAGCACATGCCTGTCTGTTTATCCTTTGTCAGAATGGTCAGTAAAACTATGGAGAAAATAGGCATGCAAGACCAAATATAGTCTACTGTGGAATCTGCCTTGTGTGTATAATAGGGAGAGCAACACAGAGTCCTTCGTGTGTATTAAATAAAGCTCATAGAAAGCCCTTGGCCAGAGACTAACTAATTTCTTCTGTGGCTGTGCATGTTAGGTACTTCTTTAAAGGGCTACTTGTTTTCAGCTATTTAAATAAGGTATTTAGTATGCCCAGCAAAGGAAACCAGGCTTTTCTTTAACTGGAAAAAAAAGAACATGATGAATATTTAAAACTTTTCCTTTTAACAATGGTAGAATATAATGGGATTTTCACCATCATCGGAAGATAGTTTTTGACTGGGAAGAGCACGAACCCATAGCTTCCACCAACTCCATTTGTACAAAACCAGCTTTGCCGTTTTTCTGTTAGGATGTTCTTAGGTGATAGTCAAGGATTTGTGAGCGGTGGTGGAGGGGGGAAAATCCACAGCTGGCAGGTAGATCCAGCATGTATCATGCAATTGAAATGTGATAGAGGGCTAGTACACAAGCTAGGATTATGTCCTGCAGCATAACAGGACACGTGCCCTTGTTTAAAACACATCCTTGTCCTCTGGCAGCAACACATTTATCAAGGCTACTTTGAATGACCAGTCAGCATTAACCGAGGACCATCCTGTTCTGGGAATTTCTGGTTAGTAAGAATAGCAATCCCTGGGCAGCGACAGCTTAATTCTGGGGTGGCTTTTCTTCCATGTTCCCCCAACCTCTGATCACTCTCTCTGCTTTGAATCCTCATTCCTTACTGCAGCTTTTCCACATGTTGCTTCACCTTCTGGCAGGTCCTGCACACAGACTCCTGTTGCCAGTTTGTCATGTTCAGGAGTGTTCCATCTGGATATACAGGGAGCAGAGGAACGGGTGATTGGTTTGTTATCTCCATTAGGTTGCATCCCGTGTTACGCAAGTAGCCACGAGCTTCGAGATTTGTGCAGCGGTCGACAGATGTTGAAAGTCATCCAGCTCCTTGGGAGGGCCTGTTGGGTAAGTTAAGTGTCACCAGGGGACATCTGGTCAGACAACGGAGAAGAGAAGATTGAGCAAATCCAATGGTAGGAGGCAGAGCCTTTGAGTCTTAGTCTTCTAGGAACTGAGCTTGATAAGAAGCTTCTGAAAGCAGAAATAGAACTGAATTACCAGGAACTGAAGGCAAGGGTTGCTCACGCGTTACAAAGCCATACACACAAGAAGGAGCTGAGAGACGAGGTGCATGCAAAACAGGAAGACAAACCCGGTGCCTTTCCAACACACACCCACAACCCAAATCCAGCTTCCTTTCCCTCCCTGTTCTCCCCTCCTTCTCCACCAATGCACAGCGCAGAGACAAGCAAGCAATTTGGTGGACACAGTGCCTGGTTTGAAGATCTGGTCATAGCAAGTGCAGTGCTGCAGGTGGTCCCAGGTCAGGAATGGGCTTCTGACACTGCTAAATACCCGCAAGGGAAGACACCCACAGAGAAGACACATCTCATCCAGGTAGGACGGAGGGTCACCAGGTGAAGGAGAGGACTCATTTCTGTTGCAGATAAGGTCTTTGCTAGCAGATGTCTTATGCTGAGAGAGTTTCAGGACTTTCCCCCAAACCCTGCTAAGCTTCTTCAATCTGCCAACGTGTTCCTCTGTCGCTGGAGGTGTGGAACAGGTTTGTGTTTTCTGCTCAGCATATGGTGGTGACTGCTGGTGTTTGGTAACTGTGAAATCCAGATGCCGAGCTCCAGGAGGATTTTTCCCTTGCTAGGGACATCTGGCCATCCTCTCAGCCTTGCTCTTTCTTCTTCTCCTCATTTTTGCTTGCGGTCCGTAAGCCTTGCCTATGAATAAATCAGCAGATCATTCAGCTGATTTATTCTTCTGCTTTAATTTGAGGTTAAGGAGTCAGCAAAGGGAAGCCTGGGGTTGTGTTTGCACCTGGGGACCCAGATAGAGATGTATATGTGCCAAGCCCACTGCCTGCCCTTGCCGGGGCAGCAGAGGGGCTGAGGCTGCTGTGGCACGTTGAACAGAAGGCAATGGCACTAATGGCTGGCAGCAGCCTGGTGGGGGTGGCAGGTGAAGGGAAACCTAGAGGGATGCATCCAAAACACCAGGATAGCTGCCTTGCTTTGGCTCGGAGCAGCTAGGCACTGTCTGGGGTGTTTCTGCTCAGACTCCTGCCTTAAATCCATATGTGAGCTATGATGATAAAATTTAGGGAGAGCAGGTACTGCAGATATTTAGAGCAAATGGAAGCAGGAATTTCCAGGAGCATTTCTGTCTAGTAGCTGGGAGCTTGGATCCACAGGAGAAAAGCCAAGTGACCTGGGAGAGCCTCCTGACCCCTTTTTATTATTATTTTCTCTCAATGCCATGAGTGAATTTCTTGTTCCTGCAGGTAAAGGGCTGGCTCTGACAGGAACAGGCTTGCCGCATAGCTGGTAATCCTGCCCGTGGACCGCTCTGCTGTAGAAACTGTGTGTCTTGCTGGGTTGTGATGTGGTCTGGTAGATTGATGATGTGGACAAAAGCCTGCTGCCGAGGAGCAGGAACCAAGTCTTAGGCAACATGCGTGAGTTGGAGTCAGCAAGAGAAGATAACCAAACTCATTTGCTCTTGCAGTCTGTTGGTATCTGACTCCAAGATTCAGTAGACAAAGTGCTGATGCTGTGGAAGTTGTTAGCAGTCTGCTCTTCTGCGCTGGTCTGGGTGCTGGATTTGTCCTCGTTCCTCTTCTCCCCCTCTGCTGGGCCTTCCTACTAAAGAGAGACCAAAGATGATCCTTCTCCAGCTGTGAGCTCCCAAAGTCCCTGCAAGGAGCTGGGGATCCATTTCTTCTCCTCTCTTCTTCTAAGGGGAGTTCATGACTCAGCTCCTGCTTCCTCACTTGACAGCTCAGCAGTGCGAGTGAGGCTCCGGCCTGAGCAGCCCGGCCGTGGTTTGGCTGTAGTGTGGGTGGGTGGGTGCACCCCAGTGTCCTCCCCTGCACTCTGCCATGCCACAAAGGTTGTGCAGGGGCTCACTCAATGCGCAGCTTTTCAATAATTTGTCTTGGTGGTTTAGCGGGTGGCCCCGTGCCTAGTTTATTGCATGCTGTTGAAAGCCTGCTCCAGAGGCAGGATGAGTCATTTTCTATGGGCATTTCTTCTGGTACTTGTCACTCTGGTATTTGAGTGCTTCTCAACCCTTCATGGCTTTGTCCTTCTTTAGCCCACCTAAGGTATCATGAAGAAATATTTTTCCTCTTTCACAGATGGACAACTACAGAGTGCAGAGAAAGATCTCCATCCATTTGGAGGAGCTCATTTGAGCTAACATAGACGTTATCTTTCCAAAGCACTTAGACTTTGGTAAATGGGGAGATATCCCTCGTCATACCACCTTGCTAATGCTTCATCATGGCCTTCGGTGTCTCTTGCTGTGAGGGTGCTCAGTGTACCCACAAACCAGATACCAGGGGCTGATGCGGGCACTGAGCAGAAAAAAGCATTTCTATGTTCGCTCTGCTGTGCACCACCTCTTCTCCTGGACCCTGCCTGTCCTGTTAGCTTCGGGGGCTTCTGCTGCTGAATCGTAATACCAATCATCCGTTTCTGTGGGTGAAGCATGGAGCTGCTATGGATATTAAACACACAGGCATGGGGTTGCCTCTACCGGGCACATAGGAGCTTGAACAAAGGGGAGAGCCAGGCTTTGAGTGTTCCTACAAGGAGATCCTTAACTGACCTGCCAGCCATGGTTGCTCACCGAATGCACACACCCAGCTGTGCAGCAGAGATGTGGCCCATCAGGCAAGTGGCAGCTCACAGGGCCTTTTCCTCCTGCACTTCCAAGGGGACGCGCAGAGCTTGCTGCGGTAATAGCTGGCGATGGGGAGTCATCTGCTTGCGCAGCACGTGGTCGGCGTTAATTCAAAGTGAAGCACCCGGTTCTGCTGTGCCAGACACAAATGTCTGCACGTTGGGAGGCATGTGTGGGAGACCTCTTTCCTTCATCCAAGCAGGTTTCTAAGAAAGCTTGCTGAAGTGAAAATTAAACCACTTCAAATGCTGTTATGGAAACATACCCATCACAAGCAAGAGCTGGATTTCTGTAGTTGCCACCCAATAAATACATGAGGCTTAGTTCTGATGTCAGACCAGCTTTACTTTGTGCATGTCCTCCGACGTCTGGTTTTCCAGTTATGAACTTCAGTAATTGTGATCAATCAGGCTTTATGTTCACTAGCCAAGGACTGTTTTATTAATGAATCTGCATCCGATCTTCATTTTTTCACAATCTCATCAAATCTCTTCCAGATCCTGTTTACATCAGATTTTGTCTGCAGCACACTTTTATAATATCGTCCAATTTGGAATTCCTGATTCTGCACCAGTTGCTCAGACCAGGTCCTCAGTATACCAAATAACAACACGTTCCTGAAATAAAAGAAAAATGAAAACATGAGAGCTTTCAACAACGTGCAAAGAAAAGCCATTGATTTCTAAGTGATACCATCCTTCCAGACTGAGAACAGGCTATGGAGAGACAATTTTTTCAACTTTTTTTTTCCTGTATGTGTGTGTATGTTTAAAGTCTAGAATTGCCTTCCTGTGGATCCTTTAAAAAAATATCATGTACTTTTCTCCTTAGCATTGTACATTTTCTGTTTGGGCACATGGGTTTTATGAATATTTGGCTTGACTGGCTAAAGACATCAATGTGACATGATGCAATGTGTTATAAATGTCTCAGATCAAATGCAGAATAGGGAGAAAAAGCTTTAGAATAGAAGTTTATTAAAAACACATACATACAGTCTATTCTAAATGAAAAAAAAAAAATCACTAATGTTCCCCTGTTGCATCAATGCCAGAACATTATGTTTGCAAATAAGAATTTAGCACTACAAAGACAATGCCCTAGATTAACTAAGATCCCATTTCACAAAACCCTATGGCAATAGTCTACAACATCAGTTACAGGAGAAGATATAACACAGACGCATTTGTGCCCTCATGCAGCTGAACTGAAACAAAACAAAGAGTGAATTAGGCTGAATATCTTACTGTGTGCAACCTATTGTACAACAAGGCACCTTTGGGAATGTGTCACAGGGTTTGGTAAATTGAAAACAAAATAAACAGATCTATGGGAATAAATAACATCATATTAGATGTCTGCTGCATGTAGACTACATTAGCTTCCAGTCACAATCAGGCTTCAGTTTTCCCACTAGTTTTCAGTGCCTGAGAAAAGCAGATGATCTGAAACCCCTGCAAAGAAATGGTTAGAGCTGGGGGTAGGGGCAGAGGGAGGCACGCTACCACCCTCCGCTCGCTCGCCCGCACACGCACACGTGTGCTCGCACGCTCGCTCCCTCCCTCTCTCTTTCTCTCTGTTTGGCACAATTTCAGGCGGACGAGAGACCAGTTTGTCCCTTGCTGCTTTGCATGCGTTAAGTCAATATGGCCATTTGTGGACCGGTGCGCTGAGCGGAGGCGTTTTCCCCCATGCGATGGTCTCCCGTCGCCGTTCGGGTGAGGTGAGTGTGCTGGCAACCTGGTTTAGCTCCAGCCCGATGTGCACGGCCGGCATCGCTCCGGGGGCTCCTGCAGCCCCTGCCAAATGTGGCTGGTGGGGTTTGGTGTGCCGGGCAAGAGGAACAAGGCGCTGCACAGGGCACCCGATGCTGATGCAGCCACGAAACACATGACTTTGGTGGTAGCTGTGGAGAGCCAGGTGAGGCAGGTACTTTGCTGAGTCCCGTCTAATTACCGCCAAATTCAGTTGATGTATTTAAAGAGGTTTTTTGATTGCTGAGCCATATGGGGCCAAGGTCTGCTTCCAAGTACGTGGGTGAAACCCCCCTGATTTCAGCGAGATTGCTTGGATGAACTCAACTTAAAAGATCAGGCCATATTTATCTCATCTCAGCAAAAGTTCAAGCTAATTCATTTTCTCTCCCTTTCTCTCTCTGTCTCTCTGTGTTCTGCTTAGCTTGTAGCTGAGTAAAAGGAACACGTATCTCGGAGATAGCTTTTTAAATATAAAATTCTCTTTATAACCCCAGACCTATATGTCATTCTGCGATTACAAAAAATTTTCTTTTCCCAGAGAAAATCCTTCTGAAGCAAACATTGGCTTTATCCTGTCTGAGATCTAAGCACCAGCCTTTGAATTCATGTGTATCAGAAAAAGACATAGATCCGCAACAGAGCAAAGCGATGGCCTCTAAATTGCCATTATTCCAGTCAAAAGCCTATTTCTTCCCTTTAAGTAGCAGCGATGGGCCTTGAGATGAATTGCAAAAATAACAAGGGACACAGAGAGAAAATTATATTTAATAACTTTTTAGTCTGAACACTCTCAGGAGATGAAGAAGTTTGATGAAGAAGTTGGGAAAAATTTTAACATTCAGGTAATTGATGTTCTTGACTCCGCTAACTAAACTCCTCCTGGCTTAGGGCCATGATCAGGTACCCCTTTGCTCTCCACGGATGTGAGCTCAGGTCCTGAGCTCAGGATGTGGGCTCAGTGGCCCTTTTCCAGGGGGTGGGAGATGCCTCACGTGGCCCTGCCAGGCCATGGTCACTTAATGTCCTTGTCATTTTTATTTCCTTCCATCTCCACTTGTAAGTTGTTGTTTGAAGGCTAGTGTTTTTCAGGTTTTCCCAGGGGTGTGCTGTCTATAGACGTTCAAGGCAGCTGGGTTTTGTTATCTAACTTTTGAAATGTATTTCTCGAGAGGAAGAACGTAAGAGAGGGTCCCCTTTTGGCCAGCCTCGGAGATACTCGCTCCCTCGTTCACACGCATCTGAAGTTCCCCCCCTGCTCAAAAACTGGAGGGCCTGTATCTGACCTTATCTGCAGATCAATATGTTCCCCTTTGGGTTCCTGAATGCATTCAGGCATTTTTAATTTGATTTCTCTATTCACACAGACACAACGAGATGAGAGAAGGATGGAGCTGACAGCTCTCATAATCAGCAATCATCTTCCTTCACCTCTGTGTCAAAATTGCATTTCCATATTTCCTTCCATTAGTATTTTAGCTGTAGTCTTCAGAGGCTCATGCCGGTGTGGTGGACTAGGACCAGATTTGAGAATTAAGCAGGCACATATGCTATGGCCGCAAGTAGTGCCGCTGGAGCCAATGTGCTTGTTCAGCGGCTACAAGACAACTGTGTGCTTAAGAGTTCTATAGGGCCGGGGATTAGTGCGCTGTGCTTTCACCTCTCAGTCTTTAGACAAACACCAGAGCTAGACGGCTGGTGGGGATGGAGCTCTGCAATCCTTCAGCGGGGGAGAAGGAGGAAAGCCCAACTCCAGCCAGTTAGATTTAACATGTAACCCGTTGCCAGTTATAACTTTCCATGCCCCTAATTCTACGCCCTGCACTTTCTCTGTGTTGTGACTGCGTTCATGACAGCAGGCTGCTACCGTGACTCATGGAATAGCATATGGTATTATGCAGGACTTGACCGGTGTGGCTCTGCTTAACCCCTGATGGACTCCGGTTTGGGAAGGAGGAAGGAAGTAGGAGCTCCTGCTGTAAGGATCGGAGGCCTCCCCCAGGGACCGGGCAACCACTTGTCCATCCCTCCTCTTTTCTTCTGGGTCTCCCCATCCAAAAATCATGAACTCATCCTGATGTAGCTTGTTTGAGGCAGCACCAGCTGCACCAGGAATAGCATGACAGCCCTGTGGCCTGAAGAGCAGAAGGGAGACTGAGGGGAGCGGTGGCAGCAGGGACGATGCCAGCCGCTGGGGTGCAGGAGCTGCCCCCCTGGAGCTGGTGGGTGGGGGGGAGACCTCCCACAGCCAACACGGGTCCCTCCAGCCTCATGGGTGAAGCTTCAGCTGGATGGTGGCTGCTCTGTGCCTGAGCAAGGTGGCCCCTGGTAAGTCAAGCAGTTAGTGTCCTAGATGTACAGGGCTGGTCACAACACGCTGGCTGCTCACTTTGCTGCATGTTTATCACGACACAGCTATTACACTTGACTTTTCTCCTTTGTCCAGCTAAGGAGGGTTTGAGGTGCCCAGGTCTCCAGCCAAACTGTGGGGCTGAGATGGAGGCAACCCCCAGCAAAGGGAGCCAGGGAGTCTGTAGCTTAGCTTCCCAGAGGCTGAAGTGGGGGAGGGCAGAAGGGAGGGCTGGACTGTGGGGTTCGTTGTTTTGGGTGTTTCTTTACTTGCTGGGGCCATGCCTAGCATCCTCTCCAGGGCTGGGCAGGGAGGGATGCCTGCCTGTCACCTCCCGACACCACGGCCAGCTCACACCAGCGCTGTTAGCTTCTCATGGCCATGAAACCCAGATCCGCTCTTCTGCCCCGGGGTGTAAGCCAAGGCACCAGAATGCCCTCTCCTTGGGAGTGCCAGAGGGGAAACCTACTTATCCTTTCCATCCCCCGGCAGGGGATAATGCCTACCATTTCCATGGACAGTATGGCTCAAGAGCACTCTTACACACGTGCAGGTATCGCGTGTGCAGATTTGTTATCCTTCCTGCCTCAGTCAACACGGGAAGCTTCCTTAGCACGTCCCTAACAAGGAAGTGCAAATAAATCACATGGGGTTTTGCCTGCTTCGGGACCATTGCACGGCCGAAGGGGTTTCTGGAGACCATCTCTGCCAAATTCATCAGCAGTGCCCTCAGGGCGGTCCCGTCGGACAGCACGATAGACACGTGGTCACTGGCGGAGCGTCGTGCAGCTTGGCTCCTCGCCGAGGCTCCCGACGTGCCGCTGAGACGCGTCGCTCTGCGGAGCAGCGGCACACGTGTGGCTGGGCGACATGAGCCCCTCCACGGCCGCTCTGCTCCTTTATGCCAACCTGGGTGAAGACGGTGTAATGTGAATACGCTCATAATCTCGAAGACATATTTAAAAAGCCTCCTGACACCGGAAACTAAATTTCTCCTCCCTTGTCCCTAGGATAACACCACTAACACTGACTGTGATCGTAAAGAAGACCTGGATGGCTGCACGCCGTCCCCATCTCAGGATGAAGGCCCTAAAGTACTACCTGCAGTGAGTCAGGAGGTAATGGTTTCAAAAGCACTTACAAGACTTAGGAGCCTAAATACTGTTTATTTAAAGTGACATTGTCATTTGAGAGCTAAAGTCCTACTGAGTGTTTCCGAACTAACCAAGCTAAAGCTGTATCTGACAAACCTAACTCAGACAAACAAGGTCCAACAACCCCAGCTGTCGATCACCCTACATTTAAAGAGATGAGTGAAAAAGCACTTACCTGCTGGAGGGACATTATTTGGGATGCTCTCGGCTCTTGATTTCATACGAGCAATTTGCATACGGGCAGGAGCAACTGCTCTCAGATTTCACCACCAGTGCCAAAGAATTTATCCTTCCCCAAACCATGCGAAAGGTAAATATTCATAAAACTTCTGCGTGCAAAGGCAGCAGAGAGAATTCAAATGTGTCTGGGAGGAATCTCTTTTATTTTCCTCAGGTACAAATAAAGCACCCCCTGTCCCCAACTCCCTCTAGCTCTACTTTTAAATCTCTTTTTAATGTCTCGCTTTTTACTGC
The DNA here is from genome assembly GCA_013401275.1 of Pandion haliaetus. Lineage (NCBI taxonomy): Eukaryota > Metazoa > Chordata > Aves > Accipitriformes > Pandionidae > Pandion > Pandion haliaetus. Next base: position 31,492 of record VYZV01024687.1, on the reverse strand, counting down.
TAATCATTTTTCCCCTTCGCTAATGATGCTAACCTTAGAGCCTGCTGCAAACTGACTTGTTTCATGTCAGCCTCTCTCTATTGCCCACTTTTGTTAAGCCACAAAGCAGGTTTCAGTCTATTCAATGTCAGCTATTTCTCAGAGTTGAGTATTACAGTTGCCTATTTCAAAGGCATCTCCAAGCCCACAGTGTTTCTGCACAGATACCTCTATTATTGTCTGTCATCAGGATCCACCGGGCTCCTCTCCTGCCTCTCTCAGCCCCCGCTTCCTTCCTACGTATGTGGCAAAGTCTCTCTCCGCTCTAATAGCTCTCCTGAGAGCAGGGTGAAGCAGGTCTTTACAGAAGCCTGTTAATTTTAAAGGACAAGCTTTATATATTAACACCCCTGTGGCAGTCTGCTTCCCGCGCAGCAGACTGTATCCCCACCATTTACCCAGAATTAAAGCGCACGAGGACTGAGCCCGCTCCCTGTCAGGAGCCGCTGGATGATGCCAGCCCCAATTCCCACCTCCCTCCAGCTGCAGCGAGCATCCCCAGGTGTCCCCAAGCGGGGCCAAAGCCACAGCGTGGCACGGGGCGGGAGCAGGGAGCCCGGGGGACACCGGGGCCCCATTGCCTGGCCGGTGCCAGTGCCGACCCACGAGGTGAGGGCAGCATGGGGAGCTGACGGAGGAGATCGCCTTCTTTCGAGGAGGCTTCGTTACAGCCGTCCTTCCCTTCCAAAATCAATGTTCTCTCCCAGGTGCTGGATTCTGAGGGAGGTGGTTTTATTGTCTGCAAAGCACCATCATCCTACGTCACTTTTTTTTTTTTTTTCCACGCGGTTTGTAAGACACCACAGCTATATAATTCTAAGTGTAGCAACATTTGTACTTGCTGGGTGACTGAGACCTTTTTGGTGACTTGGAGTAACTGGGAGGAGGTTTTTCTCTGTGGAGAAAAGATTGTGAAATGGTAACTATTTAGCATAAATTATGTCTTCTGGCTCGCTAATCACCTCTCAGTTCAAAAGACACAGGTCTTACCCCAGCTCTCCTCCATCGGGCTGCGGCGCTGGCGCAGGGCTCCTGCTCCCCCCGTCAGGCTGAGCAGATCCCTCGGGGAGGCTGACCCCTTAAATTGAAATCAAACACTTGAGGCTTGCAATGAAGGACAACTTTTACCTCTTTCTCTTTGAGACACCCGTCCCCTTCATCATCACACCCCCACACTCCCACCATGCTGCCCTCCCCAAAAGAGTGAGAGGAAAAATAAGAAAGGAGGAAGGAAAGAAAAATTCTGGTTGGTGCAAAGGAAGAATTTGCAGTTATTGCTAATGTTAGCATTTCCCCTTGTTTTTTTTTCCCCCTGCTTCCCTGGCATACAGGTAAAATAACAAAATAAATCCCACAAAGGGCTTTCTGCCAGGCTGCCTTTGGAAGTTTGCTTAAGTGGCCTTAAGTAAGATAATAAGCAAGGAGTGTGAAAAGAGGAGACTTTGTCTTTTCACATTAGCAGCAGCCCTGTTCAAGTGGCAGTATCTATGAAAATGCTGTTCAGCCTTTAATGAGACTACAGTGTGTTAGTGTACCAGTCTAATTAATCCCATATTTTCACACAGCATAATTACTGAGCCGGGGCTGAATTATTTGGCTACTGGAGGTGGAGCAGTGCCTGCACTGTCCTCTGTCTCTGCTCCTCACAATTTATTATGCTATACAGCAAGACACCATTGAAACCTCCTAGTATAGGACTATCTGTCATCTCTACATTATCAGTAAAATACACCACCTTCCATACTGTGCTACAAGGGCTTTAGCAAATTGCTATTTTTATGGGATATGATAAAGGAAATGCTACCTTATGTTCAAATTTTTAACTGTCTCATGTATGGAATATACAGTCGCGCTTTGTGCATGCCGGTTCAGCGAGGCCTCATTTGCATTGCTACAGCCGGGGTGGTTTTCACCCCGTTGCTCCCATTCAGTACTCCTTCTTTCTTTTCTTCCTCTTCCTCTTCCTTTTTCTTTTTTTCTTTTTCTTTTTCTTTTTCTTTTTCTTTTCATTTTTATTTTCCTTTTTTTCCTTTTCCTTCTTTTTCTTTTCCTTTTCCTTTTTCTTTCTCTCTTCCCCTCTCTCTTTTTCTTTCTTTCTCTTTCCACTCCTTTAGTAAGCCAATCACCCCTACACTTCCAGAATCTCCATCTTTCTTGGCATTAAGCTTTTTCATCCCTTTAAGTCCTTTCTCTCCCACCCCTCCTAGTTTGTGTTATTCCTTAAAACATATTTTTTGCACATTATTATTCACCTCTGATATATGATCTTGCCATTTTGGAACTGGTAGAGCCCCCACCCCCTTCCTTCCCATAGGAGTTCAGGGAGATTTGTGGTTTAAACATTTACTCACTTGCTAGTGTTTCTGTGACTGGTTTAATAGTATCTTTTTAATGGAAGGCCAAACACTACATTAACTATATGGAACTGTTTTAAAATTATTCTTTTCAACAAAAAAAAAGGAGGGTTGTACCCTGTAAATTTTAAAACCAGCCTTAACAGTACATAAGGCTATTTTGTTATTGTGTATGGTTTCCATACATGCATTGTGAGATATATGGATGTACGTATACCCAGGCAAAGTGAGATCTCAAAATAAGGAAAACCACATGCTTAATAGCACAAGCGGGAAAATTACTTCTCCGAGTTTTTAACCAAATAGTGGCCCTGAGACTTGAGTCCTCTTCTACGCAATCTTAAATCTAACATATTCAAGGAGCAATAAAGTGAATTTCATTACACCTTTGCTGATACAGCGATCGAGTATTGGATCTGACACTCCGAAGCTCTTCCATATGTGCACATGGGAACCTAAATGGCTTGCACTGCCCCCCAGATTAGTGATGCCGCGCAAGGGTCTTTTATCAATCATCTTGGGGCAGCTGAAAGTAGCCCAAGTTCAAGGGTTAAGCAAGGTTAAATGTTAACAAACTTCAGTTTGTCAGCCTTCGCAGGCCCAGCCAGGCTAGCCATCAGGCAGCACGGCTTCTGTGGGGGCCAGTCTTCGGAGGCTGGCTTCGATGGGAGCCCTGCAGAGCTGGGGCTGCCCAGCCCCATGTGAGGCAGAGAAAGCACGCTTGTGTGCGCGTTACCAGCCGTAGAGATTGTGGGGGGAGGCTCTCTGCAGCGGGATGGGTTCCATACAGATGTATTTGCATGTTCGCTGCTGCGTGGACTATCCCAATAGAAGTTCCTGGAGGATTCAGGGTGCTCTTAACAGGGCTGTGAAGGGAAAGTTCAAAGCGAATGAGCAAGGAATAGCTCTGTGAGAGCAGCAGGGCATTGCTAAAGCCTGGCCTTCACTGCCTCCAACACCTGGAGAGTTGCTTGTGCCAATGATAAGGGCTACGGCAGCGTCCCCAGGTCCATGCAGAGCCTGGCTGGGTGTTATGTGGAGATACACACCACTACATGCTGCAGCCGCAGCTCACTCTTGGGCTACTTGTTTCAGAAATGACGACCAAGGTCTTCAGGAAACCAGCATTAGGCTGGCTCTGGTTCTAGAAGTTTGGAGAGGGTTATGCCCATTAAACCTGGGAGGCCTTATGGGTGTCTCATTTTCCAAAACTGAAACAGTCGAATCACTTGAAAGTGTCTCAGGCTGTCAGCTTTTCCATGTGGCACCCAAAATCACTGGCTACTCTTTAAAATCACACCTGCACATGGTAACATATCATTTTTTCTGTGTAAATACACCATGAAGTTTCCTCCCTGTCCTTCCACCCGTGGCTTTTAAAGTAAGGCTGCTTCCCCATCACTCCTCATATCTGTCAGGATGTCCTGTCCTGTGAGCCACTGCTTCTTGAGGGTTTTCAGAGCTCTCCTCATTTCCACTTTCCTTCTCACTTCCATCTCCTCCTTGCTGCTTCTTGGGCTCGTTAGGCTGAGCTTTAAACCCCCTTCCATCACGCACTGTTGCCCTGACTCTTCATTTGCCACCTTTGAACCTGTGCACCCATCCAAGTCCTAAAGTTGGCTTGCTACAATCTTTTTTTCAGCTTCTTAAAAAAAGCGCTTTGAGTTAGCCCTGATTTGTTGTATTTTGGTGGCCACCTTTAAAACACTAAGACGTACCCACGTTTGGTCGCAGAGGTACTCGGTTATTTCCCCTGGCTCATAGGAAAGGACTCTCAGGATGTGACATTTCAAAACCATGAGGTGGTGTCGTGGTTTCAGCCCAGCCGATAACAAAGCACCACGAAGCCGCTCACTCACTCCCCACCCCTCCCCTGGCCACGTTGGGATGAGGAGAAAATCCAAAGGCAGGCTCGTGGGTCGAGACAAGGACTGGGAGGGATCACTCCCCACTTATGGTCACGGGCAAAAGACAGGCTCAACTTGGGGAAGAAACAAAATCAATTGAATTTACTACAAATCAAATCAAAACCAAGGATATTAGGAAGGAAAACCAAACATCAGAACACCTTCCCCCCACCCCTCCCGCCTTCCCGGCTCAGCTCCATTCTTGGTTCTCTCTCCCTCCTCCCCCCGGCGGCACAGGGGAACAGGGGATGGGGGTTGAGGTCAGCTCGCCACACCTTGTCTCTGCCGCTCCTTTCCTTTCCTCAGGGGGAAGATTCCTCACTCGTCCCCTGCTCCAC
>VYZV01024687.1:607-19851 GCA_013401275.1 Pandion haliaetus | reverse complement strand
GGCGGAGGGGGGGGGATCTGCCTTATTTATACAGATCTCGCACGCGGTTCCATAGATCACAGCCGCGTTCATGTCGCCTGCTGCCCCGGGGTGCCGCCGGGCACATCCTTTCCAGAAAGGCTCGGTGGGCTCACGGGGGGCACTGGGATGGGGGCTGTCGGGAAGGGGCTGGGGTGGCGGTGCCATCACCATCACCACTGCCCTGCTTGGGAGGTGAGCCCCGGCCTTAAGCCTTCGGGCACCCGCACCCCAGAGACAGAGGATGAGTGCCATGAGGTTTGGCCATTTGGGAGGGTATGGCCAAAGGGGGAATCGTCAAAAAAATGGGGGAACAGGGAAAGGGGACCTCCCCCATGGTGGACAGGGGAGGGAGCGGAGATGCTCAGCCACGAGGGCAGCGAGGATGTGCGTTAGCACAAAACGATGGAGGAAAGGCCTGTTTCCTTGGCTTTTTCTCAGGGAGGAGAGGGTTTTCAATGGCACTGCACTGGAGAAATTGCACTGCCTTTGTGCCAAGCCGTTTCACCGGCATTTAGCCTCAAATGAGGAAAGGGAAAGAAATGATAAGGAAAAGTCTGGGGAAATGCTGAGGACAGAATAGAGGCTGCAGCTTTAGAGGGGAAAGAAAAGCAGGTAAAAGCCACCTCTTTCTCCCCCTTCAAAAGGAGAAAATGATATGAAAACTGCCCATTAATTATATCTTCTACTTCTACTTATTAGGCATTCATGATCTAATAATGGCTGTGGCTAACTTATAAAAAAAATCTGATTATTTTCTGTTGGGGCATGCAATGCCCTGTATATATTAAAAAGGTAAGCAATGATATATATTTATGGGTACTGATGTAATAGCTATTAGATTTATAATGCAGAGAAGAAACATAATTTTATTAGAAAGAGCAATAGTTCACAATCCTATTATTGTTTATTGCTGACGTCAGTGCTGAACTATAATAAGAATCATGTAACAACTGGAAATAATAATAAAAATGCCGTTTAGATTTGCAAGAAAGTGGATCCTCTAAAAAAAAATTAGGGATTATAAACCCCAGCCCTGAGCTGGCTGGGGATACCTGGCAGCAGACGTTTGGGTTGCGGGAGCACTCGGGATGCGGGTCAAGGTTTTTGACTCCCTGAACCAAAGGCAAACATTTTCCTGACCCCAAACCTGCCATCAGCCTCACTACAAACACCTGGGCAAGGCCTGGGGGGGGCTGCTCAGGACGTTCCCGTGGGCACCCTGTGCAGCGTGGTCCCGTGGGGCTGGACCACGGTGTCCTTTCTGGGGATGGAAGGACAGCTGGGGCAGTGGCATCCCCAGGCCAGCGTCCCACTGTGAGCAACACACAGGCACCAAGCTGTCCTTTACAGTAACCTTGATAATTTGAGTTTATGAAACCTCACAACCTAAGCCTCAGTAAAGTACTCGAACTACTACCATGCACTTCTTATGGCTAACCTTTGTTTTATATGAATACATACATATGTACTTAGACTCTAAATCTTTCGTTATAGTTGCCCTAAAAATCTGTTTCCAAGCTGTATTTGGAACTGTCAGCCTTGCTGGTCTCTACTTCTCTATATTACTTTTTTTTTCCCCTTTCTAGCAGGTTTTTTTTTTTTCCCCTTTGGAGCAGTGTTTGCTGACCTTCAGACTTAAGAATTAACTCACTCACCCGAAATCTGTGAATTATTAATGAGGGTGTTTCAGAAAGTTCCTTAGCCACTTCCTTTAAAACTCCTGGGTGCAAATTAATAGAGCTGTTTTTGGGAAAGCTTAATTTTAGCAGGTGCTGCCTCAGATCTTCCTTTGTTGCCGAGATAAACGTTCTGCTCCCGCAGAAATGTCAGACGGGATAGATACACCCTCTAGCTTCATTGCAAATACAGAACAAAAGTGTCTAGTCAACACTTCTGATCTTTCTTTGTTAATCCTTGCAATGTTGTGAGCTGTCTCTAGCAATGGTCCCACAACTGTTCAGGGTTTTTCTTGCTCCTTTGAGAGTTTCCTGTGATCTTTTATTATTCATCATTCTGCTGGTCACAGATCCTGCACTGATTTCTTTTAGCTCTGTGTGTATGTGTATGGAGGGAGGAAGAGGAAAGCAGGGTACAAGGGTACAACAGTATCATTTTTTAGCATCTTTGAATATATCCCAATTTTTGTTAAATTTCTTATGGTCAGTTGACAGTACCATTCAGTCATTGCAAGGATTGCATTAAGCTTTACATAGCTGGCCCTTTCCTTTTAGAACATGTAATAGTCTAAGAATACAAACGGCTGTGTCTGGAGGAGATAAAGGTAGGGCTCCCAGTGGCAAAGAGAGAGGCTGTGGGGCTGTGTGGCTGGGATGGCGACAGTCCCTGCTGAGAAGGAGGTGGAGTGGGTGCCAGGCATACATAGCGAGGGAGGACAATGCTCCTGAGCACATGTCACTGCTCCCAGGTGGGATCCAAGTCAGAGTACATCACACCATTGAGGTGTTCCCTGTGGCCATATGCTGGATGCTTAACTCTGGCCCTCCAGCAGCCTTTGCCTCCTACACCGGTCCACCGTCTATCTTGATGCTCACTAGCCCTCCTCTGGCCAAGCCCTTTCCCACTTCTCAGTACCAGCTAGTGCCTGCTGCTCCTTGGCTCTGCCAAATCCCCCACCCAAAAATTCCCAATCCTCTACCATCCACCTCCCGTCAGCCACCATTGGCCCTGTTCTTTCCCTGGACAGTTAAAAAAACTGGTCTGACCACATGGAAAGAGATGACCACTAGCTTCACTTTAAAATATTGATGCGCCCAGCCATAGGCAAGAGAAGGTGAAAGTAGGACACGCAGTCAGCAAGTGCTGCAAACTTAGAAATCTTAATCCGTGACCAGAAACCTGCACTAAAACCTTCAACTGAGGTGCCTCAATATGAAGGTGCGAGAAAGAAAGAAAGGTTTGCAAATGTTGGCATAGCCAAAATCACACGCTGAACCACAACGGGAACAGAATATTTAGTTCCTTGACTCCAATAAATTGTCTGCATTAAAATAACGCAGATGGGTGAGATAGATATTCTTATAAATCAGTGGAGTTTCAGAGTTCCACAGAACAAGGTGATATTGTGTCCTGTAATGATATAAATATTCTTATGGGACATGATATCACACTTAAAATTCTAAATTTTTAAAGGTGTTGCAGTTACTTTATAGCAGCGGAGTGTCTTTGGAATGAACTAGATTTGCTATTCCATCTGAAGAACAAAGAGAAAAATTTATAGAAGATCAAACAAATAAAAATACGTTGAGAAAGACAGTAAGTGATGTCAACGCACTAAGAAATTAAAAACTTTGCATTAGTGTCTGAGCTTTTTTGTTGGTACCCAGGTATTATAAATAATAAACTAAACCGAAATTGTACATATTATAAAGCTGCGTTTTTCTGTAGGGGTTCTGGTGACATGTACAAACCACACGAGCTTTACTCCCATGGCTTATCCATGTCACTAATCCCCCTCTATAAAACTAGAGAAGGGAGGCACAGTGAGGAGGGGCAAAACCTGTGAGGAGCCGATTCCATCTTTTGCCTACATTTGTTTCCAAATTACTTGACAAGCCTTGCCCGTGGCTTTCCGGGAGTCTGCCTTGGGATGAATGAACTTCTGCAGCAGAGAAATTCATCTTGTGAAAAATGCTTGTTTTGGGTCATTGGAACTATTTGAGAAATATTTGGCTGAAAAACAGAGGGGAAAGTCAACTCAAGTGGAAAATCTGAGGTGAAGTTTATTTGTGACTGATGAAGAATGATAATCTATATTTTGTCTGTGTCAATTTTTTGTTCTTAAGACTATTTGTAATCAGCTCAGTTCAGTCTCAAATGATGCTTGCTTTCTTTTTCCGAGTGATTCCACAAGGCAGAAAAAAAATTAGCCTCTGACTGAGAAATTACTGTGAAATGACTTCTGTCAGATTTATTTGGAATAGCTCTGCACACAAACGGGTCTCATCTTCCCTGGGTTATCTCAGGGAAGGCTGGGGTCTGCACTAGTTGCCATCGCTCTGTCACTTGGCCCAAGCACTCGCTGGCTTTCGGACGCTCAAACAGGGACTCCGAAATGCCTCCCCCAGACCCGTGCATTGTGTTATAGGACATCTCCTGAGGTTTTGACCTGGGGAAATAGAAGCTGAGGAGACTGACCACCCTCTGTGCACCTCGCAGGACAGCATTTTAACTTTTCCATCGAAATGGATGGGAGTTTTGGTCATGGGGAATCTTTTGGGATGCCAAACCCAGTGGTCCTGAGTCCCAAATGACGATGATCCTGCCAGGATCCCTGCAGGAGTCTCACCCCCCCTCCCCCGCCACTGCTGATACCTTCATCCCACAGAGATGAAACGGTGACTATCGCTCCTGGCTCTTGCTGGCCTCTTAGAAAATCCCAGGCTTAATCAGGAGGCTTGTTTATGGTACAGCTCCTTGTCTCGCAAGTACTACAGATGCCACTTCGTTGCACCTAAACTGCTTACGAGACAGCACTCTTATCTAATAAGACATAGCACAGCCATACATATTTATTTATATTTGAACTCTTGCCCTCTGTACTATACTGCAGGTCATGCATCTGCTCCAACACCACCTTATTAATTTTCTACTACTCTCCTCCATGGTGGCAACAGTGTTTTGAAGCCTGAAAGGAATATTTTCCTTTTTTTTCGCTTTGATCTAGCTCTTTAACTCTTTAGCTCCTGAAAGGAGGGGAGTCTGTGCTTCCCGAGCATGGTATCGCAGCGCTCCTCGTCAGGAATCGGGACACGGCAAGGCTCTCCAGACAGTGTCACTTCTCCGCCTGTGTAATACATTGCTGTTCTGTTTTGTACCTTGCTAATTAGAAAGCAGGAAAGAAAAAAATATATTTATATATAAAAGAGCTCCCATCTGACAGACTCAAATTACAAAAGTATTCTGATATAAATTATTTAATCACTGGGGGGAAAAAAGAAAGTCACAGTACTAACTATCATTTCTAGACAGAGTATTAGCAACCATTTCTTTCATTGGCTTCTGGTGTCTGATTTTGCGCACCCATCACCAATAAGAAGCTATTGCATGATGCTTACCATAAAGTATGACTTTCATCTCTTTGTCTTTGCATTCACTTGCTTCATTTACCTTCCTAATGTATAAAAAGTTTTTAATTTGCCTCCCTCCCTTCCTCTTCTGTCACTAGCACTCTTGAAAACTTCTGGAAGAAAAAAGTAAAGACTTTAATTCATATATGGGACCCCATTCTGCCAGCCAGATCTGCCAGTCTTTGAAACACATTCCATGAACAAGGCGTCGTTTGAAGGCGTGATCGCAGCTTTATGGCTAAGTTACAAGCTGGTGATAGGAAACCAACCCAACAAATGTGCTGATCTCCAAACCCACACCTCCTTCGATGTCCTGAGGTGACAGATGGTCACCAGGAGGCCAAAGGTTCGCTCGGGGCAGCTGGCCCTCGCAGCAGAGGGAAACGTGCTCAGGGCCCGAGCCTTGCCCGAGTGGTTTGGTGCCCAGCTCTGCACAGAGAGCAGCTAGCCAGGACCAACCTCGGTGCACGGAGGTTGTCCCTGCCCTCAGAGCAGGTGTCCAGAGACCAGACCGTATGTGTCTAGCCTGCTTCAGCAGGTGACTGGAGCCAGGCTCTCCCCCCAGTGATCTCCTCACGCCGGGCCCACGTCCCCGGTGTGTGGACGGCGCCTTGCCGTGCCCGGTCATTTCTCCTGCTGCCCTTTGAAAGTCAAGCCCAGAAGTTTAGCAAGCCCTGTCATAAAGAGGCCTTGCACGGCAGGGCTTTCATGAAACAACCAGAAATAACTTGGCATAGCCATGATGCTGAACTGACCCAAAGGGTGGAAAGCACACCTTTAAACTCTTAAAAGAGCTAGCCTCTTTCCAAAAGACAAGAGGTATCCAAGAACGTTGCACAAGAGCTCCCTTGTGCAAACGTGCTGCTGCAAGGCCAACAAATCTGTGCTGCATGAAAGCAAGGGGTAAACTCCCGTAACCACTGACGGGCCAGTGGCAGAGCCCAGAGCAAGGTTTCTCATCTAACAGCCTGACACCATGAACGAAACGTTTTTTAAAAGGCCAGGAAGGATAACGTGCACCAAAGCCTGTGTTCTTGCATAAACTGTTTGTGCCAAATCTGAAGACTGCTCTGAGAGGGGTAACCCCAGGGCCCCCCTTGAGTCAATGCCTGTGTCTGATAGGAGTACAAATATATTGTTTTCTGGTCCCTGTGGTGGGTGAATACGTTTTGATTGCCTGCTGAGATTACATATAATAAAAAACAGAGAGTAAACTGCTTTTCCTTTCACAGTTAAGTCACTAATATATATATATATATAAATAACAGGTTTAAAATCCATATCCTGTTGTTGGATAAGCAGCTGGAGCTATTGAGATTTTTGTGGAAAGCTTCCACTTTTCTTCCCGCAAACTGCGAGTGCAGGAGGGCCAGAGTGTTGTCTGGAAAAAAATAGTAATAAAAAAGAAATAAGATACGACACGGCTGTGGTGCGGCGCTCTCTGGGAAGCCTGACAGCACAGGCCTGTGAAGGCTGTGACATGGCAGAGCTGCTCCCTCCAAAGTTGAGGCGATGCTGGTGCCTGCTGGCTTGGGGGGTACAGCCCAAACGAGACCACCGGTGCAGCCAGGAGGAACACCCTCAGATGCTTCATGCTGGCCAAAACCTCTCGGGCTGTTTTTTTGGCCCACCTGCACCCCCAGCGCCATCAGGGAGGTGCAGAGCCCCAAGTCCTCCCCGCAGCCCCTGCGCCATCATTTTCCTCATTAGACCTGGCCCATCAGGCCGGTCCCTGCAATGTCATGGGGAAGGTGACAGTCCCCAGCAAGTGACAAAGACTCTGCGCTCAGTTGCTCTTGTGGGGGGGGGGGAAAGGCCAGGGGTTTTTTTCCCCAGCAGAACTGCTGCTAACAGCAGCCTCCTCCTCTGCTCTCCCTCCCTCCTCCTCACCACCACCAGATGCTGGAAGTATGAAATAAAGCTCATTTTTCTGACATAACACATTAAGATCTTGAAAGTTTATGCCACAGCAATGTAAAACAAATACCTCTTGGCACAACGGAGGTGAAGTGCTGCCTGTTTGTTAACAGGGAGGGAAGTTCCCACTCGCATTATCTATCATGCTGTGCAACGGCAACTGGCAGCTGCCTGCAACCCAGCCCTCGCCCTCCCCGCTCCTCCTGCCAGCTCCCTCCTCTTGCCCCGGTGAGATGAAAAGTCTTGTGTTCAGAGGCAGACGAGGCTCAGGATTTAAGAGTGGGTGGCTTTGTGCCTTACGGTGCTGCTCCGGTGGAGCTGCCTTAACCTCAGCCAACATCAGGGGACTCTGTCCCAGCAGCGTGACCACCCAAAACCCCTTCAGGGTGTAAGCCGCTCTCTGGCCAACAGTGGCCTTTGCGCTCCTTTGGCAAGGATGGGGAAAAGAAAGGGGTTCCTCCTGCTTGCTGTGCAATGAAAAAAAAATCAGAAGCGAAGAGCTACAAGCCCTGGGTTACTCAGGGCAGGCTGGGAGAAGCCACCTTCCCCCGTGGGAATTGCTACTTGCAGTTTTTAGTCATGTTAAGTGAGATCAGATTGCAAACCTGGTGGCAAATGCCACTTTTGGGAATCAGAGACAACCAAAACAAAATCCTGGAAAGGTCTCAGGCTGGTCACTGGAGGAAAGATCAGCCTTCATCCACACAAAGTTTTGTGCTGCTTCTTCATTTTTGTGTACAAACACATATAGTGCCGGCTGCCTGTGTGGGAGTTTTATTCTCCTGCTTGGAAGGTACAAGTTGAGGGCAATATTAAAGAGCGTTTATTAAACGAGGGAGGGTTTAATCTGCTCTATAGATACTAAATATTGGATTTAGGAGAAGCTTGGAGAAACACAAAAAAAGCATATTTTATTCTTTGAATTACATTTTCCCAAGGAGAGGATGGGGCCACCTAATGCTAGCATCTGAGAAGAGAGGATCTTTCCTCCCTTCAAACCCAGCACATCAGAGATGTGGGAGGAAGAGGGGGTGTTTTCCTTAAGAAAACTTTCAACCCACATCCTCTGGGGCAGGGTGAGCAATACCCCTTCACCAGATGCCTGACCGGCTGGGTAAGTGTTGAGATGAATGGTCCCTTGGAAAAATTAGGGGCAACAAGTAAAAAAGCCCTATCAAAAGAGAGCGTTCACGAGCACAAAGAAAGGAAGCCCCTGAGTCATAAATACACAGGGAAGGGTATGATGTGCGCTTGTCCCCTCACCGTGGCCATCCCGAGGCAGCTGCTTTGGATCACATTGATCATCAGGCAGGGTACCGGGCCCGGTGGATTTTGGTCTGGTCCCGCTCTGGCTGCTTTTATGTTGTGTACAGGCAAACTTGTACTGATTGAGTTAAACTAGTGGACGCTTACTGTGGCTGAAGAATGATGTGCTTTGCCCCAGCCTGACACCGGTGCTAATTAATTTAAACAGAAATAAAAATGGTACAAAGTACAGTAAAAATACGCAGCTTGCAGTGATTTAACGAAATCGGTTCACGCTCAGATAAAACCAGTGCAACTCAGCACACAGGTAAACACCGAGGGAAACTGATTAAATGTCCAAACAAACATTAAATCAGTTGGACAGTAAGGAGGGTCAATTGTAAAATAGATTATATTGTCCCAGCAAAATCGCTAATTTTTTTTCTTTCTTTTTCCACTGATTTTGTATTGTTTTGGGCTGGTTTTGGTGTGGTGCTGCTCAGTGTTCCCACCTCAGCCTCTCCACTCAACAGAAAAGTCTGGAGTATTTCCTTGTCCTTTTCTCCAGACACTGTCACTCCCTTCTCTGCATCAGCTGGTACCACCTGCTCAGAAGCAAGCAGATCTTAGAGGAAAAGCAAATATCCCATGGGCAAACTGGTTTTGTTTGTTTATAACACTCTGCCAAACACATCTTGAAAGGTAGGGGTTTTTGTTTTAAAAATGGCTTTAGAGCCAAGACCCTCCAAGATTTCCACAGGGCTTAGTCAAACCACATCTGACTTCCATCCAGCTGTTGTGAACGCAGCTGCCTGCTCTGAAGACGTACAGACTTAGGTGGTGTGCTGTGCAGACAGATGCTAAACCACCAAGGTATGCAAACAGAAAAGTGGGTTAGGAGATGGGGGAAAGAGCAACTTAGGATGGCTGGGAGGCTGAGATTCTCGGACAAGCCGATATGTGGCCTCCAGCGTTAGCAGGGCGAGCACAAGCAAATGAACACAGATTGCTGCGGTACCTTTCATCAGACTGGAGATCTCCACGGGAAAAAGGAAGAGGTGCAGCCGAGCACGGGGAGAGAAGCATGGTGGTGTGCCGTGCGTTCATGGCACGGCCCTTGGGCTGCCACCCCACCAGCCCCGCTCCTGTGGTGAACACGGAGCCCGAGGTCAAGAGGGAGCCAGATGTTCCCCATAGCTCGTCTGCGAGCACAGGGGCACGCTGTGCGGTTTGTGAGAGCAGGTCAGAGCTCTGCAGGGTGATGCAAGAGGGTGAAACAGTTCTTACGCCTGTTACCTAACACCGTCCCCATTACACCTGGAAAATGCACTTTGTCCTAAGCAGCTTCAGCTGGATGACTTTTACCTTTCAGTATCAAGCACAACGTCTTTCACCCTTTTGCTCTTTCTAGGCATCTTTTCAGTGACTGGCAAAGTGACCCCAAATGCTGGCTTTGAAGCCCTTTGGGGAGAGGAAAAAAAAAAAAAAAAAAATTTTATATGTTTCGCTATACCTGTACCAAAATTACCTCTGAGAGAATTCAAATATATGTCTTCTCTTAGACTTCAGTTTTGTAGCTAAGACTTCAGACTCTCTTTTGACTACACCAGTTGTTTTATCCAGATTCTCGTCTTGCCTACCAGACGTGGTATCTTCTGAACCATTACTGGCTCTGCACCACTTGCTCTGTTCACAAATCCATATTGCATGGGCTATGCTTATTCTGTGTGCAGCTCTTCAGTGATGACAGCGGATTTTGCACACACAGAGACCATGGCATTCACTGACAATCCACAGAAGTTTTTTTGTTTTTTTGTTTTTTTTTTTTAATGTGGTATGGAAAAAGCTCTTCTTAGGAAAACAGATAATATCAGCGCCTGAGGCCTTTGCCCCAGGTGTCTCAAAGGGAAAGGCACTTAAAAAATGTGCAAAGCAGCAGCCCAAACCTCCCACAGTGCTGAAAAGAAGACAAAATATTCTTAGGGAAATGTTGGGTTTATTCCAATTTCTCCAGAAACGCTTACCAAACCCACTTCCACATTTTCGGGCACTGGTTCTGGGAACTCAGCATTTAGGTACTTTGAATGAAAACAGCATGGTCAGCTGGACCACCTTACATGAACATTAATTTCCATTCACTGGACCTGAAGCTATTTTCCCTGTGAAAAACCTGGAGTGGCTCCACAGGAGCTGTTTGGAGTCACACTGCTGTAAAGCCAGAGGAGGTTCCAGCCTATAAGATGCACTTCACTTTGCAAAACATGTGCTATTAATTAACCATGAGAAACGGCTGCTCATTTACTTTTCAGCTACAGGAAGATTAAATGTTTCCTAACTCAGCATCAGTCTCAGCCATCCTTCTTCAAACTTGCTCCACGAGGCTATCCACCAAGGGCAGGGGAAACGGTGGGTGAGCGTGGGCAGCACGAGCCACTGAAGAAGACTGAGCCGTGCTGAAGAGAGCTGACATTTTAGGAGAAACGAGTGGTATGTCAAAGGAAGAAAACCCATGATCAGTTCTGAGCAGGTCATCCTCAAAGAGAAGGATTCTTGAAAAGTGAAATCGGTTATTATTTATATAATCAATCAGCAGCAGAGGCACCCATAGGTGGGGAGGATTCAGGTACTGCAGACCACAGGGATTCTGATTTCCCACTCTGCTGCTTGTCCATCCTTCAGGCCAATACGACTTTCTGTCACAGTTTCTTATCTGTGGTCTTCACATACCTCTTCTCTGAAATGCTGAGAAAGATACTGGAGCATCTTGGGAAATGCAAGCAAATAGGAGATGTGATGTGCAGTAGGTCATAAAAGCCTCATATCTTGGATATGCTACTTCTAAGAAAAAGCCAGATTTTTTTTTTTCTTGGAACCTTCCTAAGTAAAAAATTGATGCAAACAACACTAGCGAGGCCTTGTGTGGTTTGGAAGCCATAAAGACTCTCAACCACTAGACTGGCTCAATTCCTCCTGTTCTTTGCTTTTGGTCTAGTAAATTGAAAGGCCACCACAGCTGTTAGTACCACAAATATTCATGTTCTACCCAGAAATGGAACCTTTTTTATTTGATGATTTCTGCAAATGAGTATGGCTTTTCACAAGGAAAAGGAGGTACATCAACCTTCTGCGAAAGGTTATCAGCTTTTTCAAATGGGCCCCAGCGAAAATTTGCTGTTTTCCTATTAGAATAGCCTTTTTTTTTTTTTTTTAAACATTTTTCAGGTTTTACTAAACCTCTCTGGCAGGCTGGTATTCCTTCAGGTAAGGCCATTTCCTGCTTTCTTAAACTACTCTTATACGTTTACTTTTTGTCTATTTTCTATATTATCCCAATGCCTCACCAGGCCCATGTGGCTCCTATCAGAGCCAGTGGAACTCACCCTCCAATTGCCTAGCAGGCAATGTACCAAATTATCAGATGACCAAAGGCCACATTATCTCCTCAGGTATTCACATGCTGCTCTTCAGTCGTTAACTCAGCTGTGTGTGGCAGAATTTGGCTTTAAATATAGAAGAGCAGAAAACACACAGCTATGGAAAAAAGAGCCCCATGGGGACCAATGCAGTATCTCTGAGAAGGTTAAAAAAAATTTATCTTGAATCGTAAGTAGAATAACTTCCAATGCAAGGAGCAAGGCTTTTCTTATGCAGGATCCCCCTGTTTTTTGAGTCGTCTTCATTTCCAAGCTGCTTCTGCAAACTAAAGGTTAACTCAGGCTTGTCTATAGCATTCAAGGGACAATGTCATTGCGCGTTATGGCAAGGACAGTGACTGGAGGTAGCAAATTCCATAAATAGCACCTACAACAGAAGTTTGGAGGCCCAGAAATCGTTAGATGAGACCTGAAAGCAACTTGCTTTAACAGTGCTTCACCTGATACAGGAAAACCTGTCTAATTTTATGTGTGCTTGTTGTTTGTGGTGAAGTGCTTACACCCTTGATTCATTTCTCAGGAAGTAAAACGGGATACTCAAAATCTCCCGGAATCAGACTGGCAGCAATCAATTGGCAAATCCCATGAAGTCCACGACTATGTGCTGAGAGAAACCTCCACAGCCCTGCATGAAAATCCACCGTTGGTTTTAAGCACTGCTCCCAAAATCTGAGTGTTTTCAGTTACCGTTGGCTTTGGTGGGAAACAAGGGTGTTCATTATCACCCAGCAGCAGGTTGGCTGAGGGCAAACAGCAGCTACTATGCAACTTGCAGACTTTCTGAAGACAAATAATTGTCATGAACCAGTTATGTGGAAAGGAAGTCATCCAGCCCTGCAAATAGCTAGAGCTCCTGCAAGAAGCATGGTAAAAGAGTTGCTCGAAGGGTAAGATGATCTATTTATTCCAAATCATTGTTTTGGGTCCTGCTTTTTGGTTGTGAATTTCTGAATTAGTATGAAAACTCATATCTGAAAAATGTCTACCACAAAATGAACAAAACCCTCATAACAATTCTAATCCTCCTGTTTAATATGCGCACCAGAGGGTGCTGTGCTGTGGGTCTGAACAGGAATATTAGCCACTCCAAACTACATTTAGATTGCCAATAAAAAATAAAAGACAAAATGCCTTAATGTAGATTCCTGCCTCCCTTTAAAAGGAAAAACATCATAGTTCTAAACTGCAGCTGAACAAAAGCGGGGGGGTGTGTGTGTGTGGTGTAGTTAAAAAAAAGAAACCGTGAATTATGTGATGTGGTGTTTTTACCAACTGTCTAAATAAAGGTTTAGTGAGTCACTGTGGAAAACAGAAAATCTTTCTTTATTTTAAGAGCTGCAGTTTAAGAGTTTTCTATGAAAAAGCTTCCCTTAGGTTTGTAACTTAAACACCGCCCATCTGCTCTTTCCTCCATCATCTGCATTTACAGTAAATCTGAGATTTCCTTTTTCAAAAAATACATTTTAAAAAAGGTACAGATTTGTCCAGCAGCGTCTGTAGAGATACAGAGAAATCTAATTTAAGGTACCAGTATCTAAAATTATGGTTTCCCTTTGGTGCACACTAGAGGCAGGACATTTTCTGCTCTGGGTTCGGTGTTGGCTTCAGGTTCTCTGCAGGAGTTTCTAGAAGAGGAGATGATGTGGGAGCTTGAACCCTAATTAGGCAGGGTACCTGTTTTCCAAATTTAACAGAGAGAAAAGAAAGATGAGTCTCCCTGGGATCAGGACCAGAATCCACTGAAGCCAATGGGAAGATCCCTGATGCCTACGCAGCCAGCCGTATGGTGGAGCAGCGAGACCCTCTGCTCCGTGTCCTCTGAGTAGCTCATCTCCAACTCAAGCGTCTTGCTCACAGTTACCAAGGCTGAAGAGCAATGCCAGTCCCCTGGCACACATGGTGTGGCACATAGCTTATTATATGTTCATGAGTATAATAAGACTTTTTTGGGTTTGTTTTGGTTTGGGTTTTTTTTCTTTTTAATATAGTCTTACTGTGTGAAAGAGGCTTGAGGTCATGGTTTTGAATTAAATTCAGAGTAACTGCACTGAAGACAATTAATTTTTTCCTGGTGGAAAACCAGGTAGAAATATTAGTTGGGCCCTTCAGTTCTGTCCCTGAGAGGAAGGGTGGCTTACAAAACATCACCTCTGGGTGTGTTACTGGCATCTAACATGCCCAGTTTTCTGCGTGGAGACAGAGGTGGCTTACACTTTAAGGACAACCTGCAAGGAAGGGATGCAAAGGCAGAATACTTCACCAACTCCCAACTTATATTTCTGTCTCTGACTCCCATTATTAATGAACTCATTCACTTTCATAGAAACAACTACACAAGTGCTTCTAACCATATCTATAAAACTATTTAATGCTCTTTTCGAAACAAGGCATCTTACAGCCATAGTAATTGCAGTTTTACTAGACCTTTAAATGAGAAGCAGCTACTTATTAAGTTTTGATATGGTGAGCTGATTAGACAAGTTAAACATAAAGGCACAATTTATGCATACTGTATAACCACATGTGCATGTAGTGCAGTTCTTCCACTGGTGTTTGGCACTCACTGCAATAGGAAATCCTGCTAGGTACACAGTTTTATGCCACTTACAGGTTACAAGTAGTAAAGCGAAAAATGCTGGATTTTACAGGAAAATAATATTCATAAATCTCCAGCAGTGAATTACAGTATAACTCAGAGCTGTCTTTGTTTTGCTGCTGCTATGAATTCAATTCTGTTGCCAGTGCAGAAACAATAAACACAAAGACCAAAGTGGAAACCACTCCCCTTGCATTTGGCAAGTGCTTATATCCAATTTACAGCTGGACACTGAAAATGGCTTCTGAAACAGTACTAATAACAAAGGAGTGCCCACAGATGCTCATTTTTTTCTCCTCAGGAACTGAAACAGTCCATTGTGTACAAGTTAAAGATGTCTTCTAATGTCCTACCTGGTTTTCCCAGTTCATCTGTCTCTGCTCTTTCAATGTGAATCATATTTATTTGCCTTTTGTCTTAGGCAATTCGCTTAGTGCATTGTGTATTAAAGAGCTCTCCCTTATATAGCTCTCACAAGGGAGATTCTATGCTGCCTAAACAGTCCTCTGAACTTAATTCCACCTGATCTGGCATAACCGAGCATTACTATATTTTTTCGTGTTGATTTAGTTATTGTTATGTGCCAAATTCAGGATCAGTGCTCTGCTCTGTTACAGTACAGTAATTTTGTTACTTTAGGTATGTAGGCTTTTACCAGTGCTGACATCAGTGCAATGATCTCAGGGAACTCAAATTGATTAATTCATTGAGATGCATCACCCACGTGTAAAATGGTCAGTACAACCTATTTTTTGTCTGATCTTGGTTCATTACAAAATAAGACACGTCAAGAACAAAGTTAGCATATTCTTTCATTGTATCATATTTGTATGGCATATATTGTATGGTGACATTGAGCTGCTGTATGGAGGATTTCCGCTGACATCTTTATACCTGGATTTAAAAGCAACTTAGAAACTGATTCAGCGAAGACCTCACACATGCATAATGTTAAGAATCTGAGTAGCACCAGTGTGGACTGCTCATGTGCTTAAGTACCTTGCTGATTCAGGGCCACAATGAGTGGAAGAGTCAGGAAATACGTGAGGAAAAAATATTTATCAAAGCTTAATCATGTATTCTGCCTCTGGCATAAGAGGATTACCACAGGAAACTGGAAAGAATTTGTCTCCCCCTGTGCAGTGTCACACAAACAGCAATTTTCTTCTAATGCAACAAGCATTGGTTAGTATTAGGCACCAGATACAGGATGTGGCGAACTAATTGTCTTGTCTGGCATGACAAGCCTTACCTGTGATTTATAAGTATGGGTGTGATGGTGCAACTAAGCTGTTCTACCCCAGAGCGACAACACTGACTGGCTTAAAGGGAGCTATTTTAAACTTAAACTGATACAAGCAAGAAGAGAACGAGGCCTTAATTATACCTAAACACCTGAACTAATCGTGNGTCCATGGATTGAGGCTGGAAGATTTTTGCTTGTAAGGGATCAGTAAGTCTCTAGAAAGAGCAAGTGAGCTGTCAGGAGCTCATGGGGCCAATAAAAATTTTGATTATCCTTATTATAAATATCTTGAATAATATGCCAGCATAAGAAAATTCATTTTGAACAGAAAGCAGGAGCTACTATCTTGAAATAATAAAAGATTTCCACAAACTGTAAAGTTCCAGTATGCACAAGAGAAATGGTTGTGTTTTCTTTAAATATGATATGCTGGGTATTGCCTGGCATTTTGCTACTTACAGTCTTTCTCAGAAGAACGGAATGTAATAGCAAAATGTACCAGAGTGATACTTTGAAGGTAAGAATATATATTTCTTTATTTCTTAGGTTTAACATGGTCACAATCTTATAGTTTTCCACTTAGGAGTTTATATCTGAACACAGAAATGTATATAAACTCAAAACACAAGTAGAATATGAAATAAGTAAATAAGATAACCTACTATGAATATGATAAATGCATCTCTCTGAATCATATCATTTATTCATGACTTCTTCTGGTTAGCTCAATAAGCTCCTTAATTACTGTGAGCTGAAGCCCAGGTGAATCAGAGGGACTGATGGAAGATCTCTTTCCATCTGCATTCATCTCTGTGCTATTCAGACATGCAGAGCATTGCTTTTGAGAAGAGGCTCCACAAATGTCCAACAGATATTAAAGATACTCATATGGGACTAGCCTGCTGGGAACTCCAAGGCATTAAAATTCTCATTCTCTTCTACCTTGTTTATCTGAGTGTGGTTAGACAGCATGCCACTTCTAAGGGCACCCTTCCACCTATTACTGCTGTGACCCATTCTGGCTGATCCTGCTCCTGAAGTCTACTTAGAAATTAGAAGTCCCATGGACTCATCTTGACTTCTGTCACACCCAGAACCCAAAATATTTGTCCTCCAAGGAACGTCTTGCTTTCTAATTGATTTTCTGGTTCATTTACAGTTGTCAATACTGATCTGCAAATACTAGCATAATTTAGCATTTATCTGTTTGCAATTCTTTTTTTTTTTTCCCTCCATTTAGTTTTGATAGCAGAGATTGATAAGTGTTCTTTTAAGACCATCCCTCTAACAGGCATTTTTGGCATGTGTAAGACAGTGTTTCTTATGGGTCTTGTTTTTTCTGTAGGTTCACCAGCAATACCCAGAACATTGTGAGACTGTCTCTTCACCCAAATGCTTTTATTGGTTGAAGAAAATGTGAGTAAGGGAAATGCCCTGATAAGATCACACAGGATTGACCTCCACATACAAATCATATCTATTGTATTAAAAAATAATGCATGCAGCCAGAGGTTGTCACATCAACTCATTTTATGGAGCAGTATGTCTGCTGGTACTCTATATATGTACTTCTTTCTATAATTCAAACTTCGGTAAATATTTTCACTGGATTTTCTGTGGTTTATGTGCAAAAAGAGTCCCACTATGATATCTAACATCATTGGACAATTGTCAAATTATCCCGGGAAGGCCTTTGTCCTCAGTAAAAAATAGTAGCTATAGTTCACAGTTTTTCAAGGGAGGTTTGGTTGGAGGGGTTTGCCCCCCTTACTGTCAGCAGTAAGACAAAATGGGATGATGGCAAAACATCACTTACGAACATCGTCTGTGAACACACGTTCTGCGTGTGGCTGTTTAAAGTTTCCTTTGTTTCAGTGGGTTGGCCTTATGAAGTGATCACAGAAAGGTAAGAGAGGAAGTAGAGGAAAGCAATTTTCAATACCAACAGNCCAGGCCTCTCATATAGCTTAAGGGAACACTGGAGCATCTAGATCTCCCAGTGATGCTGGACTGTCCCCTTGGATTTCCTAGTGTGGTCCATCTGTGGCTAGCTAAGCTTCCTTAGGGATTCAGTAGTTATCCTAACCCAGCAAATCACCTTTTCCAACAAACACAGTTTCAAAATTGCCCTCCCAGCTTGCTTAAAAGCTGTGCATATAATTCTGCTCTGCTACCGAGCTGGCTTTCTATTTATCCTTTAGCCATGCACCCTTTCCAAAATTAGAACTTACTCTGAAGAGAGGCATGCTAATATCAGGCACTCCGACTCCATGCACACCTCTGTGCGTGTATGTATAAAATTCAGATACACTTTACAGCCAGTAACAAACTGTGGATAGGGGAAATATTTTTTTGATAGAAGCCAAGCTTGAGGAGGAGTGCNTGAGGAGGAGTGCACACTGTCATGCCTGAAAGTATGGTATTAATAATTAAGCCATGCAATCATTACCTCAGGATATTATTTCTTAAATATCTCTTGCAAAGGCAATACGATTACATATGAATTATATCAATTTTCTACCAACAAAAAAAAAGTCCACAGAAATAGGAATTGAATTACACTGTCCAATTTGCTGTAAAGTTCACTGTACGTGAAGAAATTAATCAAAGCTACCACCACCCATTTTTATGGGAACATAAAATGATGTGAACTTCCATTTTTAATAAAGATGCATAGCTCTTTTATGTAGACTGACTAATAACACTGTAATGAACTGAATAGCTACTGATACATTAAGAATGAAAATTTTGAGGGATGTGTTTACTGAGTCTCCTCTTTCAAGACAGGCGATACTTGCATTTGAATCTGCCTATAGATAAAGGAAAAATCCAAACAATAAAGTTGATGCAAACTCTGTGTAAATTAATCTCCCACATATGTAAGTGGCCAGTGACATCCTTTTTATCTAGCTAATTCCACCTAAATAATCCTTCAGATGGATGTGGTCTGCATTCTTCAGCAGTTTGAGACCCTGTGCAGACATCTTTCTGTTGCCACAAATGCCTATGAGTGGCTATTTCCCATCTGATTCAAAGGACTACAAGACAATGAAAGAATTTTCTTAGGCCCCAAATTCAGGAGGATTCTGAGCAGCGGCATGCCTATGTGTCCTCCGTGCAGGATAAAGGCTTTTAATGAAGAAGGCTGTCCCTCCTTCCCCCAAAAGAATTCTAATTACTTAAAGTCATTGGATATTAATCAAATAATCAGATAGTAAGCTAATTTATTTTGACTGTGTTCACANTTTGGTGGTGTTTACAAAAGTTTTTGTTTTTTTGTTTTTTTTTTTTTTTTAACAGTCTAAGGAATGATGCAATTGTCTGGAATATTTGCTTAAACTGTGTTTAAGCATGTAATGGAAAGCAATGTGGGAATATCTCAATCACAGCAGAGAGCTCTCAGAGAGCTGTTTATCTGACCTGGAAGCAAGTGCTACTCTTCTTTCTTTTGGCCAACTGAACTGAAACAGAGGCAAAATCTGGGGTAAGGCAAATTTTTGTGGTTTTTTTTTTTTGTTCTTCTGGACAGTCACTCAGCCAGTTAACTTTGTTAACCAGGTGTTTTCTCATTTCTCACAAATGACTCTCTCAATTGGAAACTATCAGATGTTTGCTTAGTTGCTAGAATTCATCTGGAGGAAATCTTCAAGGCCTTTTATCATGGGTGGTCCTTTGCTTTGGCTCTTCTTAACCCTTGT
>VYZV01024685.1:6919-16957 GCA_013401275.1 Pandion haliaetus | reverse complement strand
GGGATTTAAAAATAGATTAGAAAAAAAAAAGTGAATCCTGAATTGTGTTCCAGGTGTTCAAATTCCCATTACAGTAAATTGGATCTGAATAAGTTGTCCACCACAGGTGTCTACCACTATTAAGATACCCCAGAGTATCCCACCTGGTCTTTAGTTAATTCTCCATAAAGGTACAGATCGCCCATGCATCCTTTAGTGTATCCATAAGGACCATGCCAATACTCAAAGGTATTTCAAATGAGATTCCACATCTATGTGTGGACAAATTAATCAAAACCCTAGTCAATACAATCACTGGAGGTTTGAGAGCAACTAAAAAATTTAGCACAGCCTGAAGTAGACACACAACTGACACACATCAGCTGAACTGCTCTCTAGGTCTTTAGCAGACCAAGCAGAAGAAACAGTCGTGAAACTTGAGCTGCTGCTGTTCTCTCTGTAAGACACAGATCAAAGTAACACCTTTAAGACCTCCACCCTTTGTCACCTTCAGCTGAAACGGGCCCTTGAAATTTCTGCAGATCACAGGTGAATGCCAAAAAACTGCACTAATAGTTATTCTGGGATAAGTAACTTCTATTCTCATTCAAATCTATAGTTATTGTAAATGGCACTTATGTTTACAGAAAACATTTTGCTTTCCACTAGTCAATACTTTCCAAACAAAGTTCCAGAGTTTCCAACTAAAGCATAAATACAAACTAACAGAAATAACGCAAGTTAAAATAGAGTAGAATATGTTTTAAACTCATTCTGTTGTAAGGGAACACAGATTGTTTGACATTCACTTTTACTACAGCCTCTGTAGTAAATTCCGTGGCAGGCACTGACTCAAAAAAGTACTACCAAGAAATCCCTTTAATTTCAAGGTTAGTAATAACAAGTGAGAATCAGAATGTCAGCATCTGGCTATCCGTAAATCTTAAATACAGTTTTTAAATGCAAACTGGAAGATAAAATTTAACAAAAACACCTCCTCTCAGAATTTTGGGGGGGGTTTTTTGTCAGAAAGTTGTCATAAAAGTAGGCAGTTCAGCGTATTATGAAGACTGTCTTCTGGGTCAGTTAATAAAATTCAACTTAGCGAGCAGCACCACTGATAAGGAATCTTGATTATGTAACTCTTGGAAAGTCCACAATTTTTCTGTGGTGAATTTCCCACAGAAATCTCAAACACCATGTTTTATGTTCTATGATAATATTGTGCCTAAACAGTAACGAAATCTGTTACCTTCAGTTCCAGCTGCCGCACCCATACAATATTATTGACAACTTCAGAAAGGTTTTTGCCGGACAGAGGTCCAGAAACATCACCAGGAACACCATGGCATCGAGTTTCAAAGTCTGTCTGATACTCTAACACAAGCGAAAGATTCATGTTAGACCAGGAACCTAACAGAACAAGCTTAAAATTATTATTGTAGCTATAAAAATATACTAGGAATACTGACATAATACTAAAAGTAAATATGGAATTCTAGTATTTGCAAAAAAACTAATGCAATAAAATACTTTTAAATTTTTACCTTTGACATAATCTTGAAGTCTTGCTAGCAATGTTTCCCTTTCAAAAAGCAATTCTTTGCTTATATTTGGATGCTTTATCAGTTCTTTATATTTCTGAAATGTTTGAAGAAGCTGGAATGTGAAGTTTAAAAAAATTATCTTTCTCCTGAAAAAAAACTAAATATATTCTGACACTACTCATTAGTGCTGTTCATAAGTACTGTCTTTGGCTCTAAGTACTTATTCCTGTGCTCTAAACTGACTACTTAAGAATTAGGTAACTTTATCTTTAAGAAAGTTTTCAGGCTACAAAAATACCCATACCTGCTGAGGGCTGTCCTGAATTTCTGAAATAAATTTCTTCAATTTGCTTGCTATTTTTTGCTCCGCCGGTGCAATAATTCTTTCATACTGAGAGACTGCTGCTTTCCATAATGGCTACAGATAATGAGTTCATATGTTAGTTTAGGACTATCCATATACACCATAAAAAGTCACAGAAAGAATGTGAATAAATTAAAAATAAGCATTATACCTCTGTGTAGGGATTATAGTGTACAGGATTTAGGCCAGCAAAGGGTTCAAACACTTGGGCAAGATGTAAAGCATTTTGTTCTCCAGCTGGCAAAAAGAATGTAAGTTTTTCATGCAGTGTTCTAACAGTCAGCACCTATAAGGGAAAAAAATATTTGACATATCCAACATATTTTTAATAAAACTTACATTTAGAAGCAGAAAGCACAAGCAGCACATTCCATCCCTCTCCTTTTTACAAGAAACTTTTGAAAGGCTCAGGCAAACACGGATTATGAAATGCTGTCTGACTCTGAAAAGACTATAAAAGTGTTTAATTCCCTTTTTTAACTTAAAAAAATGTTGTTTAATTCTGTGTCCAATGAAACAGATGTGTGTAATTCAAATCTCTACCTCATCAAGATGTTTGCCAAGTTTGGCTAACGATTCAGGGAAATATTTCTCATTCTTCCATGGATGTAGAGTATAACGTCGCCACAGTTGTCCAGTTAGGTATTCACAAGCTGACACCCACTGCTCGCAAATCAAGATACCAGCCTTTAGATTTTCTTTAACACTGTGAAAAGCATCCTCCCACAAATTCAAAGCTGCTAATTTTCTCTGAACGTATCTACCCAGTGAGCCACCTAAAACACAAAAAAGTACACAAAAGCAATGTTAAGTTTGTTTAAAATAATTCCTTTAAATGCTATACCACGTTCCAATTACATTTTTAAAAAACTAGTGCAATGTCTTGATTTCAAACCACACAAATATATCAATAACTGGTTATTTTCTTTCAGATTCAATAAATCTCTTAAATGTCTCCAAGTTAAATAGACATTGGTGCAACATCAGAAGCTGATGGATTTGGATTCTGGAATCTACACACAAGCATGTGAGCCTGCCAGGCTCAAGATGGCGGCGCTAAGGGCGGCAGGGGTGGCTTTGCTGTGGCCCAGGCTGGGGGAGGCCGCGGTGGTGGTCAGGCTGGGCTACCACAAGAAGGTGGTGGATCACTACAAAAACCCACGCAACATCGGTTCCCTCGACCACAATGCCAAGAACATGGGTAGTGGCCTGAATTTTTTTTTTTTTTTTCTTTCTAATTGGGAGGGAGGATCGATTTGCTTGAGGGAAGGAAGGCTCTACAGAGGGATCTGGACAGGCTGGACCAATGGGCTGAGGCCAACTGTATGAGGTTCAACAAGGCCAAGTGCCAGGTCCTGCACTTTGGTCACAACAACCCCATGCAACGCTATAGGCTTGGGGAAGAGTGGATGGAAAGCTGCCTGGCGGAAAAGGGCCCGTGTGTGCTGGTTGACAGTCAGCTAAATATGAGACAGCAGTGTGCTCAGGCAGTCAAGAAGGCCAACGGCATCCTGGTCTGTATCAGAAACAGTGTGGCCAGCAGGAACAGGGAAGCGATCATCCCCTTGTACTCGGCACTGGTGAGGCCGCACCTTGAGTACTGTGTTCAGTTTTGGGTCCCTCACTCCNCTGGGGTTGTTTAGCCTGGAGAAAAGGAGGCTGAGGGGAGACTTTATCGCTCTCTACAACTACCTGAAAGGAGGTTGTAGTGAGGTGGGTGCTGGTCTCTTCTGTCAGGTGGCTGGTGATAGGACGAGAGGAAATGGCCTCAAGTTGCGGCAGGGGAGGTTTAGATTGGATATGAGGAAAAAATTTACTGAAAGGGTTGTCAGGCATTGGAAGAGGCTGCCCAGGGAAGTGGTTCAGTCATCATCCCTGGAGGTATTCAAAAAGCATGTAGACAAGGCACTTCAGGACATGGTTTAGTGGGCATGGTTGATGGCTGGACTCGATGATCTTAAAGGTCTTTTCCAACCTAAATGATTCTATGATTCTATGTGTCTTTATCAGCAGTAATGGCAGCAGCTGGCTACCTCCAGTAATCCTTCGTCTCATGCACACATACACATCTGGCAGCAGCAGACAAACTCACTGTCTCATGCCTGTCCCAGAACGTGGGACTGCTGTCGAGAGAATGAGAGAAGCAACCCCTCTGCATGTCTTGCTCTCACCTCCACCCAGACTGAATCAACCTTCAAATGGGGGTTTCTGTAAACAAACCTACTCCTCTGAGAGAAAGACAAAGAGTCAAACAGAAGCAAGCCATATCCAGTCTACAGGCTGAAAGGTATCCAACTCCATCTAGTTATTATCTATCATCTTCCCAAACATGTGTGAAGGAATCTACCAGAACTGGCTGAATTATTGGATATTATAAGGCAAATAATATTAATGGATCATTATTACAGTAAGATAGCGCCTTAATGCTGTAGGCTATCACTGGTGCCTTTAGGAGGAAGAAGGTCTCTGCTCAAGGATTCATTTTACTTTTTCTCAATGGTTCATTTAATAAAGACTGCATAAACATTTACCTATTACATCCAGGAGATTATGCATGCGGGGCTGTGGATAAGGTTCATGTTCTGTTTGTCTCCACACACCATCCACAGTATCCTTGGTAGTCTCCACCAAATCCACAACTTCAAATAATGAGAGACTATCCAAGTTGTAATAATCCTAGAAAAAAATACCCTTAATACAATTACCTTGCAACTAGTATTATAGAAACATTTATACTGTCTGAAGCTGGCAATTGCTATAGTTTCCTGGGTTTTATTGCTTAACAAAATATGGCGTAATCCTCTCAAAAAACCAAGCATTTGTGTAAGTTTATTCATGTGAAGAATACATTGGTATCTGAAGCGCTATTCAAGCAAGCGCTTTACAGGTGCCTGAAGTTTTGCACGATAGCATTCATTATTACCAACTTCATTTTCATTTTTCATAATTTCATGAGTCAATTTCTAGTCCACAAACAGTAGCATAGCCCCAGTTAAATGTTGGCATTCCCCTGCACCATTGTCACTAGAAACTACACGAATGTCAGTCATTTAAAGCAAAATTTTGCCTAAGGAAAAAAACTAAATACTTACATATACATATACTTGAAAAGATTGTACATATACTGACATATTTCATAAGAAGAGCGTTTTTTACTAAGTCTACAAATGTATCACTGATCACACAAAAGAAAACATACTTTTGCAATGTCCTCAAATAGGTCTTTAAAATGAGAAGCTCTCTCTTTACTACATTTACTTCCATGACGAGCACATTCTATCCAGAACTGAAATTCATCTGTTGGTGTAAGTATAGCTGCAAATAATAATGGAAAATGCTTAAACATTAAGTACACAAATGGTCACAAAATATTTCGGTCAGAACATACTTTCTAAAGCAAATTTTTACTGTACGGTTATGTAATTATCCTTCAACTTCAGACTCTTGACTAGATGTAGTATCAAGTTCATACTAAGAGACCAGAGTTGATCATCACTAATTCTGATCTACTCACCACAACCTGTTATATTTCACACTCTGCAGTCACTGGGATAATGGAAACTGAAAACTCAACTGGTAAATAAATTATTTACTTCTAATTTAACTATAAAAAGACATAACTGCAAAACAAACCTCGCACATCTTCTTCACTGAATTTTGTTGCTGTGTAATTAGGATCTGATCTTCTGAGAACAGTACTCAAGCCAGCTTCAAGCTCACTTAAAAGTTTCTGGAGTTTGGGATCAAATGTTTTACTCCATCTCTCATCCTGCAATGAAAATTTCAAAAATTGTGACTCACGTGACAGAACAATTACTATTTTCTGCCCATTAATCTTAAAAAATAAATAAATAAATAAATAAATAAATTATTCAGATTAATAGCAGTAACTAACCACATGGTGGGACTATGTAATAATTTCTTTTTCTTAAAGTCAAGGAAAAGCACTTCATTCTTTTCACTTAACAATTCAGAATAATACTGCAAAAAAAATTTTTTTCACAAAATCAAAACTCAGTTGTTGGATTTATAAAGGCACTCTGAAAATGTGTTCATAATTATTAATGAATTCTCTTAAGTTAAATAAATTTGTACTCTACTTCTATAGTAGAATCTGGAAATTGCTAGAATCAAATTTTAAAAGTTGTATTTTTCTAATATTATTTTATTAATATTACAACCTACAAGAAATTAAAAAATATTTAAATGCTGAAACTCTACTTGTTCAGCTTATGAAATACAGCCATGGTCATCATTTTTGACAAAAAAAACCACAAAGGAAATATAAATATAGCCTTTAATGTAACAGAAGGAAAAGCCTCAGAACATTTTAAAAAAGGCAAAACTATTAAAAATGCAGCTGTACAAATTAATCTAGAGTCTAGCACACCTCTCTGCCACATATTAAAGAATCAAAGTTTGCATGATACAGACCTATGCATTTCATATAAAATACAAGAATATGTAAAAAAAGAAAAGGACACAAGACTGGAATTAATGGTGGAAGTGAGGCAAGAAGCTGTTGTCTCCATTAATCACCACTGCTCAGTGTATTCCACATTTCTAGTCAGGCATATGTATGACCAGAATCCTCCTCTCGTACTTCACCTCCTATCAGTAAGGATGTTCTATAACTTAGAAATTAGAACTACCATCCATTATTTAAGCTCTTAAAAAAATTTATTTTTAAAACATAAAGTATTTATCTCAGAATAATTAACAACCTATGAAATGTCAATGTTTCAATATAAATCTACAGAACATTTAAATTGGTATATTGCTCACCTTCAGTAATACTGGTGCAAAAACTTGTCGTACAGCTTGATAAAGCGTGTTAATTGGTGAATCTAGCATAGATGACACAAGAATATTACTATGAAGATTGTCTTCTGTAATTACATCAGGTCGCAGCTTAAAGAACACCAACACATTATTCTTTGAATCAGTAGCTTCAATCTGTAATAATCAAGATGACAGGATTTGTTTAGCAAACTGTCATTGACTGCATGTTATAATAAATTACATACACCATTACACAAATTATTTACATCAAGAAAAAAATTACAAAATACCATATTACTGCCTACAGGCTCTGATGACATTCTGGTAGTATCCGATTTGCACAGAAAATGAAAACTTTTATTATACTCATTCCTGAGTTCATAGGAACCTGAATTCCAACATCAAATACGTAATGCCTTTTTCTTTATAAAATATCTGCAAATACCATAATCACTTATGCTATTTTGATTTTGAAAACTCCACTTACCACTTTCTGGGGACAAACCAGAAATTCTATGTTGTGCCTAGAGAAAACTAAGCATCAAGGCTATCTTTTTTATTGTATTTTTATGCTACATACCTCCAGGAATTTTTTTCTAAATATTTAGTACTTTTCTCCTGAGTCTGTAAACACATAACTCTACCGCAATTCATAGGTCTCAAAGACAGAGAAACGCATGCTCCTTCATCTGTAAAATCGTAAGTTGTAACATGACTCTTGTTCCCTTCACAGTCCAACTTATGGGTAGTTTTAAAAAACGCCATAAAATCAATTATTGAAACTATCTGTGGCTGAGGAGAATTCATAAAACAGGAGAACAGTATTAAACATTTAATAAAACAATAGCAAAAGGATACGCTAGCTGAAATCCTAAATTCTGTGCAAGTGTAAACATCTATGAACTTTTTTTCTGTTAAAAGAAACAGAGGGCTAGTAAGAACAGCTTTCAATTTTACGGGACAGTATCAGTTTTACTTTCTTACCAAGTCTTTAGCCCAACACCTGAAGGCATTTTTTCACTGAGGTAACAGGTATACGTTATAGCCCCGATATGCATCTGATCTTCTGCAGCTGCTGACAGTGGCTTTGTATATTAGACAGTGGCTCAGCAGCACAATCCAAAAACCGGTACATGTAAACGTTCATTCTTGCATGAACATAGCATACACTAGACTTCACAGACTACACAGACGATTACACCAGGAGGTATGTAAGTTACCGGTCCACACAGCAGTTCACATGTTAACGACCCATTACACTAGTCTTCAATGCAGAAAAAAACTTGTCACTGACATAACAGACACCACATCCCTGGTCTCACAGCAGAATGATGGGACACACGTCAAGACTCACGCTTTGCCTGTATGCTCTATGTGGCAGGCACCACACCATGTCCTGATTCCATGGTGACATTCACTGCACATCACACCCAATGGTATCACTCGGATGACTCACTCGCTGACACAAACACTCAGAGCAGGACATTTCACACAATGAACCTCAGATTTGCTCACAGCTGGACACATGAATCTGCAAAACGCATGATTTGGACAAACACCCACATTTGCACTCGTCAAATACCATCCACTGTGCCACATATTGGGCCACGTTTTCTGCAGGGACAATGGCAACGCAATCCTTCCAGTCACCTGCATGCACCCTTGCCCAGGAACAACCCATACATCGGAGTCCACCTGGCATTTGCAGCAAGAGAACATGTCATTCTCCAGGCCGCATTACATTCACGCAGCAACAATATACGTACAGCACACTGAAACTACGCATCAGCATGGGCACAAGCCGCTAACAAATCTATCACACAGCTGACTATATGGTCTTCACAGACTCCTGGGCGAGTAATTTATGTGGCAGACGTTGAGACCAGCACAGATACTTGCAGTAGGAAGATGTCTCCCAAATCAGATACCAGCCTTTTATGACCACTAAACCCGGGCTGGACCCCAGGCTCTGCATCCCCACTCGCACACTGGGCTGCGGTGGACACGCTGGATCCATAGGTGCCTGCACATTCTCGGCTGGACGCTGCCGTACCTTGTTGGATGCGGTGAGCTGGGTGCCCGAGCGCTGCACAACGAGGAGGAACTCATTGCCGTCGTCGAGGAAGCTGGTCAGCTCCGGGTGGGAATGCAGCCCCGCGGCCAGGGCAGCGGGACCCACAGCTGGATCCAGTCCGAAGTAGTTAGCAGCCGTGGCTGAAATAAACCGCTTCCTCTTGTCTCCCTCCCCGGCCATGCTGGCAGGGCGCACCCCCGCCAGGCAGGATCAGGGCGGGAATACGTGGGAGGGCTGACGGGAGAGGACCCGAAGGGCGGGCGGCGGGAAGGCCGGCGGCTCTCGCCGGGGTACCGGGCGAAGCCCGAGGCCTCCCGGCGTCCCCGCGTTGCTAAGACCCGTCGCTATGGTGACTGAAAATGGCGGGCACGGCGCGCTCGCGAGCTTGGTCCGGGTGGAGACGGGCAAGCGCCGCGCCGCTGCCGCCGGCGGGGAGAAAGGCAGCGGTCGACGCGCTCGGTAATCGGCAGGCACGCCAGGCGGAGGGAGGAGGGTGGGGCGGAGCGTGGGCCCTGGCGGCGCGTGCCCCCTGCAGGCCGCCCCGCGGCCGCCTGAGGCGGGGGAGGGGGGGGGAGCGGGCACCCGGTGGTCCCTGCGGCGTCCCGGCCTGGTGCGGGCTCTCCCCACGGAGTCATCGAAGCATCCCTCCTGCCATCAGCCGCATGACGGTGTCACGGGCACCGGCGGCACTTGGGGTGCTTTCCTTCCCTTCCCGCCCCCCCGCTCCGTTACCGATCCGCATCCGCTAACGAGCCAGCGGTTCCCGGGCTTGCGCTGCTTCGGTACCACAGTGCGGGGCAGGACGGCTGCCCCGGCTGCGGGCCCGGCCCCAGGAGGCGGTGGGCGAGCGCTCCGGGCTTCCGGACAGCGGCCAGCGGCAGCAGGGAGCCGCGGAGAAACGCGGTCCGGGATACCTTCCCCGCAGCCCCCGGCCTCTGGAGCTGGACGGGGCTTCGAGGGCGGAGGCCGGCGGTGCTGTGCGGGACAGCTGGCGGAGGAGTAGCGGTACCGACAAATTAACACCGCAGAATAAATCTGAACGGCGAGAAATGGCCACGGCGTTCGCGCTGGGCGCCGGGAGGCCCGCGGTGGGCCGGCTGGTGCTGCCTGCGGCAGGTCCGCCACCGGCAGCGCCTGCTTGCGGCTTCCAGCGGTCTCGCTAGTCAGCGCGGGGTCTGGTCATCTGCTGTGCCTTCGGTGCTTGCCAGCGCTTCCAGCCGCTCCCTCAAACCAAGAGGGTCTTCACGCCGAAAGAAGCCCATCTCTTCTGCCCCCAGCAGCTGCTCTTTCAC
>VYZV01024681.1:0-43794 GCA_013401275.1 Pandion haliaetus | reverse complement strand
CTGATATTGGCTCTGTCAGACATAGGGGAAGCTTCTAGCAGCTTCTCATCAGAAGCCACCCCTGTAAACCTGTCCCCTCCCCCCCCAACCTTGCCACACAAACCCAGTACAGCGACTCACTCCTCTTAGCACCCTCAGCTCTTACATAAAAGTCCCTTTTGTTAGATTAAAGAAAACAGCTTCCATACAGACAGTATAGTGTACAGAAAGTTCAAGTCAACAACAATGTGTTGCTGAAAGTTACCTACTACACTCCTGAGAGAGCAAGGATCTGAACTCCTGTCTCTTGCATCCAGCATAGTGCCCTGCACACAGGTGTACCTGTACATTTTGAGGTTGAGAATAAGCTAGTGATTTGAAATTGTTACACGGCAAAAAGAAGTGGAAGTCCCAGCCCCTAACTAGGAGAAAAGCCTATCCTTGTGCTGAAACACTGTAATCCCTGTTTCTGCTTCTTAAGGAACTTGGAAGACCACTTTCTCCAAAGAAGACACCCGTGAAAAGCACCCACTATTTCTGCTGGTAGAGCTGAGGCAAAGCTAAGACAGGTCTACCTGAGGAAGGCGCTGATAACATAAGAGCTGGTGCTTAACGAGTATAGCACAACCTTTATTCTGGAGTAGAGTTTTAACGTGGATACCTACAGACCTTGTGCAATATCGTAT
The DNA here is from genome assembly GCA_013401275.1 of Pandion haliaetus. Classification (NCBI taxonomy): domain Eukaryota; kingdom Metazoa; phylum Chordata; class Aves; order Accipitriformes; family Pandionidae; genus Pandion; species Pandion haliaetus. The sequence goes on along the minus strand of VYZV01024681.1, from coordinate 43,129 downwards.
CAACAAAAAAAGAAACTAGAGTTTCCAGTGTAGAAATGGCAATGTGTAAACAAATGAGAGAATAGGAGAACTTTGAACAAGAGGGCCTTTTGACTGTTTTCAGCCACATTTTCACTTTGGCAAAGACATTCACAACTGAATAGCTGAACTGGAGCCTGTGTGCTGCTATTTCTTTCACCATTGAACACGTTGGGAGCACCGTTAGATATTAATATTATGTGAACTGGTCTCTTGAAAACAGCAATTCACACAATATTTTTGAGAATTTTTTTAGGAAGAATATTAGAGGAAAACTTAGCTGCAAACCAAAAGTTGCAACTTGAGGGAAATGGTTTGAATTCCTGGATCGTTCAGTTAGTAGAGTGTTTCATGAGGTGTGCTGGTATTGGGCTGCCCAGGCAGGAAGAAGGATTTGTTATTTCCAAGAACATTTTTTTGTTTAATCATTCAGAACTGATTTTCTCCTGAGACACCCTCCATTCAAACTTTTAAGGCATTCTTTGCCAAGACATATTTTCTCTTGGGGTCTCTTTAGATTTCACAGATGAAGAAATGCAGACTGTGATTGCTCACTCAACCAGTTGTATACAAAATACTAGAGTTGACAATACTGCATATTCTTCTGTACTTGACAACACAGAAGAATACAAATACAAGACTTAACTCTACAGGCATATCAGAAAGAATGGAGCCAAATGAGTCACAAAATACCAGGCCTGCCAGCAGTGCAATGGAAAGAAATCAAAATTAACTTCCACCTTGTTTTAGAAAAGATGCCAGTACCATTTTACAAATAAACTGAACTATAGGGAATATATGACAAGTGTATAAACCTAAAATGTATAAATATACATACTGTTCAAAATTAAATAAAGAGAAAATGCATCATTTTAACACATTCTTTTAGTACCTACTTACATAAAGCAATACAGAGTGGTATATAACACCTTTAGGTATAAAGGTGCCATTAAATTATATACTTCACAACCAACTGTGGTCCATTAAAACCAGTTACATTCCCTCCTGAACCATAACCATCTTCAAACATTTAAAGTCAGCAGCAACGTAAAACCAAAATATGTAATTTCACATCATCTGTGTTGCATCCTGCACATAAACAACCCATTTCTAAAGGTTTGTCTAGACACAGTATTAGTGTCAGTGTAGCAGTTCAGACATAGAAAAACTAACACAACCACTGAAACAGATTCTCTTACTGTTGGTATTTAGAAGTGCTAAATCAGTAGCTCAAATGAGCATATTGCTTTTTAAAATAGAACTACTTATACTGATATAGATAATTCTTCTTAATCGTGTAGCTATTTGATTCCTCTTCAAAGGTCAGTCCCCAGAGTTTAGAACTTTTCAGTAATACAGTCCCCTAACATAAATTGACTCACTGTAGCAAAATTAGGTATCTCAGATTACTTCCAGTTTTTCAAGATGACCCTTCAAGGCCGTTTGCTTTTTATTATGGTATTTGGTCATCAAAAGACAACACTGCTACTATTTTTGACCCTTCTCTGTAAATCCATTAATATATTCTTTAATCCTAGTCCCTTGTTACTCAGTTCATTTACAGTGGCAGAGTGGCAATAAGGGCTTTTGTTCCATTCTGGATGCTTTGGTTTCTTTTCAAATGTCAAACAAATTCCTGAGTATTCTTAGCACTAGAATGAAGGTAATAATTATGCCATTAGTTTTCAAGCAGAAACCTCTGTTGATAGCAAATGGGATTTTTTGCTTAACAATTCTAGCCCTGAGTATCTTTTACACTTTCCTGCTCCCCTTTTCTCAGAGGCTAGTTTTAAGAACCAGTGTAGTAAGGGAACTTCAGGTATCCCAGAGTACTCTCTTTTCTTTTTCCTTTCCAAAGAAAATGAAAGTTTGTTGGAAAAAATACGTAACTGTCTGACCAAGCACAGAATCATTAGAAAAATCTCATATTTTTAATTTTGTTACTCTGAGGCTTTTTTCAGTATTCTAATTCTCACACCAATAAAAGTCAGACAATAATTAGTTTTATAATAAGGCAAGCTATCAAAAATGGAGAGAGCTAATTAGTATTTCTCCCTTACCAGTCCAAAAATATTAATTCAATAAAAAGGTTGCAGCAAAATGGTAAATAACAGGACTGCATTCAGGGTGCTTCCAGAATCTGCTTGGCACTGAAAGGAATATGGAACTTTTGGTATATTAAGGTATTATAAACACAATCTTTCCCACCTATTGGGAACTATGCATGAGACTTTCAAACGTTTGCAAGTCAGAGTTGAGTTCATCTGTTTGGAAACTACCTGGTGATTTGTGTGCTGAAATGCCAGGTCCTGCCTAAGGACAGCATGACTACTAGTGGACTCTTTCACAGCCCCCTCTTTGCCGTGCCCTGCTCCAGAATGTTACATACAACTTCTTGGTGTATAGAATGGGCTGAAGCTTTCACTTGATTTCTCTTTTACAATGTCTACACATTTGCTTTCTTCTGTTTTGTTTAAAGGCTAGAAGCATATGGCCCTTAGTGGCCTTGAAACCCCACAGGGTAATTTTAAGAGACATTGTCTATGATAAAGAGTCTAAAAGTTAACCTAGTTTGACAACAGCCCACCTGGAGGGGTTTAATTTATAAAAATGCATAGGAAAGGCCAGATTTTTTTATCTGATCCTTGCTACTATAGACAATGACACTGAAAAAGAAGATAGACGCATATGGCGGCAACACAGTAAAGCAAACTAATGAGACTCCTGTGCTAGTCTCTAATGAGTCCGTTCTCCTTCACCCTGCAACAAGGTCTAACAGGAAAGCAAACAAACATAAAAAAAAAGTTAGCTTATTTTCAGAATTTTTTTTTTTTACAAGATCTCTGAAATGGTGGGTGAATGGTCAACATAAATTGGCCATGAAAGTCCATGTCCACTCAGTTTCTAGTGTGTCTCACTATCACTATATCCATAATAAGTACTAACAGAGAACCTCATTAGCTGTCTCAGAAGATAGAGGCCAGTGAGAAAACTGAATGGACGTGGAGTATAAACAGCTGTCCAAATCATGATGCATCTTGCTCAGGCATCGAGGTTTAAGCTGGTCACCAGGTTTGGGGCCAAAAAATTCTTTCAGAGCAGTTTGGTAGGGAAGGCTTGGTCTCTAGCAATAGCATGAGACTTGTAGGAGCTTCTAGACTTCTTTAGGGGACAAATTCTCCTGATACTTTAGAGTCTGAACACACTGGTAATGCCCTAATGTCTTCTGCTCTTTTCCTGTGATGTGGTGTGCTTTTGTGGTTCTGCCTTTTGTATTATGGACTTCTATGTTATTACAGGTTTGGGGGAAGTGTTCTGTGGCTCCTGGGATATACCCAGAGTAGCATTTCTGATGACTTAGCTGTACTAAACATTTATCACAGGGCTGCCTGCTACTGCAAAGGACTAAATTTGATGGCTGAGGTGCTTCCTTCAAGATCCTTGTTCCATCTAGGTGGCTCTTCCAGTTTATTCATTAGTCAAATTAATGGGCAGCTCCCAGGAAGCATCCTCCAAATCTACCCTGCCCAGCCAGTGAAAACTAGACAGTCTCCAGAGCCATCAACACAACATAAATTCAATATTGCTGTTAAAATAAACAACAAAAGCAGAGATTTCTCAGTCTGACTGCAGCTGCTGCTGCTTCCACCATCTCCTTTCTCACCCCAGGGAATCAAACTTCGCACTGCAGATGTTTTCACAATACGTCCTCCTGCTCAGCTGCCTGATATATTAACGCTGGACTCAAAACAACACAGGCTTTCCATCTACCTCTTTCTCTAGCTGATTGTAATCCTTAGTCTGCAGATGTACAACTGTCCTTTCCCTCCTTAAATTTGTCATCTTATTTTAGACATTTTTTCACCTCAAGCAACCTACTGTCATTGCCATATACACAATTCCAGAGCCAATATTAAAGAACGGTGCTGAGGACAAATAGTATAATTAATGTGTTACCTAGATCCTGCCCTGACCTAGTTCAGGAATAAGGAGAAATGCTGTCCCCATACGAGTCAAGAAGATGAATTACTATTAACTGTAACAGAGTCAGATTTTTCAGCCATGGTGACTAAAGCTCCAAGTAAAGCACTTTATACTGAAAGCTCCCTCAATGGCTACCGCCAGAGGACCTGAATCAATTAACACAGTATTTGGAGGAAAATATGAAGACAAAAGTAGATCCACATTTATACACGTGCTCACACACCCCCTCCTTCTTCCATTCTCCTTCCCCAATCCATCAATATACCTGACCCACTTTCTAAGTCCCTGTTGTTGCAGATGTTGCTGATGCAAAGCCTGTTTCAGCTTATTGGTAAGATACATTAATCAGAAAAATAATGCAGTGCAGCAGTGTCTTCTTCTGTCAGGAGCAGCTGGAATTATTGCTTACTTGGTCACCCCAAGGCATTCATAATTGGGAGGCAGGAGATGTGTGTGCCAAGATAGGCTGTAAAAGACACATTTTATGCCAAAAGCAGGTTGGGAATGTCTTTGTAAGTACAGAAAATGGTTTCATTTATACCTTAATGAAGGCAATTTTCTTGGATTTCATTTTCGCAGTTTCCATAGAAGCATTTGATCTGGTGCAATAAAGATTCAAGCAACATACATATATGATGGCGCAGTACCAAAATCTGATACTTCTGTCTGCAACAGATTCATAATTCCATGATAAAGGAAAAAAATCTCCACAACTGTTCACATTTCTGAGTATTCAAATATGAATCTGAGGATTTAACTTCACAATGAAGTTTAACCAAAAGCATGATTTTCAATTAATTTAGTCTTTTAAAATTTAAGTTAATTTAAGCATGAAGTGTGTTAGTTTAAACCCCGCTCACCAAGTTTAAAACAAAAACATATTATCTCCCAATGCAACTGATAGGTTGCAATACCAAAGAATGGAGGCTTCCACTAAGATGACAGACTGTGAATGGGAATGGCGGATGCACAAGTACATATTTCTTTCTGCCAGGTCTCCTGCAGCAATAGTAACTGCTGCCAGAGGGAGGGTAGCAAACAGCAAAGGTACTATAAGAGCTTAAACCAGTGCAGCTGTTTTCTTAGCAACTGACTTAGCCTTAACTGCAAACACACAGTTCGAGCAACTACACCAAATGGGTGGTAAGTTGTTATCACTTGTCACGTTCCCTTACTTGGCCATAGCCTGAGTAGAGCTATCTGTGATGAAAGGAAATTAGCAGTCTATCTCCAGATGAAGGATTGTGGGCAAGGTTGTCTCTCTCTACTCCCTCAGCTATACTGCTCACTGCATCCAGCTCAGGTTCACCACCAGGACTGTGCTTTGCAGTTTCCCGGTGGGGCACCCTCCTGTCCTCCTCTCTCTTCAGGGGCAGGCTGAATAGACCAATTCATCAGTCTCTGAACAAGCCTGTCAGGAGCCTCCTCCTTGTCAGAAGGAATTAGTCCTTATTACTTGCTACTTACTACTTATTACTATTTATTACCTATGACTAAACTGTACAGGCCCTGCATATGGATGGAGAGTAGAGGAGGGACCTTTGGTTTCTGGCTGAGGAGGTCCATGTCAAAGCCAAGCCCCTTTGCAGGACTCTCCCCACGCATATGACAACACTTTGGCCATTCCTGTGAACAACTCATCTGGGCATTGAAAGTGTTACAAAAGTCTTCGGTATGGCACATTGTAGACCACTAACTCCCAACCTTTTTAGTCTGGCTCTCATTTCAGTGAACCCTTTTGCAGCTGATCTTAACCAGTGGCTCTTTGGCAGTATTGCTCGATCGAGGGCTCTGCAGAGCACTGGGCTAGCATCTCTGCACCATCTGCAGGCCAGCAGTACCCCAGAGGTCTGTGTGTTGAGTTTCATCCTCCATGACCTCAACTGTCTCTATACAGTGTTCAGAGAAGTCCCTCTCCAAAGACCAAGTTGCAGGATTGCAGCCAAAGTCAATCACACACAAAGCTGTACCATACTAAGCTCTTTCTTCATACCTTTTCCTGGATAAAAAAAACTTACCTCCAAATGATCAAATATTACTAAAAACCCCCCACATATTTCAAAGATATTCTCAACTTCATTGTTTATCAGAAAGCATTTTAACTGGAATTTTCCAGGAAAAAATACAACCTGGAATTCCCAGATGCCTTTATATTTTAACCCAAGTGAGTGGATGATCATTATTCTTCTAAAAGCAGAAAAATAAATTAACAGTCACAACACAGAAGAAGAGAACACTGATCCATTTTGACACTTAACACTTTCAGATCAGAGGCCTATGGAAGCAGTACTGTTCTGTCAAGATAAAAAAAAATGAACTGGATGAAAATCACCTAGGGAATACTAATTAGGACTATGCTTCTCTGTCCATCCCTGACATGCCATGTGTTGAACTTCTTCTTTCCTCTGCAACTGAAGGAGTGAAATTTCTGACATTTGTTGCTGGGCTGCACTGACCATTAAACAAATACATGAGGTTACAGGAGATATATTTGTTGGGTCACCTTCTAACTGAGCTGGAAAACATGCATTTTTAAGAATGGAAAGAAATGCTTATAGTGAAGCACAGGATTATGTCTACATGATCAAATTGTACGGGACACAGTACCTCAAGGCAAAAGCCTGAAAGGACGTGGCTCAGAACAGCAGCATGCAAATGCAGAGTTTCCATGGGAATAAACTATTTTGGTCCAAAAAGAAGTTACCTGGGATTCAGACTGGGGCAACACTTCTAAGGCAAAGGCACCATGTAGTCATAATTTTTCTTCCCTTGAGGGAGCAAAGGTTTTCTAATCTTACCCCACTTACACATTCATAGTCACAGAATATGAAACCAATTCAAAGCCAGTGGAGTAAGTATTCACACATTCTCTTCACAAAGTTTCTTTACTATTGCTGGAAATGGTTAGCCATTAATAGCAAAGGTTCTTTTCCTTGCTGGTCAGCCTTGTTGATAATTGTTATCATTATGACCCTGCCATCACAGTCATTGTAATCATTGTAATCATCATTACAATGTGTAACACTGGAACTTAAAATACCCAAGAAGTCCAATCTTAATAACTATATACTGTAACCTAAGCAGGGGCAGATACTGACCTGCATTCTGGTCCGTGATCATCAATGCCACTTAGGTGTTAGCATGCTCCCAGCCCAGTTCTCACCCACACTAACTCCCACTCTCCCACATCCTACCTGGGCTCAGTTTTGGGGATGGAACAGGATTGGCATCTCCTTATTAAGCCATTTGGGCTCAGTCATCATGTTTGAAGAAGGAAAGAGAATTTAGCCATGTGAACATGAGCTAGGCTACACTACCTGGCCTAAGGGCAGAGAATACTCCCTGGCCTGTTTTGTCTAGCATTAGAGACACAGCCACTGCTCATACACAATCTTTATAGTACCGTGCAGCAGAGGCTTGTCTTAAAGCCAAATTGCCACACTAATGCCACCTGGAAGGCCCTCTAGATGGCTTTGTGTTGAATCCATTGGCAGTCAGAGAGGAAGCCGACCTTGGATGTGTCTTAGGCTTCACGGTACACTTACAGTTGTACTTATGTACCAGAAGAAGGGCTCTGACCTCGCTCTGAGCTCAGTGAGTCTCCGCACTGAGACTGAAGCAATTTTAATAATTGAAACTTGGTCAAGAGGACTTATTTTTTAAAAGTTAGGTGTGGCAGAACTAGAACTTTTTCCAACAGTGAAAGTCATCTGACACTGCTCAGGAAATCTGTAAAACTTTTACAGAAAGACTTCAGATCATCACAGTTCAGATCACCAAATTACATTTTTTTCAAGAGGAAGGGAAATGAAAATTAACTGTTGTATTTTGAAGCCATTAATGACCTCATATGAACTTTTTCCACAATGTTTAATCTAACAAGGACATTTTTAGCTCCAGCTATCTATGCCCAAGTGCAATGGATGTGAATATTTAGGGGGTTTTTAAATAATATTAAGACAGGATCTCACTCTTTTGTTTTGATTCCTCTTCAGGAAATGTTCTCCATATTGATATTTTCATAATGTTACAAATGAATCAGGCTCTGCAAGACATTTTGAATTGGTTTAACATCAGCAGGTAGATGAAATGCTGTGAAGTGGGCAAAGTGTGAAGTTGCATGAGATATTAAATCGAGGCCAAATGAAAAGCAAAGGTGCTAAGGTGGATACTTGGAAAAGGAAATGGAAAAAAAAAAAAGAACATCAAGAGCAAGATTTCTCAGAAATCCCATTCTCTGCAATGTCAGTGACCTGTGCAGATCACAATCAGGTCAGAGTCTCTGTAAAACCAGGGGGCAAAGGATGGGAAAAGTCACAGAGTTCTCCCAGACAGCTGAGATGAAGACAGGTCTCAGGAAAGAAGAACATACCACTGCAAAGGCTAAAGGCCAAAGGAAGCAGGCAGAGGGCCAAGTTCAGGTCTCTCTGCCAAGAGAATCTGAAAGAGCAAATTCCAAGTCCCAGAAATATCAGACAAGAATCCCTTAACAGAGATACTCGTTCAGAGCACATAAGGACATAGAACCCATTGGGTATGTGCACATAGATGGAGAGGCCAAGACTGTGAAGTACAGAATCAGATTCCCAGAATTCAGTGTTTAGGGTATCAGTGCTCAGACATAATGGGAAAGAGACGTGGTCAGGAATCAAAGAACCTGGATTTAACTTCTGGCAGCTAACTGGAGGAACTCATGGTCTCTGCACTACAGCCTCTGGACCTGAAAAAAAAAAATCAAAATTTTTTTGAAAATTCTTGTCAAACAAGTGTGTACAAAATCAGGAGGGAAATAAAAACTATATTCTCTACAGCACAGATAATCAACAGGGGTCTGCACAGGGGACACCAGTAATATTCTCAAATTCTGTGATTTATGCAGCCAAAGTACATTTTCTGTGCATTGCACCTCCTTAGCATAGCAAATGTTTTGTATCTCAGTCACTTCTGGCTATTAACGAAAGTATTCACATAGCCTTCACTGAAGGAAATTGGTTTGGGTTGGGTTTTTTGCAGTCTTTGCAAGCTGCTGCTTTCACAATATTCAAGTCCAAGTGCCTTCAGTGGGTGATAGAGGAGTGGATCTGGTAAGCCTGTGAAAGGGAGGGATCTTGGCAAAAGACTCCTGCTGAAGAACTTCTGGAAGTCTCTTTCGAATACTGGGTATCATTGAGAGGGCATATCTGTGCTTCATGGTAGCACCACGGCCTTGCCCCTGCACAAACCCATGCACCAGGTGCAACTGCTGGCAGATTACAGATCACATTGGTCATGCACATCCTCCATCATCAAGTTCCACAAAGCAGGAGAAAGTGCAGAGTGTTATGGCTAAGACAAAGGACAGGCAGGTGAGGAAAACGAGATGTGACTCCATGGCAGGAGCATCTTGGGCAATCGTGAGATTTGGCAGGTCTGTGATTTCCTTAATCTAAAATAAAAAAGAACACATCCTTTTAGGAGGAAAAGAGCTTGGGGCCCTTAATTGTAATGACAATCATCCTAATAACATCCTAAAAATAATCCTAATAACAACCCACAATAACTGAAAGGTCAAAGAAGGATTGCTACTAGGTTTAGCTAAGGAAATTCACTTACGGTTTTAATTAATGATATCCAACTGCCTTAAACACTATTCTTTGGGCTCTCTTGAGCATGTCTCAGAAGGCATTCACTGGGCCTCCCCATCCTAACCTGCAGGGAATGAATTTGTGATAGTCACCACAGAGCCAAACGTGCAGACACCAACATAATGAGTCAGCCTGAGTCACCTAAACTTGATTATACCTTTCATGTATTTGCAGCTATGAACACTGTGGGGGCTAGTTCTTAGTTTCTCAGACCACTTGCTAAGCAGGAGACGCTCACAATGAAGGAAACAAAGAGGGGAGAACAGGACAAGAGGCTTCCTTGATGGAAAAAGTCTGATCAGATTCCTCTGGTATCAAAAGCATTATACAAACAGATCTTTCCGTATTCATCTTGTCAATAATTTACAATAAAATTAGCATATACTTAAAATCTCCAACACACAGGTGGACTAGAAAACTTCCATGAAGCATTACATAATCAAGAGGGCAAGTGGATGTTAGATGCAAGAGATCAGGGATCAAGAGCAGGAGCTGCAGCCAGTACAGACAGAAGGGTATAATAACTGACTCGCACTGACATTGACTGAAGCTTCAGCTAGCAGCAGAGAGCAGCATGAAGCCACCATTGAATGGAACTTGCTTTCTGATGTTCGACTAAGAAAGGAGACAGCTGACTGCTGAAATGGGCTGTGTCACAGTTAAGGGACCAGCTTTATTCTCTCACTGGTGCTATAAATATTCCCTTGGTTTAACTGGTTTCCAGCAGTAAGTGCACAGACCATGTCAGGAGAGAGATACTGCCTTTTTTAGCAGGATTTCAAAATTGCAGTCTCAATGACTCGCTTTTAGGGAGGCATGTAAGTGCCAATCCAGATTGGAAAATTATGTTTTTAAATGGCCTCCTTTGAAGCCCTACACTTGTAGGTAGCACATCTTGACAAGCAGAAGAGAATTATGGTATCTACCAATGTGCAAAAATGCATGGTTGCCTAGAAATACGTATACTAACATTTTTGCTTTATAGCGTATTGATAGAAAATGAAAAATATTACCAAGTGCTCAGCTAGCCTTATGCACTGTGAAATGCTCTATTCTGCTTTCTTGTGCATAGTAGGCTAACAGCTCCCCAGGCAAAGCACAGAGGTGCTCTGTACTACATGTGACATTCTTACCTAACTTGTACATTTGAACGTACGTTGTACTGAGCCTCCTACAACTATCCAAGATTACAGTAAAGGTCATGTAGATTTCTACAGTGACAAATTCAAAAATAAAACTGTTGTAAGAACTGTATGAAGGAAAAGAAGTCACATGCAAAACTATCTGGCCTGCAACGATATGGGTTCCGATATCCAAAGCAGTGTGCATGAGCTGGAGCTGTCTGAGGAAATGCTGCTGGATTTTTCAGCAACTTCACTATACCATCAAAACTTGCATATGAAAGCATCCCATAAAAAGCACATGTTTCAATGCAATCCAATGTGTTTTCAAGCACTGCACTGTTACAATCTGGAGACCTACTAATTAAGCCTTGCAGGTGAAAAAAAAAAAAACCTTCAGAAATCATTCACATTTTCTAAACTTCCCTCTAACTAGTTTTCTTTGTGTAACTCGTACAGCTGGCACCAAACATACATTACTGTGGTTTCCTTGGCATGAGGTTGCAATGGCAGAAGGCCATGTTGTCAAGTGATAAAACTCGTAAGTACCAGATGCACAAAAAACCTAGGGCATCTACATTTCATTTGTCTCTGTATTTACCACCTGACCCTGAAGCTGAGGTACACAAAAGTGCTGGCTGCCTCCTTCCCCAGTTGGCATGTAAATCCTCAAGTCCCTCAAGAGACTCAAGAGTAAACATGAGTGTTCCCCAAGTATCTAAAGTACTTCTGGCCATGCACACAGATACATAACATCACTTGGCAATCGAGTGCCAAACCCTGCTGGGTCCCACCAGTTGGTGTTCCAGTTGATGAGTGATCCAGGTGGTGGTCTATCAGCGTGTCTAAAGGAAGAGTGTTACTCCTGCCTTTGAAGCACAGCTAACAGATGAACTACTGCTCCCCCTTTTGTACCACAATCTAGTGCTAAATTCAGTAAATGAAGTGGCCGAAAACACACATTCAAAGCCATCTTCTGCCTGATGGGATTCAACTGGCCTCTCCAAAGAACTGCTCTTACCACAAGTGTTTGGCTATTTTCTGAGGCAGGAGTCCTTACCATCTCTCTGGCTGAGTCTGCTTCACTTTGCATAAAACATTAAAAGCTCATTGAGTGAAGGAAAGTAACCTGACTCTGTCACCTAGTGGTCAGGATTCTCCCCGGGGAGTTTGCAGTCCCAGGTCAATAGAAGTGACTACAAATTTTTGCAATGAAAAGTTACATACAATAAACAGTGAAATCAACATTGGTGAAGGGATGGTGTCCCAGGACTTTCTATGAGGTAAACACTGAATACAAAGCATAGCCCTCAAATCTTTAATCATTTTATGAAAACCAGAATGAGGGGGTCTAAAAGAAGTACCATCCCTTTTCCTCAGATCAGGGCAGTTTCATCAAGAAAGACGGTTTAAATCCCATCCGTCAGAGCAGAACGAAGTGCCCCAGTGTCCTTGTGTGCTGGTCCTAGCCTCTGAGCTGCTGTGTGCTGCATCATTCTTTAAACAAAAAGAACCAGCACAAACCCAGGCTTAAGAAAAATGCATACTGCAAGCCAAAGGGTGGCTGAAGCATAACAAATCTCACACTCTTACGATATACTGATTTGCATTCTAGCACTTGTACCCAGGGGCAGTGGGAGTCTCTGAGTTTGGTTAGCTTGCCATCCAGCAACCATTTTACAGGTGGAAACGACACCTGGAGAGTCACTGTACTGCACTGTTTAGACAACCAGCTTCTGCTTGTTTTCTTTCACAGCGAGAAATCTCTGAGTCATCAGCATCATTACTGCCTCCTTTTTGCTTACCTAGCCTCATTAAAAGGATTAGACTGATCAGCAAGGGGCAGCAACTTAACCAGTGCATACTTTACAAACAAAGCTTCACCAGTTTCTTCCATCTCCTCTGATATTTTTGCCGCATGACGAAATGCTGTGGCCTGATCTTCCCTACGTAGGACTTCTGTTCTTGAAGAGGCATTATTTATTATTTGCTGTCTCAAATACAGAATGTGTACATGTTTTAATCCTTCCTATCAGCCTAATGTCTCTATCTATAGTAAGTCTAAGATGCTTATCATTCTATTGGCTAAATAACTGACCCGTACATGGCAGAGACATTAAATGCTCCTTAAACCTCATTACAGCCAGAGGATGAGTCACTGAATGGCAACTAAAATAACCATGGCATTGAAGTTGTTTTCAGTGACTGTTGCACAAAGCGTATGGAAAAAGTCAGGAGGAGTGACACCGAGAAAGAGTCTATTGGCAAAATCTGTCTCTTTTCAAAATATGTTAATAACAGTGGCTGAGATTAATGATCTAAAGATCACAAAGCGTATATATGCTCCTACAGAAACAAGCTGCAAACATCTCTGAAATGCAATGAAAGCCACTTTGAAAAGCTGTCATATAGCACAGAGCAATGTTGGGGGACACAAGAGTCTACTCTTCTCATGCAGCTGAAGGATAGATTTGGCCAGGGAACATTAAAGTTGAATCCTGTTCTACCTCAACAATGAAACTAATGTAACAGCTATGGGCAATGACAACCCTTCCCTTCAGTAGGGAATTTAGCCTAATTCTCTCTCTCCTGTCCTCCCAGGGCACTGTTTGGAAGGGGGGGTACCACCTATTGCCCTGAAAAGCTCTTCTTCATTTCAGGAGAAAATTCTTTTTCTTGCAAGTTTGCTATATGAGCAGGCAACCTGCCTGGCCTGCCAATCCACCCATAAGCAGCTTGTAAGTCTGATGTGATACCACTGTGTTATAGTTGAGGATAGCAGCAGAGAATTCTTTATCTGTGGGTTTGACTAAGCTGATACTTGCATCTCTCAAGTGAATGCTGAAGTCCTTATTCCTCTCATCTCAATGGGATCTCTGCCAGAGAGGTATCAAGGATGCAGCTCTCAGGATTTCTCCTCTTCTAAACAGCATGTTAAAATTCTACAGCTATTGTTAGAGAAAAACTAATGAATAAGGTTTGGCACAAAGTAACAGGGCAGGCTTTAGATCTTCTGTTTATTGCATTTCATTTAGTGAACTTCCTTGCATGGAATTTAAGATGTGGCTTTCTACAGCAGCAGCAAATATTTTGATTTCTAATAAAAAAAATCATGTTGATTATTCAGGCCAATGGATCCACAGCAACCGTGACATTACTTGTGACAAGTGATGGGAACACTGGATATTTTCCGCTAGAGATAATAAATAGGAAGACAGCTGAAAAACGGAGGCAGCACTGGAAGAGATTAATGAGAAACTAAATGATTTACAAGAACCATGTCCTCATTTGACTGGGAATTAGATAAATTAACCAAAAAAAATCAATGCTCTAATGAAGCCGAGGAACAACTCCACAAATATATCACAAACAGACTTAGAGACAAAGAAAGGAAAAGAGAGGAGAGAGAAAGAAAGCAAAGAAAGAAATGATAGCCTACACTTAAAATGAGCTTAGCAACCCAATGGAATGGTAACAATTCAAGCGGAAGCCCTTAATGTTGTTTCTTGAGAGTGACAGACAGGGAAGGAGATGCTGGTATATAGTAAACTTCATCTGAGATAGCTGATACAACTGTTAAAAAGAGGATAACTTGTATGTGGGGAAGTCATTTAAGATGACTGGGACATGCTACCCAAAATGCTAGGAGCAGTTTAATTTTAAACATAACAGACTAGCTGGACAGAGGACCGTTGTAAATGCTGGAGGCAGAGGGAAAATTGGCCTATATTAAAGAAAACTTTTGGGGATCTTCCAGGATACATTCCTCTAACAACAAAAAAATGCAGAAGCCATGTAATTTTTCCTACTTCAGCAAGCTTCCATAGCTGCAAGATGAAAAGTATTGATTCTGCACCAAAGATGAAGTTCTGTACGAAAAGGAATACTCCTTGGGAACCTGCAAAAAGTTACTGCGTAGCAGGATTTTAACAAAGGAAATAGCACATCTGGTTTTCAATAATTGTCATCACCAGATCCATCTCTCAGGCACTGAATTCTATCTTATTCTTGCCATAGCCAGAAAAGGGGCTACAGCTGCAGCAAAGGATGACCAGCCACTTACATATTAATGGTTCTCCCTCCAGCCTGTTGTTTTAGTGACAGAATTTTCACAGAACTTGGAGCTGAGGGCTATTCAGTGCTCGATTTATCTTAATTATTTTAACAGGCCCATTTCTTGGTTTGTTTACTATGTCCAGGTTCCTGGAAAACTGGAAAATTATTCACGAAAGATTTTTACAGGCCAGGTCTGTTATCCCCGCAATCCATTAAGGTGATTTAGCTATATCTTGTTAATTAAAAGTCTGTAAGATTTTACATCAGTTTTACTTTTGGTGGGAGTTTGCAGCTGAAATAGCTATGTCTGCATAACATACTCTATTTAAACTACTGTTTAACCTGCTTAAAGCTCTAGCATTTAATAGTGCACATTATAATTAAAGTACATTATATTATATTATATATAATTTTGACTCAACTCTAAACTATTTGCTTTCGATTTAAAAATCTTTAATATAGAGCATATTCAAATATTTGTTTGACGAGAAAGGGACGGTGAGAATCACTCTGGATGGTTTCAGGTCTTACTTGTAAAGGATGCTATCTTGCCTCTCTTTGCTGCTGCAATAAATGCTACTGTATTACTGTGCAGTAAAAATGTTACATGAGGAGAAGTCAACACACAACGTCCTAAAGATGAGCAACAAGAGCTGTTCCAAGATGTGAGAACTACTGTTGTGATTTAGGTTCAGCCTGGACTTCTAAAGCCCAAGAAAGAAACACCGGAATATGGGCTGATGGAGAAAAGGAAGATATTGTCCCCTTCTTTACTGTTGCAAGTGATACCTAAGTTCCTTTCTGAATCAAATCTCTAATGCTGAAGTACTCGTGCTTGGAAAATATCAGAACTATTCTTGTCAACGTTTCCATCTCTTCTTTTTAGTTAGTTTGTTTGTTTCAGCCAACATAATTTGCTGAATTAATTTCAAATTCAAGAATTGTTCTGACAAAACAAATATGGCCTATTTATTGTTGAAGGAAGGTAGGAAGCAAGCAAGATGCAATTCTGCTCTGGGTAAAGGCATTTTATAGGTATTGTACATATAAAAAAGGTTAAGGAACATCGCAGGGACTGTGAGATGAGCTGTCCCTTCAGTGTGACATATAGCCAATTTTAATAGCATACTTATGACTACTGGAGAATGAAATTCATCTCTGTGTAGAAAATTGCACTTAAACCTTCAAAACAAAACTTTAAGTGAGACATAAATGGTTGTCTATACCTTTTCCTGGCTCTTGAATGGAGCTGAATTTCCTCCCAGGAGGTTACGATAAACATGAATACTCTGCTGAAAAACTGCAGAAATGCCACAGGTAAGCAGAAAAATATTTGTTTTAATGAAGGCTTTGAAACAGAAGGGTGTTGTGAATTCCTCTCAAGCCTGTCCATTTGTAGAAGTGCCCTTAGTGTACAGGTTACTTTCAGGTAAGGGTATTCATGCTGTGCCTCTTCGCTGCTTGGTAGGCACAGCCATAAAAGCTGTGTGGATTTTTTTGTATTTACTCCAGAGGATTTTCCTTTCGACTCCATTTCACTGCTTAGGTGGAACAGAGCAGAAACATATTATCCAAAAAGTATCATGTGCACAGGGTTACCTGTGCTACTTCAAACAGGTGTGGTTCAAGAGAGATTTGTTATTTGTTTTAATTCATAAAGGTATACTAGCTTTGCTGGACATAGAACCATAATCAATGCTTTCAGTAGGACATTATTAAAAGATTCATAGATTTACTAAAAGTGAGATCCAGGTTTTGATCCAATCAGCAAGCAAGCACATTTTTTTCAAGGATTTGAATGTGAAAATAATGTTGCCATGGAGCAGCACAAAATAATATTTTTCCAACATGATATCAAGTGCCCATTAAAATCCAGTTTTGCTAGGCACTGAGTAATCTGATGAGAGCTGTCTGTGCTTTGCACAAAGGTTCTCAGTCTACAGCAGCAGGATCAAATAGAAGGGAAAATAATATGAAGCTGATAAGAGGAAAAAGAAGAAATACATTACCCTTCTGTTCTGCCTTGAAGATATTTGCTATCAATGTTGATAATGTTGCAATGAAATTAAATCTATTCTACGATGTTGTATTCTCAAAACAAACACATACTGATTTATTTTCTCCATATAAACGGTATATGCCTATCTAGCAGAACTGGTGCTGTAAAAGGAGTAACTTCCGAGGCACAGAGAACTTATGTTCTTCCTAGATCTCTCTGAATGTACACAGTAATCTGAGCTGTCAGTCTCAGTAGGCAGGCAATGAAGGAGCACTAAAGCCACTGCTCCACTGGTAGGGAAATTACTGATCTCTGTGTGCAAGGACAGCAGTGCTTCTTTGCCTCTCTCTGAAGAAGGACACCCCACCTGCCAGGAGATGCCAGGTAGCAAGCAAACTACTCTGGCACAAACCACCACCAAGTGGGCACTTACCGGTGGAGCACAGAGCACGTAAAGCATTTGTGGGACTGCGAGGGGATGAAATGCCTGCAAGAAAACATGAGTGTATTTGAAAAGGAGGCAGGAGGAGGAAGAGGGGAAAGGACAAGATCACCTACGAGGTCACAGGTGCAAGAGAAAAGATGTTTGTAGCTCCACTTGGAGAACCTTTGAGATTCTTCCTACCAAATTCAGTGGGACCAAAATGTTTCTTGGTCTTTTTAAAGATAAATTGGAATAAATTGGAAGCTGTGAGACAAGCCTCAACATGAAATCACTCTGATAGACTAGTAAGGAGGAAAATCAGGTTCTGAATGAATGAAAACCTCCAGGTACCCTGCCATCAACACACTAAATGAGACATCCTTACTCTCCACTGGCCCTGGGACAAGTGGCAGAGATGCTGGCAGATTCAGAGGAGTTCCAGCCACGCATAACATACACCTGTGACTTCATATCCTGTGGGTGACTCAGGACTAATCTCTGAACTACTGGGTGATGCTGCCAGAACTTCACAAACCATTCTACCACAGGAAAGCAATTTTTTAAAACAAAAATGGAGATCAAGAGGAGGAAACCCTGAGGACAAATTATTTGAAGTATTTCAGCACCCCACAGCATTCATTTCACTATGAAGATCACAAACAGTATTTGATGGAGCAACAAAGGTGCCAAAGTGTAAGACATTTGCCTCACTATTAATTTTTAAAGCTTTAATTATAAAAATGTCTGACCAACTCAAACTGGCACCTTTACATTTATGATAATGAGAACAAGAAGCAAGGGGACTTAAGAGACTGAACTACTCTTTCATTCCTTTAGATCAGCCCTTTGGATAAAGGCAAAGGCATAAATCTTGTAATTAAGGGGGAGTTTGAACTGCCAGTGTTTGAGCTAGACAAACTGGATTTGTCTTATGTGTAAACAGGGGCTTATAACCTTGGTAAGATAGTTAGGACACACACTCGTTAATGTCTGTCTAGATCTATAATATGGATATTTCTTTACAGATCTGTGTCTCATTCTCCAGTCACAGACTTTGAAAACTAGTGGTTTTTTGGCTTGCCAGCTGCCTCCTCATCCATTCAGGAAACCAGCTCACACTCTGTGGACTCAATGCCAACTTCACGCAGAGGGCTGGCACCTGGCCTGTGGACTATTTGAAGCAGAAAGGAAACTCAGGTGATACA
Source organism: Pandion haliaetus (assembly GCA_013401275.1). Taxonomy (NCBI): domain Eukaryota; kingdom Metazoa; phylum Chordata; class Aves; order Accipitriformes; family Pandionidae; genus Pandion; species Pandion haliaetus. The sequence continues at coordinate 24,698 of VYZV01024681.1, read as the reverse complement.
CAGTCCTTGTACTAACCCTCCAAACACACACAATATCTATCCTTTGTGACTACACCTGAGTGAATACTAAGAAATATTTGATGTAAGTGGAATTCAGGAATGTAGTAGCAGTCATGGCAGGTGTGACCAGAGGTCCTTCCTGCCAGAATCCTCTCTGACAGGAGCCAGAACTGGATGCTTAGGGAAGAGAACAAGAACAGAGTTAACATGTCGAGAAACTGTCCCAAAGTATCATGCCAGCCATCAGCAATTTACGGCTTCCTAACCATTGATGATGTATTTTTATTTCCTAGTCCGTGCATTTATCCTGTCACTTTTGGAACCTGCACAAACTTGTCAGGTAGAGAACAATGCTTCCCTCAGGCAGCCCTAGTTTTACCTAAATGCTGCTGTCTAGATCTTGAATGTCCAATCTAAGCCATTTTTTCTATGTTTCCTCTATCAGCTGGGAGAAGCAGGCTTTTCAGAGGGAAATTCCACTCATCCTAAGATTAGGTATTACAGACATCAGGGCTAAGCTGCCTCCTGGAGATGCTGTTTATTCCTCCATTAACTTAGGAGGGAGCCTGATGAATGCCTAGCTTCTGACAACTATAGTTAGGTGACACAGATTCATTGCCAAAACCATGCCTCTGGAATGCAAGGATACTGTTGCCATAAATGGCTGATCCAAGAAACCCAGAAAATAGAGTTAAAAGGGACCTCAAGAGAGTCCCTTTAACTATACAGAGATTCTCTGGCCTCTGATCCAAGTGATCCCATTGCTCTTTAGGATGGAGCTGGTTACTGGAATGACCTACTCACAGTATGTAGTTTCTTAATAAAGTCCAGGGCTGTGACAAAGGAAACTGAAATTACTACAATATTTGACAACATACTTGACATTTCCAAGAGAATGCACTATCTAACAATAGCAATAACAACAACAACAATAAATTGTTCCAGAAAAGCTGAATCTGATTATGTGGTGAACTGCTAAACTAGAATCGGAACAGAATTTTTAAAGGGGGAAGATAATTAGGCAAATGTTCAAGAAACAGAGTCTCATAAGAATGTCAAATGTCACAATTACCCATTTACTTGATAAAACAAGTACTCTGTTGATTGAATTTTATTGCTCTCACTGCTTCCTGCTTTAAAGATTAAAACATCAGAATCAATTCTAAGACACCAGGTTTGTTAGAAAGGAGGGGGAGGGTGCCTGTGGCAGCAGAAGTCCTCAGACAAATTCTGAGCCACTTTAGAGGGTCTGGAACGTCCACTGCCTTTCGCATGCCTCAGTTTTGCTGCCTGTACTGGAGGGATGGGTAGAGACCACAGTTTTGCTTCCATCAGACTTTTTTTGGGGGAAATCTAATCCACTCACCACCAGCAGCTATTCAACGCATGCAGTTCTCACTGGCCACAAAAGTTGGCCACTACAGAGAGCAGGATGAGGAAGACTTCACTTACACTCTGCTTTTCTGTAGAACCAGCTATCACCTGGCTTTAAGCAAACATGCAAAAGTCATTACCATTTGTGCTCCAATCTGATTCACCATGGCATTTCCATCCCAGTGTAACTTTATTATGCATCAGCAGAAACCTGGAGTGACACAGGAGTTATTCCAGCCCTGGCTATTTAGAGCTCCTCAGAGATGAGGCGTACGTGTTACAGTAGGTCCGCTTATGTAAGAGGGGGCCCTTGTGATTTACAGCTCGTGCCAGAATTTGGAAAGGCCAGCTGGCCAGCTGCTTTCAGTCTCTCTTACACTACTGCTGGCTCTAGCATGAAACTGCCCCATCAGTTTTGGAAATCCCTCTATTTCTAGACAGGGCTATCTCCACGTCTTGCTAATCGTGTAGCAACAACAGCTACTGTCTCTGTCAACAAATCCAGACGTGCCGACTCCAGTCTTCTGCCCTGCTTATTCAGTGCTGTCACTAAGCCATCCCTTGCATGGTGTGGAAGGGTGCTGCCGTACTACATTGTCTCCTAGCTTCTTGGCTCAAGCTTTCAGTGGACTAGAAGCACCCCTACAATGGACAAGAAGAATGGGGACTGTGCAGCAATACTGGCTAAATAGCAGCAGCTGCAATGCTAATACCTGTGGGGATACCTGGAGAGATAAAGCAAGTGTGAGGATGGAGAGGGAGAAAGTAGGAGCTCCTTCAATCACATGTTCTTTTGATACATACAGATGTACAGGAACAGGAGCTGAGGGATGCTCAGCCTGACGTGTCAGTATTACAAAGTATCTGCCAAAGGACAGTGAATACCATTATCTCTATTCTGCTACATGTTTTGTCCTTTGCAGCACAGTTTAAAAAACCCTGAAGACTTGGGCCAGAGTTTTCAGAAACAGAAACCTTAAGTTAGAGCTACATTTAGACACTGGCATCAAACGGTCAGTGGTGGCTGCTGCGTGCTCAGAAGCTTTCACAGGTAGCTTGCCCATGTCTCAACACAAACTTGGCTGCTCAGGTGTGTGCTTCTATTTCTGAAACCCTTGTGTGGTGAACCCACTTCCACCACATGCAAAATGCAAGCCCTGCCTGCTCATTAGCTTCTGTTTCAGTATCCTGCCAACTAGCCTTATGTTCAGATGAGCTACACACAATTCCTTCAGAGCCTGCTATCAACTTTCACTGTGATTTCAGCAGCTGGGCAGATTAACATTCAGAGGGCACAAACAACTACATTTTGCTTCATTACTTTTAAGTAATAAATAAAATGGATTCTGAAAGTTCTCCCAACCTGTTCCTTGCTCTTTATTGCTTTGATGTACTAAACCAGTGTCCCAACCAAGGCATATTTCTTTACATTCAGCTTACTTCACCGTGAAATGACTCAATTCAGCAAGAGGGTTTGAAATATACACCGAAGGCAGCGTAAAACAGCACCCTTACCAAGTGTGGAAAAAGAAATGTAGTTCATAAACAGAGTAGAAAGCATACGTAAAACAACTTCTAATGAACTCCAGAGACAGCAGAGCTTGAACCAGGCAACATACCCCTGACATCAGCATTGGCTTTCAAAAAAATCACATTGTCCATGGGTCATATATTTCACTGCGTCTCTGAAGAAATGTTAAATCAATAAAATACCTAAAGGTTGCCGATGAATCAGACAGTGTTCTATAAAAAGCCAACCGTTATTGCTGAGGGGCAACATAAGAGCTGAAGAAATATTTGCAAGGAAAAGGCCATCCCTCCCACCGGAGCCCATTCATATTCAGTCGCCTGACACATTCCAGCGGACACCAGCGAGCAGTACCGGGAGCTGGAATCATATCGGCTTGCTCGCTTTGCTTCAGCAGCTTTCCTTGATGATGTAGGATATCTCGCACACTGTCAGTTTGATATCTCGAGTGCTTCCCCTCCCTGATCCTGGTTTTTAGCAACATAATGAAAACTCAAGCTTGCATTGGCAATACGTTCACCAATTAATGTTTGCGGTACATCAGTACCCGTTTTTCCAGATGCACATTCTATATTCATTCTTCAAAAAGCCACAAAATTATTCACACCTTGTAATTGTGAAATCAGATCTGGGCACTTTTTAACAACCCACAGTAGATCTTTGTTTTAGTTGTTTACGTATATGCCACAGGGATGCAATCTTCTTGCTGAGGAAAATATACAGAGGAGAATAAAATACTCTGTGAAAGCAAGCTTTGGTATTCTGCTGTGAATCCAGAAATTTAGCCTATTGGTGTCATAGAAGACCTTCGCTTCTTGTTTCCTTCATATGCTGACATCCCTTTTACCAGACACATTAAAGTGAGCAGAGTCCTTCGAAAATCAGGCTATCATATTCACCTGCCTCTGTTTTCAGAGTAGTAAAAATTAATGTAGATGTCTACTTCCTGAACTCCTGCAAAACACTTTGATCTTTTTAGGCTAGCAATTTTAAAAGAGGGCAAAGCGCTCTAAAAGCCAATCCAGTGTTGATGGAGAGGCTAAGCACTACTGGAATTAAAATTATTTTAATTTCTTGTAAAAGCTGGGACTAGAACCTGTATCTCCTGATGTTAATATTATACAAAGCCTTCTCTTTTCAGTCATGGTAACATACAACTCTGCAGCAGTTTCAGAAAATAATAATTAGTTCCAGAAGAAGTGTATATTACATATATTATGTCTTGGCAACACAGTTCTTTATCCTGCTTTCCTGTTGCTAAAAATACAAATTGTTCACAACCATGCTTTCAATATCCATTTAATATTTGCAAACAGGGTGGCTTTGACAAACAGGGTTTTTGGCTAGGCTTCAATGAGCACTGTGTTCAGCTCCATTACCTACAGCATCACAGCCCTCTGAAGATATATCCTCCCACTGCTGCCACCAACATAGACACAAAAAAGGAGTCTTATTCTCCTCACTCTCCTGCAAGCTTCACGGCTTGAAAAAGCCAATCTCACCTACACTTCATTTCTCATCTCAAAGAATTTGCCAGTTCAGGGGAATGGCAGATAGCCTGTAGGCTTTATATTTGCCTTACTTAAAAATATTGTTTAAGTTTTACCCCAAGTCTTCACCTCTCTTCCCCTACACACTTCCATGCTGGATTCACTTCTAATAAGCGCTTGTTCAGAGATATAGGCACTTACCAATGCCAAAGACACCACTTTCAAACAGACGACTTTGTGGGTGACCAAATGCTCACCAGCCAAACGTACATCAAAACTGTTTTCATTAGTTTATAGCAATGCAGCTCAGAAAGACTCGTGGATTCCAAAATCTTTACCACCATGTGTATTTCAACATTGTGCTTGCTGGCAGATGATTATCAAAGCTTACTTTCACCTACCGGTTCTGTAGAACACTTACTTACAATACATCAGGTTCTTCTCCCTCCTCTGATAAACGTACTTGATCCCCACCATTTCTGGGTTACAGATCTTCTCCATTTCATCATACCTTTCCTAAGCTAGACTTTGAGATACTGGGCAATGTCAGAAACAATGTCAGACAGCATACTGCTATTGTCTTTCATTGTAAATACATCAGACATTTCCATTTAGCATTGCAGTGATTTCTATCCCCTTGAAATTATCCTTTTGATTCCAATTACATTCTATCATTTTCCCAAGTAGAGCATTTGTTTTGTAATAATTTTAAACAAGTTTCTGGAAAACAGTCATCCTTTTAGCCCTAATATTAAAAAAAATTTCCTCTGCTACACAGTATTTTTCGCCATTACACTGTATCCCTTTTGTACAACACTGATTTCTTGTTCATATTCAAACCTGACATAAGTGGTGCAAGTGGGAGGGATGATGAGCCAAATTCACTTTGTGCATCTTTTCAACCACAGGGAGATTAAACCAAAAATGGATTAGGCCTTAGTAAGTAAGGTTCTACTGCAGGAATGAAAAAGCAGAGCATGTCAAATATTAAGTGTGTTGCTTAAGAGCGAACATTTACAAAAGATCAACAAATACGGAGAATCATTTTTCTTTTCACAAATTCTGATTCCGAGAACGCCGTTAACAACACCAACTCACTCAGTTTAACAAAGATAGGTGTTTTTGTCAGGTCCTCATCAAACGTAATGTTTATATCCTTCACCCATCATAGTCATTAGGATTAACACAATACCATAGCCCCACAAAGTAACTGCAGTTTACTTTGCCTTGTTCAACATTTAACAGGCTCTAAAATGAGTACAGATCATACCTGGAGTGCGCTTCACCCCCCACCCCCAAATTTCTATGGAGCGCATCTTGTGGTTTTTATTGTGGTAGAAGGAGAAAGCCGTGGGGAACACCTTAAAAATTGTCATTTAGATGAGCAATGCCTATATGTACAAGCTCCTAACATCAGGGTGAATCTTGCCACTGGTTTCCAAAGCTGCTAGGCAAACCCTAAAAAGTAGGCTGAACATGTTCCCATTTCTTCCCTGTGAGCCCCGATAAGCTGGGCATAGCATGACTCCTCCTGTTCAAGTGTTAAATGGAGGCTGGGAAAAGCAGCTGGCTCTTTGTTACTGTGATGCTGAGGGTACTACAGGTAAAAGACAGTTAAGGATCGAACTAAATCAACATTTCTGCAGTAAAAATTGAGACGGTGGTAAAATGTGTGCATCTTTTATAGCATTTTTTGTGTTTCTTCAGGCTTGGGATATGGTATTGTAGCGATAACACCCCTCTGCCTGAAGTGTGTCAAATCCAAAGTATATAGGTTTTGAAAGAAACTGAATGTTAAAAAAGATATATGAATAGTGAAATCTTTAAACAGTTGATGACTATACCTATAAAACCTTTTCAGATGAAATATTATGGCACATATCTCCATCTTTTTCTCCCTGTACTATTCAAAATTTTAAAACTGTCTCTGATTATCATTTGAATCTGAGCTAAGAATACAGAGGCTGATCAGCTACAGCTGCTTTAGCACACTTCTCACCAAGTATAAATTGAGGTAATTCCATTGTGGTTTTTAGGCTGAGGTTTGCTTTCCATCTCCAGAAGAATGCTGCTCTTGCACCTGACGACTCGGAAACCTGCTCTGGTATTGGGATCAAGGAAAATAAGACTAGGCAGAGTTCACAATTGCCAACTGCCAAGGACAGTCAAATTTTGGACCATACTCCGGGAATGAACTGCCCGAGTTCACACTGCGTTACTGGACAGGCCACAAAAGGGACTGGCTACCACTGGACTCTCATATTAGATCCTTCTGATGGGAGCGTAAAGAATTAAATGCTCCAGTGCACTCGGTCAAGCCAGGTCAGAAAGAGGAAAGGTAATGTCACATTAAACTTGGTCTTCTCTGCTAAGCACAGTCCGGTGTCAGAGAGGTTCAGTTTCAAACGAAGTTGTGTCAGTAGGGCTCAGGTCATTGAACTCTTCCAACCACTCTTCTTGTCTGATTAATTTTGCTTATCATTTGACAGCTTTCAGGTATAGTGGAGTTTGCTGAAAACCTCTGGCCACTGTGGTATAAAATAATGCACTGTAATTTTGCCATTTAATTTTAAATCTCAGCTGAAAACAGCTATTCCCCAAGCCCATAGCTTGCTGTGATTGTCTCCTTCTGCTGTTATTTATCTCAGTAGCTGTATTATTTAACTTTGCGAACCATATTGGAATATGGTTAATCTGGAGAACACTATTAAGTGCAAAATGAAGTGGTACTCTTAAATCAGATTTCACTGATTGCTTTGAAAAGCTTCTAAAAATTCTCACCTGGTGCTTCCCATACAGTCATTCTTTACACATCTATTCCATAACGCAACATGGAAGGAATTTTAGGCTTCAGCCCTTCTACTTTCTGACTCTGGCAGCTTCTGAAAATCTTTCAGATCAAAGAATAGATGACAGTTTGTCATCTTTGTAATGATGCGTTTTTAAAAGGTATAGCTAGTGCAAGGAGTTACATGTACCTTTTCTGCGTCAGTGCATCTTTCCAATTAAGTAAGACTCCCTGTTGCTGCAGGCTCGACTGGTCAGATAATGGACTGCAGTGAGATATGTCCTGAGCTGAATGCTGCAACGTGGACAAAATTAATGCTAGAGAAAAATGACATGAAAAGTAAAATTAAGTGGAATGATTGTAATGCGACTATGTAATTCACTTCTAAATTGTGAGAAAAATGAGAAAAGTGTTAATCTTTTCATATTTAATGGGCCAAATTAATCCCTAGTTTATATAGTCTGTTAGAATCTAATAGATTGTTGAAGACCATTTGAGCAAGCAGCAGAACTTGGTTGAAAATTACATCCTTACTACACAATACTACGGGATTTTTTTTTCCCTAGGGTATAAAAAAGGATACACTTTATAAAGACATTCTATTGTTGCAAGGCTTTCATATTTAAGGAATGCCAGCCAGTCCATTCCTGCCTGGTGGAGACAGGATCTCTATTCAGCCCATGACTGCTGGGTGATGTATAACTAATTCTGTCACTGTTCTGCAATGTTCTCCCTTCCTACTCTTCAGATACCTGGTCAATTTAAATCGAAAATTTCCTGAGGCTGGGACCGTCACTTGTTGCATGTATTTACAGTAACCAGTCTACTGGTGTGCTCATTGCAACTTGATCTTTACTTGATCTTCAGCAGTAAAAATAAAATAGGAGAAATATGGAAAATTTACTTTGGTTGCCTTTTACTGCAGCAATGTGTGTGCTCGATGAGTAACTAGAATGATGGGTAGGCTTTGGGCAATGAGACACTGTTCATATGCAGTGTAACCAGTGACCCAGAACAATCTCAGTATCCCACCCTTGGCCACAGTATCCCACAACTGTGTGACAGAAAGTCAGGCTGCCCAAAATTTCTGGTCAGTTTTCAAGTTGAAGGAGTTCAAATTGCAATACACGCTCATGTTACCAGATTAAAGCACCTTCTGATCAACCATTGTGATCAGCAACTTCTCTGATATATAGCTAGACACAGATGTCAAGATCTTAAAAGGAGCAAAGGGTCTTACTTAAACATCCTCTGTGGGAAGGAAAAATGCAAATGAATGAGTCATGGCTTCAATTAATATCAAGTGCACTCTAATGGCCGGCTTCATTCTGTCTGATTCATCATTTAAAGCTACATGTACTACTCCAGAATTAGTAACTAGGGATTCACTAGTGCAGTCATTCAACTTGCAGAGTTCCTATGCTGGTGTAGGACATGAAAGCACTCTAAGCCCGTGACTATCATGACACACAAAGATTCAGGGTTTATAGATACACAGGGCAGCACACTGCATCCCCAAACGGACCTGTCCAGAAAGATGTGGCCATGATGGGTATTTAATGAAACTAGCCTTACTTTGAGCAAATAAGCCTCTCTGTGAGATGCATACAACAATAAAATAGAAAGAAATTATGATCTACACAGAGAATGTTCTCACTTCAGAAAAATAATATATAATTAATCAATTCATCTCTGATCCTAAATTCCCTTTTAGTAAGGTTTTGGCATGGAGAGGCAAGGACTGTACATTGATGGTTATTAGACTATTTCCTCTTAGCAATGAACTGATGATTTTGGACTGATGGTTGATGAACTTCAAAGTATTAAAAGCAATAAGATTTCCCTTTATTAATTCCTGCACCAAGTCCAATAATTGTGTGCAATTGAACTAGAACAAATCTTTCAAAAGAAAACATTGAATCCTGGTTTAAAAAATCAGCAATTGTCAAGGACCCACCACTATTCTACATAAATGGATTCCAATGTTTAATTATCTTCTTTGTTAGAAAGGTGTACCTTATTTCTCTGAATCCCAGTGTCCACCATCATGGATAACTGCTACAAAATTACCTTTTTTGATTCTTCCAAGCGTGAACACAGAGCTATAGCAGAAAAAGCAACTGATGTCAGGAACTGGACCAAATAGATGCCCACACAGCTTATACCTTTCATTTATATCCAGTGGTTGGAGACTAAAGGTTTCCATCTCATGAGAGATGTGAATATGAAATCAGTTGCTGTAATCTTCCTCATTCAGGAAGGAAGGAAGATATTTTTTCTGCCCTAAGCAGCAAAACAGAATGACTGAAAAAACTCACTTTTGGTTTTATTTTTAACCAACAATTACTCACTAAAATGGGACAAAGCTGAACACAGCACTTGAGTACCAAGGAAGTGCTACCAAGTAAAAATTCACAGATTCTCAGCAAGTAAAAGTCATGATTCAGCAATAGGGGCAGATTTGAATGGATTTTGAGGATGTTACTGTCTTATGAGCTAAAGCACAACACTAAGAAATAATGTACATATGTATTTTATATCCCATCACAATAGTTTACGGAGCTATTCAGCCAATTTATCTGCCAATTTTAATTCACAGCATAGACTGCAGTAAAGATATGCAAGCTTCCACCAGCAGATAGCATAAGCCCATCTTCTAGAACCAACAGAAATGAAAATGCTTCCAGGTACCACATTAACACTGAAAATTACCATCCTAACTTTTACCAGTCTTAAAATTCTTGAGCATTATTTGTCTGTCTGGATTTAAACGCTGAAAAGCCAAAGACTTTCCTTAGAAGTAAAAGACATCCATGGAGAAAGATCAAGTCTGAGAAAGAGAATGATCAATGGTGAGCCAAAAACTTGCCAGTTCAGCCTGGGCTGATGCTGTAGTGGCCAGGAATATTGAATGTATTGGAAAACTGCAAGGCTCGCTTCCCCTTTGCTGAACCTCTTCTTATTCAATGGCCAGCGAAAGGGATACTGTCATTTCTTCATTAGCACTGCTGACAATCAGCCTCTGCTTTGGGCCAGGGGATAGAGTTGTACAGGGTTGTGCTAAGGAACAAGAGCCATTCAGATCAGGGTGCCAAGTCAGGATAACGACACAAATCATTGATTTTATCTCAGGCAGCCAAAGTAGTTCTAACACACTCCAACATTCACATTTATTCAGCCAGCTTCCTCACAGATTTCTCAAGTAGTCACGTAATATAAAGACAGCAAGCAGTCACAATGAAATTTACTTCTAAACCAAGCGTTACTCCCCCTTAGCTCCTTCCCATTTTTCACCACTGTTTACCCTGCTCAAAAACACAGAATTTACAGCAATCGCTTTTAAAAACCCCAGATTGATTCCTTTATTTCACATTTGAAAAAGATGAGGTGGTGTGTGCAATTACGCTGGTTTTGTCTGGGATAGAGTTAATTTTCTTCACAGTAGCTAGTATGGGGCTGTGTTTTGGATTTGTGCTGAAAACAGTGTTGGTAACACAGGGATGTTTTCATTACTGCAGAGCAGATCTTAGGCCAAGGCCCTTTCTGCTCCTCACCCCACCCCACCAGCAAGTAGGCTGGCGGGGGCACAAGAAGTTGTGAGGGGACACAGCTGGGACAGCTGACCCCAACTGACCACAGGGATATTCCAGACCATACAACACCATGCTCAGCATATAAAGCTGGGGGAAGAAGAAGGAAGGGGGGAACGTTCAGAGCGATGGTATTTGTCTTCCCAAGTAACCGTTAGGCGTGATGGAGCCCTGCTTTCCTGGAGATGGCTGAACACCTGCCTGCCCATGGGAAGTGGTGAATGAATTCCTTGTTCTGCTTTGCTTGCACGCTCAGCTTTTTTTTTACCTGTTAAACTGTCTTTATCTCAACCCACGAGTTTTCTCACTTTTACCCTTCTGATTCTCTCCCCCATCCCACCAGGGAGCAGTGAGCGAGTGGCTGTATGGGGCTTAGTTACCAGCTGGGGTTAAACCACGACAGCAATCCAAATAGTCATCGTTTTCCAAGAACAATAAAGCCACTCTACCTACGTTTGCATTGCTTTGCTTGTGTGAGGTCCAGGGGGGCTGTACCTTGCTTTCTTCCACCTTTGGCATGGAAATTCCTATACATCCTAAATTTTACTAACAGATGAGACATGGACAACAAGACATCGTTTGTGGCTAAACCTGCTAAGATCTCTGCTGCTAGGCTACCTGCCTGAAGCACAGTGTGAATAAGGTTAGTCAAGTTTGTAGTTCAATAGGTTTTTCTGTGAGCAAAATTGGGTAGCAGACTTGATCTCATTCTTGACTCCAAGTTTCCCCTTACTCTGCATCTCTTCCTCTCTGTACTCGGTCAGCTGTTTGTCAGCTTTGAAATACTGCACGGATGAAGCACCTCCTTACGCAGGCTGATGCTCTGATCAACACAGCCATCACAGGAGAGGCTGATTATTGCAATGCACTTAAGCACGGCAACCTGCTGAATGTTCTGCTGTACTGAAAACACATGGTGCAAACCCTTGGCAGATGCTGGGACAGAGCAGGCAAAATATGCTACATGTGAATGGAGTGGCTGCAACTGCTATGAGATTACCCCCTCACACCAGGTCACATCCAAGGGCAGACTGAAGAAAGCCACCCATAGCCTCTGAAAAGCTTCTCTGCTTTTTCTCCAGCTCCCTGTATCTGGTGCATAGGACCACAGAGAGCCCTGGAATCTGTAACTCAGCGCAAGGAATATGTGTAACACCACTGCCCCAGCAGACATCGTGGAAGCAGAGAAACTGGGGCTTTACTGCTAATAAGTGACTCATGTGCCAAGGGACAAGTCGTTTCATAGTAACTTCACGTTATGGGCCCAGATTCACCCCAGCTAACTTCAGGTCCTCCACTGAGGCATCTAATGCTTAGGCTCCCTCCGTACCTGCCCTTCAGCAGACAGTGCAGGTGGTCTCTGGCTGGAAGCATGTAGTCCTGCCACTAGCCCACATGCTTCATTGGAGTATCTCTGATGAAGTGGGGTGAATAATAAGCATGGAGCCTTTTCTTGACAACTAATCAACTGATAGCACTCCAGGGGTTGCACTATAGTTGACTACAGCCTGATTCAGCAGTGACATGACGCAACTCCTAGCAGCAGCTGTAGTAGTGTCTGTTTGAATTGTTACAATAATGTGGACCCTGCATTCCACTCTATTAGAAAAAAAACTGTTTAAGGTTCCAGTTTATATGTCTAATTTTCCAAAACACAATTGTCCTGAAGATATGGATTGTTAGGAAGAATGGATCACCTGTCAAAACTACTCAAACTTTTACTTGTTTTGACACTGGATCTAGCTACATGTTAAGTAATGAATACACAGCATATGAACATAAATATACAGCTGAATACTAATCCTTACTGCTGTGTGGCAAAATGAATCAAGAAGGCTTTTGATCTAACTTAAATATAATGCAAGCAGTGAAGTATGTCTATGCATTTTAAATACACTGAACGCAGAGTAACATAATATTTTTTTTCATTATTTCTTATATGTAATACAGGTGAGCTGAGCACATTCAGAATACACTAGGGTTTTTTGCCTGATCTCACAGAACAGTTGCATGTCATATGCTACGAATATTATGTTTGAAGTTTTATTCGAATTTCTGGTTTTCCCCACTTTCAACAGAATGAGCTGTCATGGCCAAACTTATTTTAAACATGAACATAAAATCGTTCTATAAAAAAAATTAATAGCCATTCTCACTATAAAGCTGCACCTGGCAGACTTTCCTGTGAGAAGCGCTTCCTGAAAGACAACAGACAGAATAATACAGAGGACAATGAATGCAGTTTGCAAATCAAGTGCAAGAAGTAACGTATGTAAAAGTCCCCCTATTTTGATGCCCAAAACAGTCACTGTTACAGTTTAGGTACCTGAAATTTTTGTAAAGTCAGACAAAACAATTTTAGCCAATGACTGTATGCTATCTAAACTACACTTCATTACAGGGTAGCAGGGTTTTTTAACTACCAGATGGTTGTTGCTCCGGTTGTGCCAGCCTAGATACGTGCTGACATCTAGTGGTCCTTTAGAGAATAAATACAGTCCAAACATTTATTAATTAATTAATTAACAATAAAGAATAACAACCTCAGATTCAGAAAAACCTGTTTTCCTCCTCCTCTCCCTTTTCCCCACAGTGCATTTAATAGTGCTTATAGATAACCGAATTCTAGTGATTATTGTCCTTTTCGATATTTGTTCGAGTTGACGTTTTCTAAAGTGCTGTTCGCATTAACATCATGCTGAGTCCTTTGGGAAAATCCACCTGGAGGCATTTCTTGACTGACAATCACCACGGTATTTAAGCAGAGACTGTAAAATTGAAAAAGAAATAGATAGGAATGCACTTCTGAATGTCTGGCGCTACAGTATGATCTGTATTATGCCCGATTTCATCAGAGATCCCTTAAGCTAATTCCTATTAAATTCAGATCAAAATTTGGCCTTAAACTGTTATTTACCTATTAATGTAAGAAAATCACTACAAAGAGCCTTAAAATGATAATTTAGTTTACTACTATATTAAAAATATCTTACTATATTTTAAACTCCAAGGAATATTTATGAGATAACAATCAAAACTCTACTTAGAAACCCACTTTCCACAGCATTTACTCCATCTTCATTTAGCACATATTTCTGTTCATTTGCAAAGCCACATGTGTCATGCACCCCCTACTCAGGATAACTAAATTGGGAAGAAAGCATTAGAGCTTTAGTCACTGACTCAAAGTAGACCGAAAGAGGAAACAACCAGAAAATCAACTGCCTTTAGGAAGAACCGATTCAGGAGACCAAAAAGTCCTGCTTAGTTTTCAGTTGATTTTAGGAGTTCCCACCACTGAGAAAGGCTTTTGTTACTTGACAAATAAGATAACTGGAGGTTTTACAGTGACGTGTCTGGTCAGAGAATCCCAGTCTCCAATATGGCACATTCAAACCCTAAAAAGGTGGCTTATACCACCTCCAAGGGGTCCCTCAGGCCATCTATAACCTGCTTTGATATCCAGGAGATAGTCTTTCAGGCTAAAGGAATAGGCTGTTGCAGAAGACCCCAGGTCAGAGAAAGCAAGAGGAATGATATGATGAACTAGCAGTGAAGAGATTTATTTTGAAGGAAGAAAATGGAAGCTGCTCAGAAAATGGCCTGGTAGCTTGTGTTCATGTGCTGTTACTGTTTTACACAAAGATCACCAGCGTAGCTTCAGTGTTTCCCTGACACATATCCACCAGTGTCCCTGACCACCCAGTGTGCTCAGTTCCTTATGAACAGGTCATTACTGACTACTTGCATGACATTCATTTTGGGGGTATTACAATTCAAGTGGCTGCACAGCTGGTACCCTATAAAGAGTCTTTCCACATAATGTTATTCTTCATTTTTTTGCCTCAGTGCAAGACCTGTTCGTGATTTATTGGCTGTAGCAAAGCACAAAGCCATAATTTTCTTTTATTGAACTCACTCTGGGTAGCCATCACTCTGCAGAAATGCAGATGGTCATCTTATTCTTAGTGACAGGATGAATGCCACAACTCTGCTGACAAAGACAGCAAAGCAGTCATTTATAATAGCAAGAGGATCGCTCAATTTAATATCTGTGTTAACTGCACATAGTTAGGCATTTTGGACACAGCTATTATAGGATCCTGCTCTGCTAATACTTTAGGACATTACAGTATTAAGGAAAACTTGCATAGCATGTATGCTGGCATGCAGGTATAATTTCCATGCCTACAGCAAATGAAACAGAGCTATACCACACAGAAAAGTTGGCCCCTAATTGAACTCTGATCATAGTTTTTATTATGTGTATTTGAGATACTGAAGTTTAATAATTCGTCTATCTCTTACCTTACTTCACATGTCAATTTTCAGGGGCATCCACATTGCATATGAAATTCTGGATCAGAACCTACAAGCCTGAGTGAATGAATGTAGTTAACTAGTTCATTTTCAGTGGAATTAAGGAGATGGCTTGCAGCTTCCCTTCCATTTCAGAAAATGTGGATTTAGGGAATTGCTAGGGCCAGCATGATGCACAAAGTGCGCTTTCTCTGTTCTGGGGTGAGAAGTGTGGCAGTGAATAATTCACAGCACCTACTGGAGTGCCCAGAGACATGCCCTGTGATGACCAGTGAGTTTGTGGAGAAAGAAAATATGGTGTTGAATATTAAACAGAAAGGATCAGGTGTTTTTTAACAAGCACCCTGCCTGATCCTGCCAAAGGGCCCCCATGCAGACCTTAACAGCTGAATGTGGAATGTACTTCATTTCATCACAGAACTGGCTATTGCTACAGCAACAGCACTTGGAGAATAATTCAAAGAAACAAAACACAGATGCAAGTCAAATCCAGGGATTAGAGTATTTAATCGTTTAGAATAAGGGGAGCTTTACCTAGCGTATTCAGTGAATGAATTCAGAGCAAAAATACATCCAACATCTGCTAATGCCACATTTTAGTATTGCCTCTTCAGAGTAAATTATATAGCTTAAGTGTTCATATCACCAATTAATCTCTACTGAATCAGATCTGCATATTAGTTGCTTGAAATAGGCTTAACATAGTCATAATTGTACAAAACATGAATATCATTTTTCATAATAATTAGTCATGTTGCCTTTTCTCTCAATTTGTCTAAATGTTCATATGTACATTAGAAATTAGCAGTTCAATTTTATCCATACAACATCTCTCAAGTACTCCATTGGTCTGTCTATAGCATCTTCTGCTTAAGGCACCAAACCTGTGCAAAGTATAGGTATTCAATATGCAGTGTATTAATTTCCCCACAGGCCCATTTGAAAGGGTTGGAATTCCGTTCCAGCAAGTGCAATGCAAGGAAGCACATAAGGTATTTCCCACTTTGGAGAGGGCTCAGTGAGAGGAACCAGGCACACTGACCATCAGATCACTACCTTGCAAGCTGTGAGCAGGCCAGGAGCTTGCTGCACAAGAGCCAGGGAGCCTTGCAAAGGAACTGCATTGTGCTGAAACTACCAGGCATTATAATGCTCTTCCATAGCACAGTTTGATCACCTGACCTGCTACAAAGACCCCCAAAGTGACAAGGAGATAATTACTCTGACCTCTGCTTGTTGGAAGTTGATAGAAAGAGAGTTGATAGCAGTACCATGAACTGTCCTCATGTTTCATTTGCTGATGTGCTGCAAACCTTTGACTTGCTGCCAAAATTTAAGGTTGCCTTATGAGATAATCCAAGCTAAGAAGTTCAGTTTATATGCATCTTCCTGCACTTCTGCAAGAGACAGGGGCATGTTGCAGTTAGCCAAGAAAAGAAACACAAACACTCCTGGGCTATGAATAACGATCTTGAATCAGTTCTTGGATTTGCAAAGTGGTGATAATACTATGTAACCTCATGTTAAATTTATAAAATACTTCTCCCCTGCTAGAATCTCTAAATCCCTGATTAGATGACCAACAATTCCCTTGTACATTTCCTGCTGGTTTTAATTGCCTATCCCCATCTTCTCAAGGATATTGTGTCCCCTGCATCCCCCCCAAAAAACCCAGCAGAAACTCTGCATTCAGAAGCAGTTACAGCTGCACTCAAGAAGGGTATGAGAGTTGGCTTGCAATAATAACTTGAAAGATACTGTAAATGCTTTATTAATCCATGCTGTTGACAGCTTTGAATGCCAAATTATCTGTGTTGCACTGAGCCATGAAACTATCCCATGAGGTACTAAGTCCACCTTGAGACAGCAGTGAAGCCAAAGCTTTGATTCTCAAGGCTGACTTGAGAAAAATCATTATTTTTAAACTCTTTAATCCCTCATGCATCCATAACACAATTTTAGTAATGCATTTGACTTAAATTTCTTATTACTTCAGAATTCAGTCCAACTTCTACTGCAAATAGAGGCTCCAGAGAGCAGAACTAGTCCTGCTCTCCTCCAATTCTCCATTGAACTGATGAGATAACAGAAACAGTACATCATCAGGAACCATAATTTTTCCTTCTTTTGAATATTTTTTTTTTTTTTTTTAACACTGTATTTTAGTGTAGCATATTCTGGAGACGAGGAGCACAAGGACTGGGAGTCTGGAGGTCCTAAACTTCAGTTCTTGCTCCCACACCAGTTCATGAGATTCCAGCTTAACTCTTGGAATATTTTCAGAAGCAGCAGTGAGCACCTTGACCTGTCCACCTTATCACCTTTGTCTGATTGCTAGAAAATGACCACAGATAACACACTTCATACCAGACAGCATCTTACATCATCTCAGATACACTAAGCTGAAGATTCAGACTTTATCCATACTGCTTAAATAAAGCTCAAGGCCCTGAGTGGTATTGCCTGGCCACTCCACAATGTTTGGCCCAGGGTTTCCCTTTGGTCCCCTGTAGTCACCTCATAGCCTGAATGCATAAACATTATTTCATTGCATATTATTCTCAGTTCAGAGCATTTTGAATAATGCGATGGCTGTATCACAACTCATCCAAATAACATTTTCATCAGCATGAAATTGAGGCTATAAGTTGCAAGCTTTGTGGTGTAGCAGAAGCCTTGAAGGTGCAAATCATCCTAGGATGTCGTTTGAGGATGGGGAAAACAAACCTGGTCCTGACAACTCAAAGCGCCATGCTGCAAAACAACTATCAAGAATGAGGGACAATCAGCAGCCCCAGGAATTCATTCCCTAGCCCTAGTCTCTTCCACAGTACAGGCACAGCCATAGAGCCCTACATTCTCCAGCTGCCCCAGTCCATACTGTAAGCTCTCTACCCCCTGCAGACTGTACAGGGCTGCCTTGGGCTGCTTCTCCTTGTGGACATACCTCTTGTGCAGCCGAATGCAAACTCAGTTCCTGCCTGTAACACAACGGTAACAACATTTACCCAATTACTTTCTGTAAAGTTCACTTTATCAATGTCAATACACCATTCACTGTATTGAAAAAATATCTTTTTTTGTGAATACATACCCTGAATAAAGACAGTAAACAGAGAAATGTTTTATATCAGTGCAATTGCAAACCATACCTGTGATTTAGGCAGTCATTTGCCAAGTGCTGTAAAAGACACCCAGTTCTGAAACTGCCCCATCTATTAACTGTTAGTTCAAAATCAAGTGAGCCCCTTCTGGCAAAAATAATTTGTGCCTGAGTATTGCCGCAGCATTCTGCTCTCTCTGCAATTCCTGGAAGGACAGGTTGGAGAGGGAGCCAAGGATGCTCAGCTGCAGGATTCCCCCCACAGACAGTGCCTATGGAGAATACCACCAGCAAAGCTGAAAGAAGCTGTACGTGACTGATCAGAAAACCTGCATACTTCTTGCTTGGCTGATCTAAATGGCCATTGATTTTCATGGTGCTACCATAACTGTCGTGGTTTAACCCCGGCCAACAACTAAGCACCACGCAGCCGTTCACCCACCCCCCCCCCACACCCAGTGGGATGGGGGAGGAAATCGGGAAAAGAACTAAAACTCATGGGTTGAGATAAGAACGGTTTAATAGAACAGAAAAAAAAACTAATAATGATAACACTAATGAGATGACAACAATAATAATAAAAGGATTGGAATATACAAGTGATGCACAATGCAACTGCTCACCACCCGCAGACCAACCAACCCAGAAGTCCCCCCTCCACAACGCATCCGCCGCAGTTCCTAAAACGTCATATGGTATGGAATACTCCGTTGGTCACTTTGGGTCAGCTTCCCTGACTGTGTTCCCTCCCAGCTTCTTGTGCCCCTGCAGCTTTCTTGCTGGCTGGGCATCAAAGGCTGAAAAGCCTTGACTTTAGACTGAACATTACTTAGCAACAACTGAAAACATCAGTGCATTATCAACATTCCTCTCATACCTAGCTCAAAACTTAGCACTGTACCAGCTGCTAGGAAGACAATTAACTCTATCCCAGCTGAAACCAGGACAATAACTCAAACATCATTCCAGTTGAAGGAAGCTTATTTTGTATGATACACAGTGTCCTGGAAGAAAGCCTGTCACTACTGTCTCAAGCCTACTTTGCTACCAGGAGTTAATGAATCTCGGTGAACTTGACAATATCTTTTGAAAACAAATTTCTTACTGCTCAGAAAAATGTCACGTGCTTTGTATGAAAGGGATTGATAAAACTATCCCTTGCTTTGCCTGCTCTGCGCTTTTCAACTCTGAGTCTTCAAAAATCTCCTTGCTAGAAGAAATGAGCTGAAATGTGGATGATCCTTTTCCGTTTACCAGAGGTATATACTGCACATATGTGCCAGTGAACCTGTTTTCTAAATAGCATTAAAAAAAAAACCCCACAATCCACTAAATGTTTCAGATTTTTGTTCTTGCTTTAAGGGAAGCTAGATCAAAAAGACAGGGCAGGGCAGAAAAATTTTTTTTGAAAAGTCAAATTTACCAGCATAAAGCATCATCATTCATCAGTGAACACTGTTTTCCTTTAGTACTGCACACATGGCAAGGGCAACAAATCCACTGAGACCAAGCAAGGGAAAGCAGGGAAAGTGTGCTTCTACCTACCACCCTGGAAAAAAGATGAATGCTGGCCCTCTGGGTTACATTCAGCAAATATCATGCTCTTACAACAAACTTGTTTCCGTAAGCTGCAAAAAGTGACAGTTCTCTCACCACCAAAAAAACAACCCACAATAGAGGGAAACAACAGACACCCTCCCATGCGCCAAGTTGCCAGTGAGCAGTTTGGTGTGCTTGCTTTTAAGTGCTTCTGATGCTGTATATCTCCCTATCTACTTGGGACAAGAACCTAGTTTCTTTCTGCCATAAGAGACACTTGGGTATAATAAGACACACATTTTCATGGGCTGCCTGTCAGTTGGTCCTTCTGTCCTCCTTTCACTAACTTCTCCTGCAGAAAATGCAGAAATCAGTGCTAATAACAATTCTGACAACATCATTTTAGTACGTTGCAGACCTCCATGCTTAGATATTTTGAATTTAGGAGCACCATGCAGACTAGCTCTGCACCATGCAGACAGAGGATTAACAATATGACCTCTGAATCACATTTACTTGGCTAACAGACTGAGGGCTAAGAGGGAGACAAGATTCAGAGCTCTCCAGATGTTTGACATGATGAATTTCCATATTGGTGTTATTGAAAACACAAACAGAAAGGAAAAGAAAATGCAGTGAAACTGTTCTTTCACAGTTAAAACAAGCCATAAAATAATCGCTAATGAAGAAATTAATGTACTATGAATACAGAATTAGCAACTGTAGTTCTTGTAAAAGAATCAATTAAGATCAGCATAATGGCAGCAATATATAAGTTTATATAACAAAAAACTATCTTCAACAGTTCATTAATATTAAGAAATAATGTGTTGTTAATATTACTTTAGAAAACATTCTTGAAAAGTTTGTATGTGTATATTTTAGTGTTATCTAGGTATTTATAAGTCCTCATCACTATAGAATATGAGCACCTTACAACTTTTCTGAGGAGGCTCATTGCTTTTCATTTACCTTTCTTCTTCAAGGATAAGAGAATATAAAGATAATGAAAGAGTCAAAATGCTCTATATTTTGTCTATAGCTCTGTATATTCATTATAGAGTTAAACATAATTCTAGTCTTCCTGGTGTAATAGAGTCAATCAAAAGCTTCGCTATTTTACAAGAAAAAATAAGAAATGCACAACCAACAACTGTTGAAGCCAACTGAGAGAAATAAACGTGGCTCTAGATTCCATTTCCACTTACAAACTCTCCCACAAACACAGCAAGGAGCAAGCTTGCTCCGCAGAAATGATCATGCTATTTGTACAAGGAGGTACCTACCTGTTAAGACAGGGCAAAAGCTTCATCCTACTACATTCTAGGCAGAAAGGGGCACTGCCACCTGTCATGCAAAACAATGCCTTGGAACTGCAGGCACCTATGGGATTTGGGGAAAATAGAGAGGTTGTACAAGCCATTTTATTGGGAAAGGTAAAGAGAGTTTATGCGGTTATCATAACAGTCAGACAAGCTACAGCTTCACAGCAATATAAAGCCCAATTACAGCCACATGCTGAACAGAGAGAACTGAAAACTAGCAAGACATTTCTTCTGCTATTGGGTAAACGGCAACGACATCAACAATGCTATTGAAACGGACTGAAGGAACAGGACTGAATGTCAACCAGAACAGGTAGATTCTGTTGCAGGAAGACGAAGCTGGAAAGAAGTGACAAGACTTCATAATGAAGAGGTGTGAGCGTGGGCAGCAGGGGAAGAAATTCTATAAGACTTCTTTTAATTTCCTTATCTCGTCATCGCTACTTCACATGCAATTTTACCTACTTGAAATATCCTCTCCTTCCAGTCTTTGTCCTTTGCCGTTCCTTCGCCTAATAAATGCTTCAGTCTTTTAAAGTCCACAGAATCCAGCCCGAGCTAAGAAATTAAACCTAAGCAGCTTGGAGAAGAACAAGTGGGAAGCCAGAGACAGGGAATCATTTAAATAATGGGAAAACTGCTGGCCATGGAATCAGAAAGTAGGTGAGCACATCCCTCTCCTAAAAATCCATGCACTTCCCAGAATCCTCTTCAATTCAGACTGCCTCTTATGTCTGCTCTTTCCATCTAATAAATTATAGGCTCACTCTACAAAATGTTATCATCGCTCCCATGAATGTTCTCAAATCTACAGTAGCTTCTGCAATCTTTGTAGTATGCTGCTTAGAAAGCAAATGTACTACATCATGTTACTTGGGAGATCAGAAAGATAGGGTGAATAGGGACATTCTTCACATTAATATTTGGTCAGCTGAAGCTAAAGAACAGTACACACAGAAATGCAAAATAATTTTGAAACACTGACTTGGGAATTTTAAACCATTGCAGAAAGGAATATGGAATTACAAGTTTTCTCCACTGACTTGAATAGATACATAAATCATGCTGTTCTTTCAGAACCACCCCATAAATAAAATCACTCACAGATGTGTTGACATGCCCTACTCAGAATCAATAAGTAATTTAGTAATAATGCATTCTAAGGTGTGTGAGCTCTACAATAGGCAGTGTACAGAAACAGGGTAATATCCTTTTAAGCAGTCTGTGAGCCCTTTAATGATCTTCACTCTTGTTCTGTGTCCAGAAGGCTTATGAGGACACCTGCATACAAAAGGAATGAGCCTTCACCTGCTCTGTATGATTAATAAATTTCTTAGTTATTTGGTTAAATATCTTATTGTAATTATGCATATAGGCAAAAAACCTGTTCCGTTTGTGCAAGTCCTTACCAGGCTTATGTATAGAGACAACTATATAATGCTAGTATAACAGAATATAGCTAATATTATTAATACATGGTAAATATAGTTAATATAATTTATTATATTGCAAGTATACATATAAATACAGTATCGCCCAGTTCCAGATGTTAGGGTTTCCTTTGGGCTGCTCATGTTTGCTTGGAAAGGGTGTTCCTGAGGCTGCTTTAAACTAGAGACTGTAGTTTTCACCTCTTGCACCTTGACTTCTCAGACAGACCCTTGAATCTCAAGCTGACCACAATCCGAGAAGAGTTGCCATTTGTAGTTAAAAGGCAGCTCAGGATAAACTGGGCTTTCTGCTTAATTGTAGTGTAGTATGGAATCATTCTGTACATCCTGCAAGTACAAATAAGTATAAGTATAGTGGAATATGTTGTCATCCTTTGACTACAAAAGAATGGTATAATGGAGAATGGTCAAGTCTCTAGTTCATTGCTGGATGGGTAGAAACAAAAGTATGGCAGCTTTTGACACACAGGAAATACATTTCTAGTGTAGACTACAGCATACCTACTTAGTGCCCTGCAGGACGCGTATCTGATATAACATGAGTAAATGGGAGATTTGTGGTCTACAGATTGCATTTAGGCAAGCAGATACAGAAGCAAAGTAAAGCTAGGTTTTTAATGGGGTTTGTAGCATCTTGGAATCAATTCTGTGAACTGTGGATTTGAACATGAAACTTCTAATGCAGTATTAGTGTGCTTCTTGTTTCAAAGCAAGAGATGACCTGTAACTGGTAACATTCAGGAGACATTTATACACCCACTTGCAACATGCACAGATAATACTTACACAAATATAATACAGAGTTTAAGATTCTAACACATACATATCTCAAAAGTGAGTGCTGTAGAGGAGAGACATGGGTACGAGAATAATTTCTTTCAAATGCCATAAATTCTTATATTGGAATGAAAATATTGCATGCTGTCTGTACAAGATACTAAATTCATTCTATTTTATATATATACACAAATATTTCATAATTTCATTAATTTAAAAGGTTTCTGCCTTTTCACATTTCCCAATTATTAAAGTGAATCAATTACTTTTGAAATGTTACACATTGCTGGTACTTTCCACATGGGACCAAGGACTACACTCTTTACATTGTAAGCATCAACATTGTTTATTTGGACCTGGGTGGCCCAAAAAAAGGCAATCACTGGGGCTAGCTCTGAGTTAAAGAACCTCTTCACAAGCTGGGATGTCTGTCACGCATCCTGGCAGTAACTCCCAGTCTAAGTGAAGGACACAGGTACTTTGTCCTCTCTTTTCCTAACGAGGTAGTTGGCGCAGTTCAGATTCTAGCCCTGGGTGGATACAGGTGTCTGACCAGCAAAATAAAACATGCTGCTCCAACAGATATTCCCCACCTCTTCCAAGAAAGCAGCAGCCAGCCTAGTGGAAACATAACACACCCATCCACTCCACAAATCCAACAGCAGAATCTTGCAGCTTTTGGATAGGCAGCACCAAAGTACACATGCAATTTTAAGCATGTGAACTAATGAGACCTATTCACAGTACTCCACTAAGTAAGACACTACAACAGTATTTAGAGCATATCGGAAAAATTCCCAAACCATCTCATGAACATGCCACAACTTTGGCAGAGATACTAACATAAGAGAGTTATTCAAGCTCCAGCTGTATTCATCCTTTAGCCGTTTTGCTTACAATTTCCACAAAACTGATAGTCTTACTAGCGTGGGTTTTTTTCATTAGTAAATAGACTGACACCATGTCAGTCACCTACCAGCTATCAAAGAGTAACAAGCTCAACTTCTACTGGCATGGGCCACCTTTTAACTGGCTTTGATATGAATGTCTCTGGTTATTATATGCAACAGCACATACACAAAGCGTATCTTCATCAGATCCCAAACTATGCACCAAAGCTGCATTTAGGATCACAGAAAAAACACAGCCATTTCAGAAACAGAAGATGTATTTCCTACCATGGCAATGTAATACAGACAATACTGAGGGAAGGAGAAAAAGAAGTCAGGAGGGTTAAATTAAAAGTTCAGTCTAAATGCTTAGCAGTGTGAATGCAGTTGTCTGTCAGACAAAGAGCATAGTTACCGATACTGTCAGTCATTTACCATAGAAAACTACAAAGTTGCTTTTTGAACTGGTCGGAGCCCAGGAGATTTCACATGAAATGAAAAGCAGAATGAAGAAATGCCAAGG
>VYZV01024680.1:4267-18020 GCA_013401275.1 Pandion haliaetus | reverse complement strand
ATCCCTCTGGTGAAGATGATGTTATTACTTCTCCATATAACAGTGTTCTGGCTATGAAGGAGCTTAATGAACATGCAGACTGTGTGCTACCAATAGAGAATGAAGTAAGAAATAATATTCTATTTCTGTCAATTTCTTTTTTATTAGATGGCACATAAGAAGCATTTCTTCCTTCTATGTATTGATTTGAGTACCAAGTCTTAAAAAGCATAATTTCATTTTTTGAAGTAGAAATTGAACTCCTAAGTCACTTGCAGGCTTTTGAAATTAATATGGGTATCACTAAAAAGTTGCTCTGCACCTTCAAAGTAGTCTAGAGTGAATTTTTTCATCTCTATTTCTAGGTAAACAGTGAAAAGCTTCTATTTACTGAGGCTGAGAGTCTTATCATCTTTTAGTAATCAATTTGTGCATAGTATTAGTAGAGTCCTGCAAGGCAAATGACTAAGCACTCCAAATTCCAACAGACTTGACTTTACTGATTAGTGATACAGGCATCATAAGCATACCTGGCCATGCAAACCACTAGATCATTTGAATATAACTTTGACTCTTTTGCTGTTTGTTTATGAAAAAAGCAAGAGAAAATGAAATATATTTAGGGAATGTATTTTTTGCTTTCACAGGAGTTATGGAAACTTAAAATATAATTTTAGAAGATGAGGACTTTCAATAGTTGAATGAAATTCAAACCTCATCAAGCTGTGTACAGGTTTGAGACATGTAGGGAACAGACTTAGAAACAGTTCAGTCATGGGAATTGGTCAAAAGTTGGACTTATATGTATCAAAGGTATAATCTTTGAACTGACAGTACCATGTTTAGCTTTTCTTTAAGATTAATCAAAATGAAAATTGGGGTACTGATTTTGAAAGCTCTGCTCAAGACTTTGTATGCTTTTTTTTCTCTCTCAAGTCTCTGTTTGATATAGTTAATAAAATTCATCAGATGATCAATTCTGGGAAGCTAGGGTCAACTGTGAAGCAAAACAGCTTGGTAACATCAAGTGCAGGCAGTGCAAAAACTGTACAAGAGAAGCCATTTGATGCAATGAATAATATCGTAGCCAACTTGCTGCTGAACCTGACAAGGTAAAGTTACAGGTTATTCTGTAAAAGTAGTATTGCTGGAGGTGGTGTGTGCTGCAAATATGCAGGCCCGCATCAACTCAAAGAAAATTGGTTTCCATTTTATATGAGTCTCCTCTTTTTAAGAATTAATTACTAAGTGTTAAAGTATTTGGAAGTACTCAGATTGCAGTGGTATTGCTCTAGCCATGATAGTCTTAGAACTGAAGTAAGAAAAGGTTTATAGGCAGAAGGATATTGTCTTCCATTAATGCTTAATGGAGCCCAGGGAGGTTTGCCTTTCTAGGCCAGTTGTATTATTTTATAAATACTGTCAGATCGTTGTTGCTCCTAAACTGTCTAGTGCTTCGAGAAACACCAGTGAGATATACTTCTGGAGTATCAGCCTGCTTTCCTTTTAAACAGCTTGTCAGGAATGCTAAGTCATGCATGTCTTATTATAGCCTATTAAAACTATGTCCACATACTGAAAAACACTGCTAAAGATTTGAATCGGGAAAAGTTCTCGTTCTTGATGATTTATTGTTCTATAATGAGAAGTGTAAGTAAGAAAGATACAGCACTGTTACTGCCAAATGTGAAAGTTTAGTAATGATACATGAACAGTTTCTTGAACACTGTTGGTTTACTGTTTTATTGTACAGAACAGTTGAGAAATAGTTTTAATGGATGTTTACATTATAAAAGTAATTTACTCTAGTTTATAACAATTTTATAACAGTTTGTTAATTTTTCAGCTCTGCTAGGTTTGAAGGTTCCCTTAATATGGATCTTAATGAAATCAGCATGAATTTGGTTCCATTTCCTCGACTTCATTACTTGGTTTCAAGCTTGACTCCTCTGTATACATTGGCTGATGTTAATGTACCTTCTAGAAGGTAAGAAAAAAATATTATGGAAGTTTTACATTTGAAGCTTAATTTCTGATTCTTCCATAGTTTTCATTAAAAAAACTCCATTCTATAGCAAAACTAAGCGTAGAAGCTCTAAAAGTTTTAAGTGTGCCACATTTTCAAATTCATCCTGCTGATTTTAGGAACATCCTTTGTCCCTTTTCTCTGTAATGGTTGAGCCAGTAAACTTGAAATGTATTTTTGTTATCTCTGCTGGGAAATGTTTCTGTTGGAAAAATCTATTACTTAGAACTCACACCACAAGTTCTTTGGAGTAACAGTTGATGCGTGACTTGCTGTAAAGACAAACAAGGAATTAAAGTAGACTTCTTGGGAAGTAATGGCATTTTACTTCAGTCTGGAGATGTGGTGAGCCTATTTAACAGCTTATTGTAACAGTAAGCTGACACTTGTCAAATTTTGTGAGATTATTTATCCCACTGACATGGCAGAAAAATAATCAGTTAAAATAGATTTTACTGGTTTTAGTGAATTAAGTTCAGTGAGCAAAAGGTCCAAAAAGGGATAGAGGCACCTAAGGGTAAGTGATGGAAGTATGCAAAGTGGAGAAGAGGGCAGGAACCACCCCTCTTTTGTCATAGCAAGTTGTGACAATCAGTTGGATCTCTTCAAACCATGCCCTGAGGAAGACAGGACAGTGCTGGAGGGAAACTAGCAGACTATGGGGGGATGCTCAATCAATTGAGTTTCAGAATGAGGTGGGAACAGTAATATTTTTGTCTCCTTTACTTAGTTATTTTTTTAATAGGCAGATTGTGGCAGAGGTGTATTATGGGTTTGTGTGGTGCGGTTTTCTTTGGTAGTGGGGGAGGGGGCTGCAGAGGTGGCTCCTCTAAGAAGCTGCTAGAAGCTCCCCCCGCTCCAAAGAGTCGGACCCGCCTCTGGCCCAGGCCGACCCCATCAGTGATGGTGGCAGTGCCTCTGGGAGAACAGATTTAAGAAGGGGAACCGTCAGTGTGGGAGTTGGGGAATGTGAGAGGAACACCTCTGCCGATACCGAGGTCAGTGAAGAAGGAGGGGGAGGAGGGGAGCCTGAGGAGGCTGATGGCCCTGCAGCCCGTGGTGAGACGGCAGGCTGTCCCCCTGCAGCCCATGGGGGTGAGCAGTGGAGCGGAGGCTCCCGAAGATGGCCGTGACTCCATGGTAAAAACCGCGCTGAAGCAGTGTGTGACTGGAGAACAGCCCGCGGAAAAGACCCGCGCCAGGGAATTTCAGGAAGAACTGAAGCCTGCGGAAAGGACCCACGTTGGAGAAGTTGGTGAAGGACTGTCTCCCGTGGGAGGGACCCCACGGTGGAGCAGGGGACGAGTGAGGAATCTTCCCCCTGAGGAAAGGAGCGGCAGAGACGATGTGTGGCGAGCTGACCCCATGCCCCATCCCCTGTTCCCCTGCGCCGCCGGGGGGAGGAGGTAGAAAGAACTGGGAATGGAGCTGAGCCAGGAGGGTGGGAGGGGTGGGGGGAAGGTGTTCTGATGTTTGGTTTTCATTCCTAATATCCTTATTTTTTATGTGATTTGTAGAAAATGAAATTGATTTTGTTTCTTCCCCAAGTTGAGCCTGTCTTTTGCCTGTGACCATAAGTGGGGAGTGATCCCTCCCAGTCCTTGTCTCGACCCACAAGCCTGCCTTTGGATTTTCTCCTCATCCCACCGTGGCCAGAGGCGGGGGTGGGGGGTGAGTGAGCAGCTTTGTGGTACCGGCTGAGCTGAAACCGAAACCACAACAAAGTGATTTAAAAAAAAAAGAAATAGAGATGATAGGTGCAGAGAGTTTGGAACAAATGCAAAGAATAGCTTAGATGTTATGGCTCCATAGAAGCCTCCTCAAGACACCATCTTTGATATCCCACAGTACAGTGGAAATTGCTTAAGGAGGTGAAGAGGGGAAGAATATGATCTGCAGTGTCATCTTTTAAAGCAGTCATACATGTTAAAATTATAACAAGTAGACAAATATATATAGTCTGTCTTTTCCTAAATCATTAATCAAAATTAATACAATTCTATGATTCATTGATCCTTTTAAATAGTGAAGTGTAACAGGCTGAGAATCAGTTCTGTAAGGGTCAGCTGCACTTTGGTATTTCCTGTCAGATGCTTCACAAGCAGTGAGATTTTCCACTCAAATTGTCATGTAACCAGAACCTGAAGTAGTTAAATCCTTTTACGTATATCTAATACTTTGTAACCATTGACCTAAAATTGCCATAATAAAGGTCTCTTTGTCCACTTCTCTGACTTTAGACTCAACAGTGGCTTGTAACATGAGGGAAAAAGAGAGGGAAAAATGGATCAGGTGTGTCTTTAAAAACTTCTAATGCCAACATATGTACATATAAAGGTTTGAATCTTTTTCCTGTCATTCGTGGTCTCAGGTTAAATGTACCTTTATCTCCAGAATTTTATGAACTTTTAAACCCTGAAGGTGGGCATTTTGAAGAACTTCTGTAGCCTGGCTTAGTAAGAGTAGATAACTGTTTTCTTTTCACCTAGGTTGGATCAGATGTTTTCAGATGCTTTTAGTAGAGAACATCAACTAATTCAAGCAGATCCAAAGCATAGCCTCTACCTTGCCTGTGCACTTCTCGTTCGAGGAAATGTGCAGGTTTCAGACCTTCGCAGAAATATTGAAAGGTTGGTAATGCCACACAAAGTTGTCATGGGATTTGCTATTGAAACTGTTGTCAGTTGTCCAGAGCACTCTCACTTTTCATTTGAAGAATTTCAATACTAAATCAGTTTACTCAGAAATATTTTTCTTAATTTCGGAAGGGAAGAAAATGTAATTAATTTACATCATGAGTTAGAGTGAGTTGCAGCATTCTTGGATTTCCAATTAAAGGGAGCTGACTAGATATCCCTGTGCTGCTCCTTTCATTCTCAGAAATTCAAAAGAAAGCAAAGCCTGACCTTCCAGAGGTCTTCTGCCATTAAAAGATGGAAGAATAAGTTCTGTAGTGAAGTTTGTTTTTACTGAACAGAAGGCCACTCTCTTTCATGGTTACTTTCATGTAGATCGGAAATCATCCTTATTTTAACAACTCTGTATTGTTGGCACTGTTTCTACCTTTTACGCTATTGATCTACATAGTTAGAAAAGGCAGGCAAGCTTTGCGTACAGAATGGAGTTTACAGGCACAGAGGGGCATGTGGGGAAAATTTCTGAGAATCTAGAGCATTCTACTTTTTTCTAAACTACAGGTAGACTGATTTGTCCCCACACAATAACAGGCTGCCCTTCTCCTAAATCTGAGTGCTTGCAGTCCCTGTTATAGAAATAAGTGCTTGTAACTTTACTTTTCAAACCCTTATACATTAAATTAACAAAATTGGTGTTTGCCGTTTAAATTTAAAATACACACAGTGTTTTAGTCTGAAGTCTAAAATGTCTTATTCAAAATGATGGTTATAACTGGCTCGCTTAGTTCTGAAAGCTTAAATGTTAATCTTTTTGGACTGGTTTGTAGCAAAGGAAACAAGCTTTGTGTTGTCTACATTCCTTAGGTAACTACATTTTCATTATCACAGGTTGAAGCCTTCCCTGCACTTTGTCTCCTGGAATCAAGAGGGCTGGAAAACTGGTTTGTGTTCAGTACCTCCTGTGGGCCATTCCCATTCCCTTCTGTCTTTAGCAAACAACACCTGTGTAAAACCAACTTTCATTGAACTCAAAGACAGATTTATGAAGCTCTATAAGAAAAAGGTACAACTCTTATCATTATAACATCCATAGCCGCTAATCATTATCTTCTTGTATTATGGGGAAGCAAATCTTAGTATTGAAACGGGACTGCTTAAAAGTAACAGCTCAAGATTTTTATTTGTGTTACTTATCAAGGAATCATTCAAATATTTGCTACTTAAAAAGCATAAACCCCTTATTAATCTGTACCTACCAGGCGATATACTTACTGTCTTCATGGCTGAAGAAAGTATCTGACAGACCGGCCTGCCAGTTTGTGCTGGGTTGACCTTGGCTGCCCACCAAGATGTTCTCTCACTTCCCTTCCTCAGGCTCGTGGGTCAAGATAAGGACAGGGATGTCACTCACCGGTTACTGTCATGGGCAAAACAGACTTGACTTGGGGAATATCAGTTTAATTTATTGCCAATTAATAACAGAGTAGGATAGCAAGAAATAAAACCAAAACACCTTCACCCCACCCCACATCCTTCTTCCCAGGCTCAATTTCACTCCTGTTCTTCCTTCACTGATCTTGGTGTCTGCAGGGCTGTTTCTCACACTTTTCTAACTCTGTTCTTTCTCTCACAGCTGTTGTGAAATATTTTTTACCCCTCATTAAATACATTACCACAGAGGCATTGCCAGCATTGCTGATGGGCTCAGCTTTGGCCAGTACCATGTCCATATTGGAGCTTGCTGGAACTGGCTCTGTCCAGCATGGGAGCAGCTCCTTCTGTCTTCTCACAAAAGCCACCCCTGCAGCCCCGTGCTCCCCCCTGCTACCAAAACCTTGCCATATAAACTCAATAGACAGTTTGGTCGGCTGTACCCAAGAAGACAGCATATGAAAAGATGGATGTGTAAGAAATCAGTAATATGGACTGTGATTCCATAGGGGGTTGTTACTAAAGTTGCCAAGTATTTGCATAAGGGATATCATGATATATAAGTCTTTAAATCTACTTTCTACAGTGCTTGTACTCCCCTCCTCAGTGTAGGCTAAATGGTGCTTATTGAGCCAAAAGAATTAGGTGCCAAGAAAAAGGATAACACTGAATTTTTTTTATTCTCATAGGCTCATCTTCACCATTATCTGCATGTAGATGGAATGGAGCAAAGCTGTTTTTCTGAAGCCATATCATCTTTGTCTGACCTAATAGAAGAGTACAACGAACTGGATGCCACAAAAGGTGGGCCTAGAACAGATCCATCAAGACTGAAGATAGCTGTTTAAAGAAAGAACAACTGTTTTGGGGTTTTTTGTGGTTTTTTTTTTCTTTTTTTAAAACAAGTCCCCCAAGCATCCAACCACTTTAGTTAACCAGAATGAATTGCAGCATGCCTAGCTATTGTAATTCCAAAGTGAGACTGGGACAATGGCTTCGTCAGCTCTGAGAGGTGTTGTATTAAGTGACAGACCCAGCCTGCAAGAAAGATTTGAAGGCACCTAATTATGGCAGATATCAGTAAGAGCAGTCTTCCTTACTGTAAATTGACATACTATATGCTGTAAAGAGAAGAAAGAGAGGTTATAGCAGCCAAAAATGTAGTTCTTTTCTCAGACTTTCAGCTTATGGTAAACTAAAGGCAGGCCTTGCTTCAAAGAAGGATCACTGTTGCTAGATTTGTTTTTAGCAAGCAACTGTGAAGAGAAGAAAAGCCCACATAGTCTTTTCAAAGATGAAAGCAAGTCTCTAATGAAACTGGTTTCTTAAACTTTGCAGGGTAGTAGTAATTTCAGAATGCTCAAAGCTATGTTTATAGCCTTAATATTTCTGCTTCCATGTTGTACTTAGTATTAGAGCATTCTGAGTTGATATCAAAATTGGCAATATCAGAAATTTCAACAAAATAAATTGTTTCAAGTATTATACTTGGACTATTAACTGACATATTATTTTAATGATTCATATTCATGAATGCTGAGTTGCACTTGATAATGAGATAATACAATATACCTCTGAGCGAAACATGCACTTATAATGAAGTTATAATGACTGTTCAGAGAACAAAGTTTATATGCTTAAAAGAATGCAAGTAAAATAGATGTTTTAATATTTATAATTACCAGGGTAAGTGGATATTTATATTACAGTAAGAACTTTTACAAAACAGTGTACAGCTATTTCCAATTGCTTGCCGGCTTTGGCTGTCTTAGAATAGCAAGACTAGTGAACTGTTACAAATCAGAATGGATCAATACAATGATTTCTTAAAGCTTGAAGTCCCTCTAGTAGAGTTGGAGTGGGTGTGTAAGTAAGCACAATTTTCAATGTGTAAGTCCAGAAGTATTCAAGAAAACATTGTGATATCATGTTGAGAGCATTTTTTTAAGGAGACATTCTAAAAATAGTCATTTCCTTGAAGTTTTTCATCTATTAGCTGCAGGTGCCCACTTACTTGTTCCTTTACAAGTGCATTGTTTATATTCACAACAC
The DNA here is from genome assembly GCA_013401275.1 of Pandion haliaetus. NCBI lineage: Eukaryota > Metazoa > Chordata > Aves > Accipitriformes > Pandionidae > Pandion > Pandion haliaetus. The sequence continues at coordinate 9,896 of VYZV01024680.1, read as the reverse complement.
TAGAGCAAGGTTATCTGCTGCAAAAAGCAATCTGAGCTTAAAATTGACTTGAGACAGCATTGATGTGTTTTACTATTACAGATATGTAGTAGAAAATCTTAATTTGAGAATCAAGAATGATAGATATTACAGTATTACAGGGTAATTTTTTTTTAATAGGTTAGTCAGAGCATCTGTGAACTTACATGTATTTGTCTTTGTGGGCAACACCTTGTTACAGTGGAGTATGGAGCTGTCTGGCTGTACCTTTTTCAATTACCAGAAGTTCTTGTTCTGACAAATACTAGCGTTATATACATCCTTCTCAAGAATGTATTTCCACATATAAAAACAATTATGTTTAAAAAGATGCACTCTTACTTGCATTTTCCAGGTGCTATTTAATAAATATTCACATATGTAGTTTCACTATAGCATTGCTGTGGCATGGGGTTATGCTAACTCTTCAGGGTGTGAGTGGACTATTGCGCTCTCAGTATGTTACAGTCAATGGTGTAACTTGTCATACAACTTTGAGTTCAGAAAATATATCTCCTGGAGCAGTGCAAATCCTCTGACATACGCATGAAGTTATCCACATCATCTTCCACTTAAAGAAGCCTTCATTGGGACACTCAAACTGTACAGTGATCATTTTGGATTTATTAGGTATGCAGCACCTCTTGTCCAAGCACACCCCACAGAAAGTTAGTCTGTAGCTTTGAGTAGTTGAGCATCCAGAAAAAACTAGTTTCTCTGCTGTAGGAAGCTGGAATGTCGGCTGACATGTTTTTCCTTTTGGAATCTTTAATATAAAACCAAAGAAAAGCTTGAGTTTTTACACATTAAAAACTGAACATATAAGAAAAAATTGCAACATTTACATAGAAGTATCTTGAAAATTAGTTGTTCTGAAAACTGTCTTATTTTTGTTTATTAGTCAATAAACAGAAAATATTTTTGGAGTGACTGAGCAGCAGGACAGCACTAGCAGCACTTATATCTCAGGACATTATATTGTTTTGTTTGAAATTATGCATCTGTAGTTTACTATTGAAACCTGAAGACTGAAGGTAGAAAGCAGAAAAGAGTTATTTTAGAACCCTGGAAAAAAAGTCATTTTATATTAGTAGTTGCTAATACATCCATTTTTCCATTACTTCCAATATTTTGATTTTTCTATTAGGAAGTCATTTTATATTAGAAAATACCTTTATTGTCTTCAGTATATTGGTCAGACAAGGCTGGATGAAGCATAATCTCTTTTCTTTTTTCATTTCACATTTTCTGTTTTCGTTGGTCACTCTGCTGGATATGCCTATGCCGCAGGTCCTGGAACAGGGTGTCCAGGGAGTTGCCTGTACTAGGCACTTTTTCTTCATAACTAGTGGTAAGCTTCTGTAAGCTAAGACAGCAATATATTATTTACGCAGCAGAACAGCCCCAAAAGGATTAGTTGAAAATAAAAGGATAAACATTCGATTTCTGATCATGAAGGTGCTTTTGTAGATAAAATTAGGCATAAACCAAGTTATGCAAAAGCTGGCTGAGCTGCTGTTAAACTTTACTGACACTGGATACTCAGATCTTAGCAAGGTCTATGAAATTGCATGTGTTGTATGGCCCTCCAGTTTAATGTGATGGAAATGTTATGTGGAGAGAGTTATTTGTGGAATTTTTATGAAATATGCAGAATGGAAGAGACATTGAAAATTATTTAAGGCCAAGCATAGCTTGAAAAGGGGTGCTGAAAACATTAATGTTGGTTTTTTTGTAGATACTGTGAAGGCTTTAGGGTTTGTGTTGAGGAGTAAAATTCTCCAGTCACTTCTAGGTATCACCAAAAAGCCTATTTTCTGATTGATTAGGGCTGGATTAGGTGGAGTACACTTTAAAAAAGAAACAAAATTGCAGTGCAAAAGTTCACCCTGAAACTGCAAAAAAAACCTGACTCTGTGCAATCTGTGCATTTAGGTAAGTGCATGGGCAGAATTACAAGGGTACCTGGAAAGTAGACAGCAATTAAAGATCTCACTGCAGCAAGCAGATTAAAAGCCTGCAGATCCACAGATCTGCAACAAATAAAGGGAAGTTAAATGGTTGTTTATACTTGGTACATTTTTTTAAAGTATGATCTAGGTACATCCCTATGTATCTGAATTAGGTAAATCAAATTGGCAAGGAGAGCCAGGAAATAAAGCATGAGCAGTGAAGTGAAACTTAGCACTTGTTATCCACACTAGCAGAAAACAGACTTTTCAAAATAGATACTAGCCCATTGAGCCATTCATGGAATTCATGCACAAGTTGACTTGATACTTCTGCTGCACTGGGAAAGGGAAGGGGAAGGGGAAGACCTCACTTTGAAACAAAAATTTGAAGGTGCTTTTCTTCAGGGGGGTTGTATCACCTGAAGGATAGCATCCGTCAGCACATACAGCCACCACAGGGACAGGCTGTCAGGTCCCTGAACCAAGTCAAAGAAGAAATGTGTTTTGCAAGCCGGGTATCTTCTCTCAAGGTTATGTTGCGCAGTTGATTCAAATTCCTGAATAAACGCTGTGAGGTGCAGCGTTGCAGTCAAAGAAGGAGCTACTGAAGGTTGGACTTCAGCTTTTGGAGCCACTGAAGCGCCAAAGTAAATGGCTTAATGCTGTGCCCCAGGTACTGGAAATACAACTCTCTGCAAACCCAGTTAATATATTTTATGGGGTCAAATGGTTTGGTTGCCATTGTTTTCAACGTGTTACGTTGTCTCTGATCAGATTAGCAATGTTCTCTAGCAATGAACTCTGAATGAATTTGAAGTCAGTTGCCATACCGAGTGTGTGTTTATACACAGCATTAAGTATATTTCTGTAAAAAGGCTTTGATACTAGTTACAGGTATTATACTTTTGAAGTAAAGATGAGCTGCTTTTTTTTTATTCTTTTTGCTAACTTGTATAACTACTGCTAATGTGTTAGAAGTTGTCCAAACTGAACTTCAGGTTTTGTAAGTGGGTCTGTTTATCTGCAGAGCAACTTATGTGCATCTACCTATTTACTCAGCAGTCTTTTATGAAGGTTTTCTGATAAGCTTTGTGATCCTTTTAGTTTTGTTTTATTGACCCATGATGATGATGATTCGGGCCATAATTTTCCCACAGTTGAAGCTGCCACCAAATAAACAGCTCAGCTTTCTGGTACCCACATTAGTTGTAACAAATAGGAGTTTCACCATGGAAACTTGCCTGTGCACCTGGAAGGAGACAGCACAAGCACAGGCAGCTGTGGCCAGGGAAGGGCAAGGATAGCTGCTTCTGGCAATGGTGCTTCCTTAAAGTGAAAAAGAAAACTACAGCAGAGCAAGAGTGAGGTTAAAAGGAATGTCAACTGACCCTGGCAGAGCTGCATGGATAAGCTCGTGTATGCTTTTGATCAGACGGAATGGAGAAGAAAGTGGGAGAAGCATTGTCCTTGCAGTGACCTGAAATTTTATGAATTGAGGAAAGCCACTAAGGCAATTTTTATCACTTTCTGCTTTCTCTTGAAAGAAGAGGCCAAGACTCCCTCCGGCCACAAAGCAGGAGGAAGTGAGACAGCTCCCAGGCTGCAAAATGGCTGTCCACCAGCAGCCCTAATTGGTCTGATCTGATGAGTAGTAAACCTCTGCAGAAAGAGGAGTGGAAGGTAGCTTTGGCCAATTCCCTGGTGACAGAAGCCAAAAGGCTCTTTGCTTTTCACGTTCATCAAGTTTAGAGAAAAGAGTCTGTGACCTTAGAGTAAGAGGGGTAATTGGGACAGACCAGTCACCCCGGCAATGGCCTTCTGCAAGAACTGAGAAATTGCCAGTGCGCTGCTGCTGGAGCCAGGGATGCTAAATACAGCAAGGCTCATGTACAGAAAAGTTTACCAAGCACCAGTTTACCAGAAAAGTAGCCAGGCACACCTGACATCAGTCTGTAGTTTGTTGATTGAAGCTGCTTGTGGTGTCCCGGGCCACAGATGGATTGTCTGGGCTGCTTTCTGCCTGTGACCCTGGCGCAGGCACGTGCTGCTAATCTTGGTGTGAACACAGGTGTACATCCAATTGCGCCACTGACACACAGGCACTTATAAAGTGGGTTAGGTTGGAAGGTCTGCCCGTTAAGATAATAAACTCCATTGAGCTCACATCCTACAGCTACCAGATCTGCAAATGGTAAACAATAGTTACTAACACAGGAGAAGCACATGGTTCTGGCCTACAGAGTGCTAAAATGTGATCAGCCTTTACTGCACCCACAGTTTGAAGCTCCTCCCAGCCCAAGCACATATTTTTTTTTTTTATTTATGCCCAGTGATAACTACAGCCACCTAACTTTAAATCAGTCATCAACATGTCTGCAAATAACAGGCTTGTGAACAATGAACTGGTTTCACTAATGTGTACTCAGGTAAGTTTAAAGACAGTCCCAGCTCTACTCTCAGATTCTCTGACTGAGCAGATGGAGGACTAAATTAGGATAAATGGTCTAGCACAGAGCTGTGCAGCACCAGCAAGCAGAGTTTTCCTCCAAAACCATTCACCTGTGTGGTCCCACCCTCCTGGATTTCAAGAAGGGAACATGAAAGAACAACTTACATGCACACACGCCTGTTTCATACCTAGGCTCATCTTCCGAGTAGTCGCAGTAGAGGCCTTTGTGGGGATCGCAGACATCTGCTTCATTGCAGGTCTCTCCTGACTGCTTGGCACAGACCTTACAGCAGCTGCAACCATCTTTCACCAAGCTTACCCCGGGGGTGCAGGTTGGCACAGGTGGGCATCTGCATGGCCAGTGACAAACCTCCTTGCGCTGGTGGACTTCACTGGTTTCTGAAGGTTTTTCTCCAGGCTTCACTGGTGGGCTGTGGAAAAACTTGCACACAGTGGGATATTTTGAGAGCTGAATGCATTATAGTTGCTGGGATAGCACAAAATGAAGTTGGGATGGAAAAAACTGTGAAGTTGCATGAAGACACAACATTTCTCATCTCACAGGATCCAAAAAGCGAGAGGCTGTGAGGTTTAGGTAGGAGACAGAGCACCAATTTCATCAGTCACTGTCATGCACTGAGGTGTCGTTCCACCAAGTGAGCCTGGCCTACTGCTTGTATGAAACACAATTCATCAGTCTTTCCTTTGCCTTCAATAGAACAAAACCTGTAGTAGAGCTAAAGTAGGAAAAAAAGTGATTTAAAGTAGATAGTGGATTTATTTTAAATATTCCTTCCCACAAACCTCCTATCTAATTAGCTTTTGATTGCTCGCACTGTTTGACAGCCAGCCACAGCCCTGTGTGCCACTTCTGATGGCAAAAGCCTTTTAAAATAGTAAACCTCTTTTGAGTGTTACTTTTACTCCAAAATTTGAGTAGCTGTTTAGGAAGAAGCATTATAGTATTTACAAATTCTCTTGTGCTAGATGCAAAAATTGAAGCCTAATAAAGGAAGCTAGTATTTGCACTGAGCTTAATAGGTCATTTTCTGAGAGTGTCATCTATTTGCGTGAGTAAGTGTACATTGAATCCAGGGCTTACAGGGCAAAGATGTATCTCTAAAAGAGATTTGTATCAGCAGTACGAAGTCAAGATCTAGCCAGAATTTACTGTTTTCCACATTCTGCCTCAGAATTCATGTCTCTTTTT
>VYZV01024674.1:7531-20527 GCA_013401275.1 Pandion haliaetus | reverse complement strand
ACCATAAAAACCACCTTTGCAGATATTCCTGTGTTTGGCTTCTCTATAACTCATCAAAATGTTTGCCTAGATCCCTAACAGTAGTCACAGCCTTTATAGTCTCACATTTTTAAAGATGTCCCTGCTCTTGATGCTGCGCTGCTGTATCATGCCTTACCACAGAGCATACTCTCAGCGTTTTCTGATGGGATATACTTGTGCTTACCAGCATCTATTTAACAAAGGAGCATCTGTGTTCACAGAGTGCTGGTTCATAAATGTTTTTCAATTTCACAATGCTTATGTGGGTATGTTAAGGGGCACTCATTCTTAAGCAAAAATTTGCTGGTTAATAATCTTTTTTCTTTACCAAGCAGTTTGTAAAGTTTTCCTATTTTTACTGTTAAGAGACCATGACAGAACAAATTTGATAGTAAGTGAAGTTTTAAACGTCTCCAAATTTCAATGAAAATTCATAGTATTTTATGTATGAATATATTTAATATGTATAAATCTGAATAGATGCTTATACTAAATACCAAAAGAAAAACAGTTCTGCTTTAAGGATCAAATTTTTAATAGGTGTCCAAGTCATCCATGGTATCTTTAGTACAGGTATCCTTTCACAAACAACCTGGGTTCTCATATGCAGACAGACATTTTTGTGTGATAGATAAGCAGGCATTAAATTTGTCTGCACATAGTTTCCTCTGGCACAGACATATATACTCACACATGCTAGGTATTACTCCACAGGCAAATATGCACATGTTGTTTAGGGTACATAGCCAGATCCAAAACTTTGTGTGAACCTCATGTTCAGCTTTAAAGACACTGGTAGTCCAATCGGACTCTAAGACTACTCATTCATACAGATAGACGTGAGTAAGGATTAAAGCAGAGAGGCTACTGAAACACAGCTCTAAAATATGTGAGTGGAAGTTTGAAAGTCAGCTGAAGGTTCCTTCAGGCTAAGGCTGCCATTCTTCAAAACTAACTCCACAAAGAGGTCTTAAAATGCCAATTTTAATGTGAAACCTTTATGAAAAATGGCATTTATGGTACTTCTTTATATATTTTCAGCCCACCACACTAAGCACAACTAGTGTAGCTTAAATCATTTTTCATCAACTTTTATCTTTGTCTTCTGTAATCTGGTTCATTACTTCAGTATGGGAAAAATATGGAGTTACATCATCCCCTGTGCTTCAACTTCTACTTGAAATAATCTGCTTAATGCAGCAAAAAGAACAAAACCAATAATGGATGTAAATATTAACAAACTTGAAATGCATCAGAAACCCTTCTTCTCAAACTAGCCTAGAATTTTGAAAAACTAGCTATAAAAAAATTATACTGTGTGGCTGACAATTTGAATTTTTCTCCCTCAACTTGCTAAAAGGTGGCTTTTTTAATTGCAATGGGCACAGCTCAATCTGAAACTGATTGAATCAAAAAAACTAGTTTGATTTCACTAATTTAATTTAAAATATTTGAAGTATCAAAAGCTTAAATAGGAGAAGGTGGATTTCCATTATCACAGATGCTATTAGTAATAGAATATAATTTTGTAACTTGCTGACAATGAGAATCATGCTTACTTATTAACTCTGCTGGATTTAGTCCAATGCTGAACACTATTTGATGTGTATGTTCAATATATTGACAACTTCGAGGTGTGATTTAAATAAACTGAATTGTCATAACATAACATTTTTTAAAATAAATGCTATTTATAGTTCTTTTTTTAAGCCTAACATAGAAGAATCTTCAGTGACTGTGTCAATTTCTGTATTCATGACAACTGTTTCTCAAAAATAATGGCTAAATGTTTTTTTTGTGGGTAAAGTAATCCGAAAGTACCTGGCAACTGTGAAGACTATGACTGGGATTCCAGCTTCCCTGGGATTTTGCTTCTGTAGCTACTGTAATTAATAACTATGCAGTCATTAGGATTAAATGAAAATATTACATTGATGTTATTCTTAATGAAGTAGATTTTCATAAAGGTGACAATATGCCTTGCTTACAAACCAGTGTGATGACAGCCATTATTTTTTTTTTTTTGTGGCAACTGGTGTGGTCCAAATTTTCTATGCTCCTAGGAACAGCAGCAACATGTGTTTGTGTCATCTGGCTGTATAATCAGAACATGAATATAATTATACACACACACACACACACTCCTCTGACTTCATACCCATAAGGTCTGCTGCTGCTGCACTCTTCCTGTGGCATCCCTGAACCATCTCCCCAATCCAGCTGCACACAGCTTCCAGGGCAGGGAATGCTTTTATACTAGGGTCTTCCCCACTGTGGAGCTGGAAACAGTTCCAGTTCAGACATAAGCTACAAAAAATCTGGGTCTAGGTTCCTAAAATACCTGTGTTGCATTGTCCTAACTGCTCTCGTGCTCATTAGCCCTTTTCCCTCCCAGATGCCTGTGTATAAAAACAGGCATTGGCTTCAGTGTGTTTAGGAATCTGCTATCCTGAGTAGACTGCAATTCTAACATAGTTAATAATGTTCCTCAGAAAGCTGAATTGCCACATTTATAGTGAGATAATATTGAAGCTGTCAGTCAGCATCCAGTGATGCTACATTTGTTAAAAATTTACACTCTTCTGCTTGGCTTAAAATGGTGATTGTTTTAGTTTTTAACTGCACAGCTTCTACTAACCTACTTCTCATTAAAAGTACTGATGCAAATCCTTCCTTTCTGATTTGGCTGGCAGTTTCAGAATTGTCTGTACATATAGTGCAAATTTTGCCTTTTCAATATCAACTGCCTACCTCCTGAGCATCTGATTAATCCATCTAATCTATGGCATTAAAAAAATACCTATTGCCAGGACATAATTAAATTTCCTGATTAAATATAATTTATTTTCATTTGGAGGCAATTACTCATCATGGTGTGGGTGGATCTCAAGGAGTGTTTAGAAAAATCAAGTTAGTTACTTAACAAGCTAGTAGGGGATTTAGTGGTTGTAACCCTCTGTTGAGAATGCAGTCAAAATGCTAAAGAACATAAGCAGCCCATGCACATGGTTAAGGTGCATGGCTTAAAGAAGAAAATGTAAGCATGAAACGATTGAAAAAATATTTCTACTAAATGTGAGTATAGAGTCTTTCTGGATGATAAAGCTGGGACAACTGCTGTGGTCACAACTGCACTTGTATACTACTCACATCTAACTTTGGTGTATGTCAATAGGGTTATAAAGCAGTTGATACACATGAATGCCATTATCTCCAGTAAAAAGACAATAGTAGTAAAACACTTAATCCTCTTCCACTGAATTTAATGCCGTGAATATAGTGCAAGAGAAAACATGGATGAATCTAAAACTCCTTGAAAACAGCCACTTAACTATTCATTTTCCTTAAAAGCTGTTGCAAAGTAGGAAGTCTCTACTTGACTTTCAGCGATTTCTGAAATCTGGAACACTTGTCAAAGGAGTGAAACAATTACTGGTTTTCTATTACGGCAATGATACTAATTAGTGTCTTAACATGGGGAGTTAATATAGTAGCTTAATATAGGGACATAATTTGTCATCCTTAATTAGTAAGTCATTGAATTTATTTCCTATTTTTCTGACAAAACCTGACAACGTCTGATAAACCTGGCTTTAATCTGTTCATTTTGATTTACTGTAAGGGTAATAGTGATTACCCTCTTGATTAGTGGTCAAAGGGGTAGAAAATAAATACATGTGAAAAACTGTAGATAAACATGGCAGATATGATAATGGAGTCACAGCCACCAGATAGATTCTTACCACTTGAGAAATACAGATTGATCTGAAAATAGTTGCAAAAGTATTTTAAAACAAGTCTCTCGGGGGGGTGGGGGTGGGATGAGATTGAAAACTTGATGTCATGAATATGTAACTGATTTCTAGCAACATTTGCAGCATGTCTATATGCTGTATAGGCAGCTTCCTTAGTTGTCTTCAAACTGCTTTCAATCCTCTCCATTATAGTAAGTTTCTTTGCCAAGGTGACTAATGACTTTTTCCTATGTATGTCAAGGTTGATTTTTCTGCTGCCCTTTCCTTCACTTCATTGAGTCTCTAGTGAGACACTAAAGGTTCCTTCTCTTCTTGCACCGAGAATTACTCCCCAGTTGTTAGAGAATATGTATATGGTAGACACAGCTCAAGCATTTCTACCACTGTGACCGTGTCACATGAAGGGGAACTTATCTTACACCAGCAAATACAAAAATCCCTTTAGTCCCTGCACTTCCCCAATAATTCACACCTGCCTCCCACCCAGGTAATTTAATCTGTGGAGGCTTCAGGACTCCATTTATCATCTCTCCCTCTTTTCATTTACTAGATAGCTGTAGTTATCTCCACCTCCCCCTGCCTGAGTCCCATCACCCACTTAATCCATTTAAATCCTTCTATACTTTTTCTACTGCTAAATCCTCAGTTTCAAGGTCCTATGTGCTGCCTCTTAATGCTTCCAAGTATATCCAGCACTAAGGTACTGGAGCATTCTCGCTAAGACTCAGTAGAGCCAGCAAAGGCAATTTATCTTTTGCCCTTTGTCTGTTGCTTATGACTGTGGAACAAAATGAAATTTGTGCTTTTCTCCAGTCTTCCTGCAGGTTCAGGATCACAGGAATTCACCTATAAGGAGGTGAACAGGTCAGAAGGGTAATCTGTTTAGTTTAGCATGCAATTTTTAGCACAAACTAGTATTATTTTTTTTCAGAGGAACTGCATCATCAAATTAATGCTTTTTTCCTCTTCAATGCCATTTGTATTTTTTACTTTTTTTGAGACTTGCTTTCAAGAGAAAGCTTTAATAACAATGAGTCTTGTCTACATCTAAATATCCTTCAATTCTTTTGGGCATTGTATTCCATCGTCATAAACCATTGTCACAAATCTGCTGCATAAGTCAGGTCTTCATCTCTTCTCACAGGTTTCAATTTCATTGCCTGCTTCATAAGAGTGTTAACAAGATTTTATGAAGATGAGGCACTTGGGGAAACAACCTGTACCCAAGCCCTTTGATCTTTAAAGATAAGGCCTGGATTTTGACTTCAGTTTGGATTTCTACAGCGTGCTAACACAATGCAGAAAAGGCAGAGTATTTGGTAATGCAAGCTGAACAGTAGGGGATAGTTAATAGTGAATAGTAAGATATTCAGTAATGTATCATCACACTCAGTGCTGCTGAAGAGCTGTGTCAAAGCCATCATCACATTTGTTTTCCAGGCTCCTGGTACACTGACTGGTCCAAAGCAAATGACACTGAAATGCAAACTAATTTGGAAAAGTCTGTCTGTCATTTTAGGAGAACTTTTTGCCAGTTACTGAAAAAGAGGGCATTTGTGGAAGCTGTTGCTGGTATTGGTATTACTACTACTATTTAGGTTGCAGTGGCTTACTGCATGCTTTGGAGACGCAGAAAAGAATATTCTCCTGCTCCAACTGCTGCTTCTGTGGAGGAAAGCTACCCACGTTTTCTATTTTATACTGCAGTATTTAATGAAGCTCTATATGCATCTTCACTGAAGCTTTCTACGTATCTGCAGGCATTGCCCTTTGGAGAACAGTAGGGTTTGTGAATTTTTACAAATACCACTTAGTATCCAAAGTTAGTATCTGCCCTGAATGAACTTTATGTACTTTCTGAATCTTTCCTGAGTTACTTTCAGCTTGTAAAGTATAAGTAAACCATGTGACTTCTGTGTTCGGTAGGTACAGAAAAATCAAATTTTACTATTGTGATGCACCAAACTAAATTTTAGCCCATAAACCACCCATTTTGTCATAATGGAAAATAGGAAGTGGAAAAATTAGTTGCTTTGATTTGAGTCTTCTCTTCCAGTACGCATCTAAAGTTTTGAGTCATTTTACTGTGTTGCACAAGGAAACATGATTTTGATTCTTTCCTTTTTATTCCCTTTATAATAGAAATTATTTTGGATTTTTAAAATCCATTAGCATAGATAAGCTGGAATATGGAAAACAGAGAGAGTTCCTTATTTAGGGGAGGTGAATGAAATTCTGCTTATCAAAGGACATTAATGATCAAACTAAACTCCCACACAAAATGCAAATGCTGTTTTTCAATCAACATTAATTTGTCTTTCTCCATTTTACTTTCAAAGTCTAACAGGACATTTCTAGGAATATATTTTAGCTTACCCTTCCAGATGCAGAAGATCTGCAATTAATCTAAGCAAACTTCTCTAAAACATGCTCTAACAATTCATTATCTCACTACGTAACCTCTGTGTTTAGAAATGTGTTAGAAAAGGACTAATCAAATGATTTCATAGATGCAGCAAAGCAGATTAAAAAAAACCCTCTTCTATCTTTATCCTTGTTGATTACAATTTGTCATGAGTAATTTCATTTTCTGAGTGTCAGTAACATTTCAGTGGCCCCAGCCTGTAAGAAAAAAATAGTTTCTATTACAATTTTTTTAGTGTTATGCTGATTATTTGTATTCACTAACTTTGTAAGCATAAAAATAATTCTACAAGCAATGAGTTTGACTTTTCAAAGAGACCCCAGTGTAGCGATGGAAGATGCTGAAGCAGTGTTCTACCCTCTTCTTCCCTGCCTTAGCCTGGGAAGGGCAAAGGCCAGAGTTGCCCTCTGACCCTATGAGCAAAGGCTGCCAGCAAGGGCCACCAAGGCAGCTCTGAGCTTGCGCTCTGATGCTCCTGGTTCCTCCAGTGCTCTCACTGAGCTTTTGTACGTGCTTTGTGTTACTTGAGTCTCCTTGTAAGAAAGGAGGATCTGTATTTGCTATTTTAAGCATGCCTTATGCTGAAGAATAAAGATGGGCATGATTGCCTTCCATATTATTTTCCAAAATACTGGTAACTCTGGAAGCTTAGCTTATAGATAAAGCCAAATTTGCATTTGACAGATGTAGTAGTCTTGCAGCTATAGCAATGAATGGTAGAATGCCTACCCAGCTTCAGAGGGAGCACGCTGCTCCCTGTTTGGGTGAAGTTTGTTTAAAGGACAGGCAAAATTAAATCCTGCCATTGACTCTCTGCTAAAATGATGACTTACAGAGCACCCACAAATTCAGAAGAACAGTAAGTGCTTACTGACCTGGGGGATTCTGTTAAATGGGCAGCCTGCCTGCATAAGGATTGCAGTATAATGTTTCAAATGCATGAATTCATGAATAACAAGAAACTGTCTCGAGACAGGGTAAACTACATGGAAAGAAAAGGAGTTAAATTGACTCTATATAGTATATCAGCATGACTTCTCGCATAAAAGCTTATGAGCTACTATAGGCTTAGGGCAGAAGTTTGTAAGAGCGTATACAGCAAAAAGTATTTTGGTATTTATTACTTATGGTTTAGCCTGGATAGTTGATGCTGATTCAATGACACATCAGTCAAAACTTAGCCAGTTACAGCAAGTTTATGGCTACCTTGTGTTACTGAAATGGTACAAAATATTTTGGCAAATCTTGCTTCAGCTTGCTGTTTGACCAGGCATAAGAAAGGAGATAGGAAAGATTTACTATTTTTATTGTACTGATGGGGAAATGGAAGCAGGTAAGGTGACATGAGTTGCTCAAGATCACAGCGCAGGTCAGGGCAAGCATTCAGACACTGCCTGTAACACAAACTGATGAAAACAGTGAGATTACATGAGGAATATATAAAATGCACTTAAACTATTTGTACACAAAATTTCCCAAAGTTTACAGCTTATTCTGGAGCCAGCATAAAGTCTTCTGTTATTGTAGTAATTCTGATTATTCATATGAGTATTATATTCTTAGGCAACTGATTATCTTTTTCACACCTGGTCTGAGAATGATACTGAATATTTCTGGTCCAACTCACATAAAAAGTCACTTTCTTGATTTAGTTTTCTCTTACGGCTTACTGCTGCAGATTTTTTTCTTTCTACTCCATAGATGTTTTCATGCCATCATTTAATGACATTTAAATTCTTCCCAGTTCCTCACATTTTTATCTAACAGAACTAGTTATCAACTGCAGCACCTGTTTCCCAGAATATTATACTTTACTATTAATTTTGACTGGCCTTGTGCATTGTCAACTGTTATTAAACAGAATGGTAGTGTAATACTGAAATTCATATTGCACAAATGCTGGGTAACATGTTAGTTCAAGGTAGGAGGAAGCTGACGTATATTCATGTTCTGCATACACAACAACGTTCAAGGTTAGAATGACACAGGCTGGACAGATCATAGCATTCTAGATCACTACATCAGCATGTGTTTCTTAGATGCTAAAAGCAGTAGTTTGGGATATTTTGTTCAGCTGCCTAAAAATTGCAATGTGTTTTCCAGACATCCAGCTAAAACCATGCCTAATATGTATCAGAGGTTGAGTATCAATTATTAAATAGAAGATTCATCTTTTCCTAGTTCTGTGCAGATGCATGTTTGTGTATGTATATATATATATATATATATATATTTAAAAAAAAGATGCTGCAGCAAATCTTGAAAGCCAATGCCTAGGGTTTTGTCCAAGAGGCTTAAACATGTCTCCTAGCTAATTGGCGAAATTTAGTGGGCAATCCTGGTGCCTACATGGGAGGATGGTGCTCTCATGTCAAGAGACAGGAGAAGAAAGGCTACTCCAGAAGCAATTCAAAGCACTTAAACCAGGCTCCTATTTTTGAATAGCCATCTGGAGAAGCGTTTTTCTTGACAGCATAGTAGTGATGAGCAATTGTGCTATGAGGATGATAGTATTGCATAGTAGTAGATATAATCACAGTTATAACTAAACATGATACAAAACACACCCAAGCTACCAGGCATGGTATCTGCAATACTGCTGCTGTGTTCTGCTCTGGTTTTGGCAGCTCAGCTGGGCTGTACTTTGATGTACTACTTCTTGCTGATACCCCAGCTCAGGTAGGCCTACCTGCTATACCTCTTTGCTCCTGCGCTGCAAGGAGGGTGAGCTGCCAGCTGGTAAGTGCCTTAAGCCAGGCATTATGGGTGCCTCTCCCTGCCTGCCTTCTCTTCCCACCCACAATCTTTTCCAGGCATGGGCAGCAGGTCTTTTGAGTTTGTCTCGATCCCATTTTTAAGTTACAAAATGACCATCCACCATTGCTGAGGTATTCGATGCACATACATATTTGCACATGGGATGAGGATACGTGGATGCAAACCTCCACCCTTCCCTTTTCTGTGGCTACAGGACAGATGCTGTTATTTGGAAGAGGGTGCAGAACCTTGCCCTTGTTTATCAAGGAGCAAGACGATTGCCTTTTCTAACTGAAAGCACAGTAGCCATTTTTCTACCAAAGTGCAACTAGAATATGTTGTGGTGGCAGTTCTGTAATGACCTAGAAATTAATGCTGTCAGCCTGGAAATGGGAACAATTTCTTTTTCAGGGGGAATGAGAATACAGCTCCCTCCTCTCCTGGCCAAGTGCTCCAGCAGCCACATTAGCCTATCCAGGATCTTTTGTTTAATTTTGCTTCAGCTCAATCATTCTTGTGTCCTTTGTTCACAGGGATCCAGTTTCAATGGATGGGATAAATAGTATTCCTAACCAAATTACTGAGTAATGAGGAAGGCTTGAGGAAGGAGCTGTGAAAAGAACTATTATACTTCCTAGCTATGTCCTTATGTGAAAGAACACTATTGCCTTCATCTATTGAAAATCACAGAGATGAGGGGAAGTCCCTGATAACTATTAAAAAAACAACCCCAACATTACGTTCCTCTTTGAAAAAGGCAAGAAGGAGGATGCAGGGAACTAGATGGTCAGCCTCACCTCAATTTCTGAGGAACTCATGAAGCACATCCTCTTGGAGGCCATTCTCAAGTATGTGACAAAGTAGTCATGACTGACAATGACTGACTGCGGATGATCAGCAAACAGTGAATGTGATCTACCCAGACCCTAGCAAGACTTTTGATGCCCGCTGTAGCATTCTCATTTAGGATCTGAGGAGTTATGGCCTGGAGGAACAGATGATCAGGTGGCTTGGAAACTGGCTGCATGGCTTGGTTCAGAGAATGGCAACTAGTGGGGCAACATCCATGTGGTAGCCAGTGACTAGCAGGGGGGCTCCAGGATCAATACCAGGGGCTGATGTTTTCCAGCACATTCATTGCTAGTCTGGATGATGATACAGAGTGCAACTTGTGGAGGACAGTACGCTACACAGGAAAAGTTGCTGGCATGCAAACAGCAAGCTTCAGTCTAGAGGGAGCCTGTTGAATTTCAAAACCGGACCAGCAGCAACCTTGTAAAGTTCAATCAGGACAGGTGCAGAGCTGTGTGTGTGGGACAAAGAACCCCAGGCATCTCCCTGGGCTGAGAAGCAACCACTGGAGTGGCAGCCCTGCCGAAAGGGACCCACAAACATTGCAGTGGATGTTGGGCTGAACACGGGCTGCCCATGTACAGGATTTCCAGATGATTCTGTGAAGGCCCAAGATGAAAGTGCGTCTCGCCCTACACAGATTTTGGGACTGCGATCTGAAACATCGGTATCGGAGAACTGCCTTTGCCTAATATTTGATGTGATAAGACTTCCGCTATTTGCTTGGGAAATTATAAATTTTTTTATGTTAATATTCTTATGTTACACTAAGTCTACACTATCTTTGTTTACCATCAACTTCACTAATTTTACCTGTCAGAGAATGAAAGTAACCTAATACATAATTATGCATGAAAATCAGTAACTTAAAGTTAGAAAAGTGGTTAAAACGTCTGCTACCTGTTTCAGTAGATAATCCTGCCTCAGGCCCACCCTTGCAAAACATTTATTTTTGGATGTGAATCACTGCCTACCAAAAGCTTTACCAAAGACATTACAAGCTTGCAAGGATTTGCAGCTCTGTTCCCTTTGCGTGCAGAGCTGGCTCCAAACTGGCTGGAACATGTGTGCACCCAGACCATGGGACCGAGTCCTGCACAAAACAGACAAGAGACAAACTGATAATAGAGCTCCAAACTACATACAAAGCAAACAGAAGTCTACATATGCATATGATGGCTCAAATTTTGATGACTTCATCATCAGCCTCATGCTGCCTTTCTCATTGTAATCAATTATGTTGTCTTGCCCATCAGGATTGACTACTGTCATATCCAAATAACATCATATTGAAACTGTTAAAATAATTGGAAAACACATAACAGTCTTTTCTAATATTCTGAAAAAGATGTGGCAAATCATTTAGAAAGCATAATAGGTTTTTGTTTAACCCACCCCTTCAGCTTTTTCAGTGTCGGCATAGACTTCATAATGTTACAACTTTTTGTGCAATCCTTTTACTAAAAAATTCTTCTCATTTTCTTAGCCTTAACTAGTATTGAAGTATAAAACTGTACCTAAAACCATGCATGACACAAACATCTTGTATCTTAAAACCAGGTGCTGCAACATGGCTCAAGTTAAGCAGGAAAGCTGCTACAGCTTCAGACCACTGAAGCTAGAAGACGACAGTGGGTTTTTTCAGACAGGAAACTTTTGATCTGTTTCATCTTCTGTGTGTCTCTCTTAGGTCTTATCTGCCAGTCTTGTAGCCTGCAAGATTCTTCTTTGTGTCTCTCTTAGGCCTTATCTGTCAGTCTTGTAGCCTGCAAGGTTGCATCCAATTATATCATGGTTGGTTTGCTATCTGTGTCAAACTAAGTTATACAAAACCACAAAATAAGGTTTGGTTCTTATCCTGATACTGTCTCATTAACTACACCATTGCACAATTGTATCAGTAATATCTGACTCTTAGCTATAATAATTCACCAGGATGATGTCATCTAAGCTGTCATGTTATATACAGGAGGTACTATGCAAATAAACTTGATAACAAAATGCCTTCCTTGCTTTTGAAGGTTGGCTTCAGGGTCTTGGTTTTCTGTGTACAGATGAAAGATCCCAGACGAAGCGGCTGTGCCTCTTACTTCATGACAATCTCATTTTTTTAACCCTTTGAACTTTTTTAGTTTGGCTTGTGGTTTGTTTGGTTTTTTTTTTTAAAAAAAGGCTTTATCATCAAAATTGTCTATATACTTTTGCTTCCTAATAGTAAGTCAAGGGGGTCAATGCAAGGCTGCTACCAACCTTCACCTTTAGGTTGTACATACATCCTTTTGGAAAGAAGTGTGCAGGTCGTACTTCAGATCTTGCAATATTTTGCCTTTTGAACTAAAGGCTAAAAATCCTACCAGTGGTAAGGGTATAATTATGTTGTAGGCCTGCTGCTTTTTTTTTTTCCTACTTCTATTCCCCCCACCCTTCCCCTCTCCTTCTTCCCCTTGTCATTCCCACAGGTACTCAACGCTCCTCACATCAGCTGTGGAAGTGATATCCTAAAGGGAAGCTTTGCTCAGGTGCAGCACCCACAAGTTAGTTTTGTGGGTGTAGTTATCTTGTGCCCTCTGTCCCATGCTAAAATCAAATTATTGTCACCTGTTTGGTTGTAGGATTTACATATTAGCATGGGAAGGTTAGTATTTTTACAATTATTATCTAGTACTCCATTGTGATTATATTAAAATATCTCTGATTTTAGCAAATCATGCTATTATTCCTCCTGTATATTCATATTGGATGTTGTGAAATTTGACAGCACCTTTTCATGTAAATTGGGGTTTCATTTGTGTCTTGGTCATCAGAAAAGCAGAAGCTGCACTTCCCCTTGGGTCTCCCCGTTGTCCAACTTAATTTTTTTTTTTTTTTTTTTTTTTCTCCTGATCAACTACCAGTCTAACGTTTGTGCCCAAGATCTGTCTCTTAAGGTGTTGAATCTGCAATTATTTCTTGCAGGTTTTTTTACAGTTTCTTTCCCTCTGTCAACCTCTGTTTTGTTTCTAGCCAGCTCAGCTGATCAGACCTGCAATTCCATCACTTCAAATGTTATCTATCCCTATTCCCTTACTGTTGAAAGGAGAAAAAGGAAAAGATTTTATAGTTCAAAGTCTCTTGGAACTTTTATTAGCATCAGTTTTGGAAGCCTTGACTTTCTACAATGTTTCAAAATGGAAGGGCAGTGCAGCT
>VYZV01024672.1:3140-14056 GCA_013401275.1 Pandion haliaetus | reverse complement strand
AGACTGGATCTAAACACAAGAACACAAGGCAAACTATTTCCTGCGTTATTCCACACTTGCATGGCCTTAGTCTCAGACCCCTGTTGTTAATTTTCTGAATATCTTACCAGGACTGCTGCTTTCTCATACACTCAAAGCACTGAAGTGTAGTTGAATATGAAGACATAAAAGTCAAAGAACCAAACAAATAATGGAATAGTAAACTATAGCAGTTGCTCACTGAAAAATTACAAATGACAATATTAAAGTTGAAAAGCAGTTATTGTAAAAAAAGTGTTGTAAAACACTAAGAAATACAAAAATACAAACACACCTTTTTAGATGAGATATTGCACACACATTCCCAAACCTCAAATAGGTTTTTAACTTCTTATGGTTTTGTAATCCTCTAAATTACTCAAGATAGTGAAAACAAAAGTTTTCTGAATCCAAAACTGTAATTTATAACACACAGCCTTGGGCAATAAAAAAAAAAGTCTGGACTATAACTTCTAACATCACAGAATCTTTCAGATGAAGAAATACATTTTTACAGTAACTTACAAATTTATAAATATTTAAGCTGCCATAATTATTACCATCTGACATCTGTCACTTTTCAATATATATTTTTCCTCAAGTGACAGCAGCATTCCTCCTGAGACCCACAGCTTGGAATTTTGAACAGTCATGTCATTTTACAGAGGAAAAGATACTGCATAAGAAAAAGTAGAATCCTATTAAATTTTTTGCCTCTATTAATGCTGCACAAAACTTCTAGCTTTGTCTATGTCAGGTTATCAACTGTCCAAGTTACTTCCACACCTCTTTAGTAGTTGCACAAGTGAAAAGTGCAAATAAAATTAATTCAGAAAGGATTTTATATTTAATATTATGTATTGTAGCTTTAATACTGCTTGTGTGGTGTCAATAATACATATTAGGCTTCAATTTCAAAAGCATTCCTTATATTAAGTATGTTAATCTAACTAATAACCTTGCCTCCTTTTTCAACCAGGTAATCTCACAAGTTTGATATTGATTTCTTTTCTTCTATTCATTTTTTCTCTCACAGACCCCATATTTTTTCTGTATTTAGCTATATTTTAGCTGTATTTCTGTTAGCTAGGCGCTCAGACTAAAATAAGGCATTATTTACTTTGTGTCTCAGCTCCATCATCAAAGCTAAGAGAAGGATATATTTTGTATTGGATATATATTCTATTGACACCTGTAAATGAATACTGCCCTGTAATTAAGCATAATTCAGACTGGAGCTAATCCAGAAAGTTAAGTGGTTTTTTTATATTCTCTGAATGTCCCAATTTTCTATAGAAGTCACAGCAAACAAAATAAACTTCAGTATTATTTAGGATTGAATTTCATGTTTATAATCAAGATACCAAACAGAGCCTTACTACCCAGTTTGCCAGCTTAAATCAGCACAATTACTAATACCCAGAATTCTTTTTCACTCATATTGATTGCCAATGGAATAAAGGGACCAAAAGCATCTCAAAAATGCAAAAGCTTTTAAAAGCAGGTTAGATAAGCTACACCAAGATGCCATATGACAATGCAGATTAGTGCAAGAGAGGAACTCTGAACCTGTGAATGCTACGGTTCTTGGTATTACTCAGATAAAACGTCTAGCAGTACTTTTGATGGTGCAATTAATTCCCTACAAGACTGTCAACTGTCCTTTTCATTCAAAGTAGAGGGATCTCCAACTTTTGGAGACAGAAATGTCTTTTGTTCCCTATTGTTCATACAGTCAGACAAGAGAAATGATGACAAAAGAAACGTAACCAGCGCAGAAGAGTCAGGAATGGAAGGGGGGACCATGATTCATTTTGGTGAATTAGTTATTTAAAACGCAGATGGTTCGTGACCTAGATACTAAAAACTGCCTGCAAGGCACCTTTCCCTCCCTATTACTACTCTCACACAGAAGTTTCACGTCCTGTTTTCACCTCAGCAAGTGACTACCTTCTTTTCTTCATTTGAGAAATCTTCTTCCCTGAATAGGAAAGATGGACTCTATTGCCTTTTTCCCCATCTCCGTTCTTGGTTTAGTGGACAGCCCTTCTTCCACATGCTCTCTCTCACTAGATCCAGCAGTGTCTAAACCTAAGTTTATTAGGAGAAAGCAGGAAAGGAAGAGGGTAACCCATGCTGCATTCACCAGTCTTGGGCATCCCTCCAGCTGCATAGGCAGCCTTTCGATGGAAACTACTTCCAGGACAGCAGAAGCCTTTGTCCAAATGCTTTGAAAAGTTAAAGAACAACCACACACACACGCTTTCCAGTAGATTAAAGTATTTGGTTTATGTTAGTATAAAACAACTGAGAGATAAAAGACATTAACTGACATTTACTTTGATTTTTGCAATGTTAAATCAGGTTCTCAGAGAAGGTAGCAAGGAACATGGAAGAAAACCCAGCATTCCTACAGGATAAGAAACTAATATGTAGTTAGCTAAAAGAATATTTTTCTCCAACTAGTAACCTGAAGAGCACATTTGACAACATGAAGCCCTCAAAACTTGCTGCTTTTACAGATCTTCTGTCTAAATCAGCAACATACTTCAATAATTTGAGTGAGAAATACTGAGAGAGTAGCATGTGAAACAGCCAGCTACATGCAGCTTTGATATCTTCTCTTTCTCCACCCTTGAATATTGTAGTCTGCTGAAGTGAAAAATCATTTCCCTCTGGCAGAGCTGCAGGTTTTTTCTGCTAGAAAACATACAGCTGAAGAGCTTTCGTGGGTTTTTCTCTTTTGGGCTTTCTTTTTCCCTGGGCTTTAGATTGATGAAGGAAGAAACTCTACAGACTTCCCCTTTATAGAAGGCAGAATCCGCCGGACGTTTGATTAAGGTGATACCTATTCTCCTGCAGGTAAGTAAGATTGCCGAACAAACTAGACAGCTATGTCACTGAACACAATCCAGTAGCCCACATGAATGTGGTTTTTGTTGACAATTTATTTAATACCAAAAATAGATTCCTCCTTAGCTGCCTACACACTGCCTGTCTACTTCATATCATATTGCAGAATTTAGAAACCAGCTCTGAATTCTTACCAGCAAAACTGACTATTTAAGAACAGCAGTAAGATAACATTCAAGCCATGAGGAGCCACAGTCAATGCCTGTTTGAAACAAAGATATTCCTACTGGTTTTGATGGAATTTTTGTCAACTCCAAGCCTCAGAATTAGAAACATACAAATCCAGAGGGAGCTTAGTGTTTTTCTGAGGGAACAGGAGGAGAGGATAAGCTTTAAGGGTTCAAGGTAAAAATCTTCCCACTTTATGTAAGCATCTTGAGCTTTATGAATAGTAACTATCATTTTTCAAATACACGAGACAATATAGTTTAATTCAATTTCCAGTACACACTCAAAATTATTTGAAGTGGGGTTTCTTCCTTTAATAAAGATTTTAAAAAATGAATGCCTGATTTAACTTTGCGTTTCAAGCTCAGTCACATTTTAGAGGCAAGGAGGCAAAGGGTTAAACTGATGGAGCAACAGCTTCTAGGGTTAGAATAGGTCGTAGGAGGCTCTGGATATGTGATGTCCACAGATCAGAACCAACTTAAATTAGGGCATGTTAGATAATTTCTACAGCCTCAGTGGGTCCCTTCAGTTACCACCAAACAGTGTGGGACAAATTCTACAGAAAAAATGTACTTACCAGAAGTACAATCCTAACAAAATACACCTAGTGCTTTATAACTAGAAACTATTATTACTGATGGAAAAGAGTACTGAGAAATTCGGCCCACAGTCAAGCCAATCGAACCTGGACAATATGTTTAAAGCCAATTCTGACCTTTTCATGTTGGGAGAAAACACTTGGCTTTATTTTTAAAAAAAAAAAAAAAAAAAAAAAAAAAAGAGATAGAGATCACCTACTAACAGAGCAACGGAAACTATTTACAATAGTACCATGGACAGAACCGCAGCTACAAAGATTTCAAATCTGAAAGATAAATTGATTACAAGTAGTAAGTAGCTATCCACTACACAGCCTCACCTTCATCAAGCAGAATCTCTAAGAGTAGTGATATGGACTTTCTCAGTCTGCAGAAAGTACAAGTAATTGAAATCTTTTTTTTATATGATACTTACTTCTATTTCCAGATAGTTGCGTTAATACCAAATATTTGGCATTATCCCCTGTAGAGCAAGGAAATGTGACCATCTTCTCTCCTCCAAAACCAAATTTTCATTGTGAAGTTAATTGAGAGGTTTCAGTGACTTTGACAGATTTTACTGAAAATTGCAGCAACCTCATTGTTATGGGTTTGTGTGGCGCGGTTTTCCCTTGGTGGCAGGGGAGGGGGGCTGCAGAGGCGGCCCCTTTAAGAAGTGACTGGAAGAATTCGCTGCCCCAAAATGTCGGACCCGCGCGCCAAAATGTCGGACCCGCCTCTAGGCGGGGAGTGACGGTGGTAGCGCCTCTGGGAAACATATTTAAGAAGGGGAACCGGTAGTGGGGGGGGGAAACCTGAGAGGAACATCGCTGCCGACACTGGAATCATGGAAGTGGAGGGGGAGGAGGAGGAGCCTGAGGAGGCTGATGGCCCTGCAGCCCAGGGGGGTGAACGGTGGAGCGGAAGCTCCCGAAGGTGGCCGTAACCCCATGGTAAAAACCGCGCTGAAGCAGTGTGAGACGGGAGAGGAGCCCGCGGAAAAGACCCGCGCCAGGGAAGTTTGTGAGGAACTGAAGCCCGCGGAAAGGACCCGCGCCAGGGAAGTTTGTGAGGAACTGAAGCCCGCGGAAAGGACCTGCGCCAGGGAAGTTCGGGAAGAACTGAAGCCCGCGGAAAGGACCCGCGCCAGGGAAGTTTGTGAGGAACTGCAGCCCGCGGAAAGGAACCACGTTGGAGCAGGGAACGAGAGAGGAATCTTCCCCCTGAGGAAAGAAGCGGCAACGACGATGCGTGGCGAGCTGACTCAACCCCCATCCCCGATTCCCCTGCGCCGCCGGGGGGAGGAGGTAGACAGCATCGGTAGCGAACTGAGCCGGGAAGGCGGGAGGGGTGGGGGGAGGTTTGTTCTGATGTTTGGTTTCCCTTCCTAATACCCTTGTGTTTTGTTTTCTGTTTTGTTTTGTAGTAAATTAAATGGATTTTGTTTCTTCCCCAAGTTGAGCCTGTCTTTTGCCCGTGACCATAAGTGGGGAGTGATCCCTCCCAGTCCTTGTCTCGACCCACAAGCCTGCCTTTGTTTTTTTCTCCTCATCCCAACGTAGCCAGGCGAGGGGGTGGGGGGTGAGTGAGCGGCTTCGTGGTGCTTTGTTACCGACTGAGCTGACCTGAAACCACGACACTCATTAAGACAGAACTACTCATATTTTGTTTCAACATTGAAAGCATACAACTGTCCAGACAGAAACTGGCATCAACATCTACTCAGCAGACAAGCGACATGTCCAGTAATTCCAGTCAAGTGCCCTGGACAGAATGTTTTTCTCACATCAAAGAATGTGGTTTTATATATCTTGACTCAGAGAGTCATCATACAGCACTTCAGCATGAAAGATGAGAAAAACAGCACAAAAACACTCAGACACAGAGAGGAAACACAATAAAATGGAAAAGGCACCGCTTAAAGCAGCAGTGACCCCACAGTAAAAGCTCATGAAAACTAGCGAGGTAATAGAACATAGCGGAAGGATGAAAAAGGATGATATTTAATTAGAGTACTGTTAAGGTAATCTTTGACAGAGAGCAACTCTAAAGATGTTCTGAAAGATGAGAGTGGACAGGTTTGTTAGTGTTAAAGTAGACACTCACAGGGATAGAGCCACACAACACAACTGGGAAGTGTCTGTGACTGGAGAAGTAGGTATGAAGGAAGGAAATGCACATCCTCTCTATTTGACAGACTTTTTTCCTTGAAATTTCATTGCAGAAAAAAAAAGGATCTGGCCTAGCTAGTAAAAAACTAAAAGCAGAATGATGTATCAACGCACTGGCCACTATTACACTGGAGAGCTGGAGTGTGCACCATTCAGACGTCTGAGGACTCTGTGATACTTAGAGTGAGCTGCTGTGTTGAAGCAATTTTATTTTTTTGTTGCTGGGGAAATAGCAGTTGATTTGCAGTGCCTGTCTTGTACTAGGGGAGATGAAGAATGGTTGTGTATGCACAGTTTTGGCCTGGAAATGTTCTGTGGCATGCCTAGAAAGACAGTGCTGTAAACACTTAAATATTTTAAAGTCCAGAGACTCACTGATGGAATATCTCATGTCAGAGCAGCACGCTGGGAATTCCTCCACTAGGCATAAGCAGAAGCAGCACAAAATATTGGCCTGCTACGAAAAGGGAGTGTTTGGGCAGAGAGGGAGAGAAGCAGCAATAAAGAGGGGGCAAAAGAAGGGGAAGAACAACCCGTGTGCAGGAAGAAGACAGAAGAGAAGGACGGAATGCAATTGATGAACAGAAAATAACTGACTTCGTAGACGGCAACTACTGTGTCCAGATGCTGCTAAACAGTTATGACAAAATTATTCCCCAAATATTTGCTGAAGGTTTCTTTAGCAAATTCAAAAAGAAATCTTTCATGAAAACAGCTTCTGGACTGGAAAGAACCAAAACATGACCTCATTTGACCTCCCATCTAACATGGATTCAGAACTCAGCTATAATCATAGAATGATTTAGGTTGGAAAAGACCATTAAGAGTCCAACCGTTAACCTAGCACTGCCAAGTCCACCACTAAACCATGTCCCTAAGTGCCACATCTACACATCTTTTAAATACCTCCAGGGATGGTGACTCCACCACCTCCCTGGGCAGCCTGTTCCAATGCTCGACAACCCTTGCGGTGAAGAAATTTTTCCTAATATCCACTCTAAACCTGCCCTGCCGCAACTTGAGGTCATTTCTTCTCGTTCTATTGCTTGTTACTTGGGAAAAGAGACCAACACCTGCCTCGCTACAACCTCCTGTCAGGTAGTTGTAGAGAGCGATAATTGTCTCCCTTCAGCCTCCTTTTCTCCAGGCTAAGCAACCCCAATTCCCTCAGCCGCTCCTCACAAGACTTGTGCTCCAGGCCCCTCGCCAGCTTCGTTGCCCTTCTTTGGACGCATTCCAGCACCTCAATGTCTTTCTTGTAGTGAGGGGCCCAAAACTGAACATGGTATTCCAGGTGCAACCTCATGAGAGCTGAGTGCAGGGGGACCACCACTTCCTCAGTCCTGCTGGCCACACTATCACCGATACAAGGCAATTGACCTTCTTGGCCACCTGGGCACACTGCTGGCTCACGTTCAGCTGGCTGTCGACCAGCACCCCCAGGTCCTTTTCCTCCAGGCAGCTTTCCAGCCACTCTTCCCCAAGGCTGTAGGGTTGCATGGGGTGGTTGTGACACACACAGGACCAATGATATTGTCTTCTTCAGGAAAAGCTGTTCTGCCAAAACCAAAACGTTTTGTGAAGACTCCAGCTAAAGCCCAAGCAGAGGTCTTTGGAAACCTGCTTTGATTCCTGCACGATCACTTCATACGCTACTGAGCAGTCTGGGCTTCCAAAGCTTGTGATAAAGGGTTGCCCCAGCAGTAGGAAGCTGCTGCTCTTGGAGCTTAATACAAGGGCCATACAGAACAAGAAAGTCTCAGGAAGGCCTTTTCTATTGACTATATTTCTCTCCTTCATGCTCAGTCCCTAATCACGGAATGGACCTGAGAAAAGGATTTTGACTGACAGCTGTACCCTTTCCAAACCATTGTCTCTTCCTGTAATTTTCCAGGTAACAATTTGAAAGATAACAGACTAAGATGATGCAACATGCTGTGCAATGGATGTTAGATTTAGTTGCACTTTACTCCATAGCAAAGTAGCACCTCCAAGAACAAGGGAAAAAACATCAGAGGCTTCTGCTTTAACTCAGTTCAGCTCCTCTGAGATGGTGCTCTTGATGTACTGAGGTTCGCTTTCTCGACCTTCCTTCCTTCCATAGTCAAGTGGCTTGGGGCTGCTGCTGCAGCTGCTTTTTTTTTTTTTTTGCAATTTAAACACCCAACAAAGGTAACTGTTCAGGGTGCAGCTGCAAGCAATATTAAAACAAAAGAATACAAATCAAAATTGTTATTCTCTGTGGGCATGTTAAGGAAATCTGAAAATATTAGCAATGCTTCAAAAGTCTTTCTAAAAATCTGAACAGGTAGCAGACTCTTATTTCAGGAAAATGCTTTTACTCAGGTTCTATCCCATGTCACAGGCAATTCTGAAAGTCCCTTGGACACCTTCCTTGGCTGCTATTGTTACTTCAAGTTGAAAAGACAATGACCATTTTGTAAATTACTCTACTATGGAAGAGGACATTCATAATTACTTATTCAAGCATATCAATTATACATCTGTGGCTTTTAAAAGATGATTATGGTTTACCAGAGAGAAATCTTAGAAGTATCACATCTCTTTTCACAGAAGAGAAAAAGCAGCAGGGCTGCTTTGGAACAAACATTTTCTCCAGAGCTTATATAAACAAATACTCTTAAAACTTTTCATTTTTTTGGCATACAAGTATTTTCAATGTGTACTCTTCAAAAGTACAAAGAGTAAAATGCTGCAGGAGCTGTATACATATCAGAAAACAACAATATTGTTGCCTCGCACAGGAGACAACTTCATCATTCTGCTATTCACATTTCTATGTTGTTTCATACTCTAGTAATCCCAAATGATAGTTTTTGATCCAGCCAAGTTTATGACAAAAAGTAACAACTCTGTGTTCTTGAAGTACAGTCAATTACATTTTAAGACTTCTGATTATACTAAATTTGTTCATTAAAAAAGAAAAACAAGTCAAGAAGAAGGAAACAACTGGATGTCACTGAAACAAATTCCTCAGCTGGATGGCACCAAGTTTAAGAAAAAATTCTCCTACGTTCTTCCCCAACAAAAGACACTAATTGCATCTATAATACATTAAGAGCCAAAACACACTGAACACTAAGCATGCAGGGGTACTAATTTGTAAAAATCCACTTTACAGATAAATTCATTCCTGTGGAGGGAAGACAAAGGTTTTTTTTTTTTTTTTTTTTCTTTTTTTTAATATATTCCTGGAAAATTCATCTAACTTTCTGGTAAACTGTAGATCCAGTTTAGAAAAAAGAACACATTTGTCATGAAATACATTCATGACAATTTGCCATTTTCTGAAAAATTAGCTACTTATACCTCTGAAAGATGTTAATGGCTTTAATTATGCTATTTGCACAACAAAAGCCCTGTAAAAAGTTCTAAGCCTGCATAATACCATGAACAGTAAACAACGATGTCTTGTACTCAGCACCTTTTATCTTGTAGACTATTAGTATCAATGGAAGTTTGCTTTAGCTTTAGGGCAAGCATATCAGGAGTGTATAACAAGCATTACAAATCAACTTTCAGCTATTCCGGTTTCTTCCCTATACTTCACATACTGAGTTTGTCCTCCTTGTTCCTACAGTCAAGATTTTTCTGTAGAACTGGAGATATGCATATATCAGGAGACAGACTGAAATAATTTATCATTCTACATCCACCAGAATTTTCTATTGAAAGACCTTTGTCTTCAAACCCAGCTCACTTTTGCTGGGATTTTATTTTCTCCAACAGAACTCTGACTATTTCCAAAGGCTTATTGTGATATGGTATTACAACCACAGTAGTGTAATTTTCTAGAAGTACATTACCACATTTTATTTTATTTTATTTTATTAAGGGTTTTCTTCATACATTTAAAAGTTATCTTGGACATTTGAATTTTCATATCTAAGTATTATAAAATCAGTGAATTTTAAGAGTGAAATGTTGCAATGAAACAGTTCAAGCAATGCTACAATGAAAGTTTTAAAAGTCAAACATGTCCTAAGTGGCTGCAGATGGGTTTATAAAAGTTCATAACCTCTATTTGAATCAGAGGTTTAGAAATACACACAGTAGCCAAAATGCTCATGTTTAAACCTTACTTTTAGAATGGTACTTCTTGAAAGTTAAATTTCCCACAAACTTTTATCATTTTACTTTATCCCATAATACCCCATGCATGAAAGACATGCACATAGGGATATGAAAACCTTGCTTAAAAGCCCAGTATTTCTGCCCTTGAGGAAATTTTAATGCTTTGAAGTCGACATCCTGAAGTTCATTACAACATAAAAATTTCTAGGAGTGACATAGATAATGTAAATATGAAGTAAAAGTTTAACACAAGACCTAATTTCAAAGGTGGGTTTAAGTAAAATAATTTCTATGTGAATAGTTTTAAAATAATCACAAAATGGGTAGGTTTCTGAAAGACAATTTGACAAAATTTTTCTTAAAGAAAGAAAACTCCTGAATTTTTTACCTGACCAACTTGTGTAAGTTATGGGACAAGTTTGGGTTTGGTTTTTTTTTAAAGCCCACTGAATTATTTTTGTTGAGCAGACAATTTAATTTTTGCTTAACCATCTTGACAAGAAACTACTCACTAAACATTACTATTAGACAATTCCTACAATCAAACTTATCATTTACATAAAATTTAAATATTTGTTATATTATACCTTCTGTACAAGATTCCATTCCTCTTATAAGACCTGGTAAATTCTACTACTTCTTCTGCCTATACTTAGTACAACTTGTTCCAAAGTTATTAAAAACCAAAATTCAGAAGTTTGGCTCCTGCTCTTCAGAGCTGTAGCCAGCAAATGCCTACATTATTTACCATAACAGCAGCAGGCAAATAGAACCAGACAAGGAAAGAACTAGCTAGTACAAAACATAAAAATGCATTCAAAATAAGCATAGGCAACTTCAATGTAAAATTATGCATAAAGGTGGTTTTTTTTTCCTCCTGCACATCCCTTACATTCTGGGATTGATGTTCTTTTCAGAGGGGTACAAATTTTTAAAATTCAGCACCTTGAGCAGCATAAGGGGCTGTAAT
>VYZV01024663.1:13217-32673 GCA_013401275.1 Pandion haliaetus | reverse complement strand
ATTAAATTTTTTTTAAAAGGGGGAAAAAAAAAAAAAAAAAAAGGGCTGTAAAGCTATGGTTCTGTCTCATGGCAGCAAAATGTCTGCAGAGGAAACAGGTACATGATGTTCTGAATTTCCAGTTAGCCTTACCTGTGCTAACATTAAAGAAAAACTTGAAAAGGATGGTCCTAGAGATTGCTAAATTTTAAATTAAAAGTGGCATATGCAAACTTAGCTAGGTTTCAGATTAATAGAATTGCACTCTTACAGTTTAGCACACAAAATTATTTCAGTGCTGTTAAAACCTAAGGCTTCAATACCCTCCAGCAGAAGGAGGAGGAGAAATCAGTGTAATGTTCCTTTGACTTAACCATATGTAGTTTTGTCAGCAGAGCCCCAAGACCATCACAGTTGTAACATTTTCTAATGTGATGGGACATTTTCTTCTCTTCCACAGACCACCTGGATGAGTGGTAGGTCTTTGTGGGGAGTTTGGATTCTGCTATTGTCTTCACAATACTGATCCTGATACCAAGGTTCAAACAGTAATGGATCATGTTTTTAAATTCAGAAGTCTAAGTGGAACTTTATGGGACTAAATTTAGTGCTCTGGGTCTCTAGTTCCAATACCATTGAAAGGTAAAACATCATTTTTTAACTTGATAATTTAGAACTCATTTTAGGTGTAACCGCTTGGTTTTATTTGTAGAAAAATCCTATAATTAACTATAAAGCCCAACATGGTTGCATAACTTTCCCTCACACTTAAAAGAACATAGTGAACGGTTAATCGTACAGCCTCTCTGATAAGTAGGTTTTTCATTAAAGCCTGTGAATGGGCATGATAAGAGAGCAAAACAAGACCCCCAAAATTCCTTGACTATATTTAGAAAGTGCATAGCATAAAGCAAGCAAAAAAAAAAGAGTTCTCCAAACTCAGCCTGAAAACACAAATTCTCAGTGCGCCTATTTTGACAAGTACTGCATGACTGTTCTCGCAGGTTTCCAGAATGCTTACAAATGAAGAGGGGGATGGGCCTGGAAAGGAAGCTCATTAATTAGCAATTTTAGTATCTCAGATGCAAAGGACAGCAAAGTCTTCCAAACAGCATTACTACGGTATCCCTAGTGCAAAACGACAAGCAGAGACAGAAAAGGGGAATGTAGAGGAATCCTTCTGTACAAACCTTGTTCAGGAAACAAATAGATGACAGTACATGAAAAGCAAGTCAATCTACTTTCTCTCATGAATGTTCATTTCACCCATTAAGCTCTCAGTCCCAATGTTTCCTGAGCCTCTCTAACATTAAAATTTAGGAGTTACGTGTGTTAAGGAGCAGGTTACAGTATAGCATTTTCCCTACTCCCCTGCTCCAGGCACCTATTTTGTAGCTGAATGACATGTAGTTTCATACAGTGCAGCCACATTGCTCTAACCTGAGCACAGGCTGACTTACAGATCTTACTGGCCTTTGCAAATACAGTACTGGAACCCTTCCAGGGTCCCAGATTTTCTGCATGACATTGATCATTTGATGTTGCTGCAGGGACAGAATAAATACACAGTGGCAAGCTTGGGCTTGGTATACCTCTGCCTGGCTTCTGGAAGTAGGATTGTTTTTTGGCTCCTGCAACCAAATTTTTCCCTACAGCATCGTAAGCACCATCTTGTATTCTGACAGCTTGTGCACAAAACATAATTGGGAGTAAAACACAGTTCTGTGCAGGCCTAATGTTACTATCAGATTTTGATCTCATAAAGGTGAATTTATTTTGCCCAGAATGTATTATGTACTAGGATAAAGGGAAAACAGAGTTAAATCCAAATTAATTTTTGTTGTTGTAAGAACTCCCTCATTGTTTCTAATAACAAAAATGAAATATTTCCAGAGATGAGTAACTGTCACTGGATATGATCCTGGCCCTTTCAAGGCATCAAAATATTTCACTGATACTCATTATTTAATGTTGAATGTAGTATACACTCTAATACAAACATTAAAACAAAGACTTAATACCTTTCTTATGTAATAACAACTTATCAGAAAAGCTATTAGAATAACTACTGTTGAACTTTTGCTCTCAACATGTAGAAGATAAATTTTCACATTATTACAACAAAGACCTATCAGTGTAATCGCTTCAGAGCATCTATGTTGTGGCCATAAATTTGTGACTGCAGTACTGCTCCTGCAGTTTATCTATGGTATTATATAGAAATAGAAGATTATATAAACACTGATAGCGTATGTGCACTATGAATTGCTAGATATATAACTGTTATGCACACATACTGCCACTGACTACACAGTTGATATACTCTTACAGAGATGAACATTAGGAATAAAAACGGTCTCTTACCTATGTGAAAGCTAGCACTCTTTCTCCTAAAGACCTATTACATAGTGTCAGACTAGCCAGTAATGAGAAATGAGATAACGATGGTAAGATGAAAATGAAAAATAGTAAAAGACAGTACTAAAAGTAATTTTGGTCTTTTATAGGTGCAATTGCTGGAAGTGTGAATATTTTTTAAAAGGCTGTACAGTATGAAAAAAAAATCCACAAAATGCAAAATGTGTGAACAGAAAATAACTGAACATAATTTGGAAATTCTTCATAAGATATATGCCTTGTGGGCCTTCTTTCTAGAAAATGAACACTCTTGTAGATTTTGCAATTATGGCATTAAAATGCATTCAAAGATGACCTCCAGCATTCTTAACATTGTTACATATGCATAGGTCAATACATTCATAGAGAAGTGTAAAATTGCTCACATGAAGAGTGTCTGATTAGCGACTGTAGTCTTCTACACAAAATCCAGCAAAAAGTTGTGTATGAACAAGAGATAAGTGAACTAGCTTAGTGGCTTCCTTATGGAGGATATAGCTTTGGCTATGCTGAAGCAGAAAGTGTCATCTAAAAAGATGCTCAGTACCAGAAAACTTCAATATTGAGACACTGCACTTGTTAAACACTTTTTACATAAGGACAAACTTATTCTACGGTCTCCATGTGATGTCACTGAGAAAATTTACCAACACTTATTACAACTGCAGAAAAGGTATCGCTAACACTAGGAAGGGAGACATCTGAATCAGGACTCGGCTGTTTTCCAACAGTCCAAGTCCAAAATTGCAAGCATTAAAATCTACTCAAATTCCATCTTATAACACAGTTTAATTACATTCTCTTCTAAAGGAGTTTTTGATCTTGAATTTTCTTACATATGTCCTTGTTCTGAAAAAAAATAATTCACTGCTCAGCACTTATGTTCAGTCTGTTTAAGACAAAACACACATTCTTCCAGTAAATCCCACAAAGAGCTCCATTCCATGGTCTTAAATTTTGCCTTTCATGTTTTAAAGGATGGGACTTGCACAAAAAGAATTGGTAGCAATCACTTGTTTTCAGAACAGTCACAATACCACTGCTAAACCCTCTTGCACAGAGCCTATGCACTAAAGTGTCACTTACAAAATGGGGGGAAACGTTCAGTTCTCCACATTTCTTACCTCCCAGGACAGCACCTCCAAAACCTGTGGCCCTCACGCAGGAAACACTGGTGGGGAAAAGATTATTCTAACAATTGTATTTCTGATATCTATCAGACCAGGTGAAATTAAAATCCCTAACTTGCTTTATCGACATCCTAATACAATTTTCTTTTTAACAAATATTAGAATTCTGATAGAGACCAATGTTTACATGTAAGTTTTTAAAAAAACCTTGCTTAAGAATTGCATCCCTCTGAAAACTTCAATTTTATTGTTTCAGGTGATTTGTTTGCCTGTTTGTTTGTTTTTAAAGAAACAGCTTGCTCTGGAATACCTAACTTTTAACTGCTTTGATTCCTTTGCTAAGCCTCTCTTTAGAATACAGTACTGGGGATCAATCAACTTTTTTCTATCCTTGGAGACCCAGAGTAAGAGCTAGGAACCAGCTTCTCATTATACAGCAAAAGTAAGATGAAATTTCACAAAGGGAAAAAGAATAGGAAACTGCGAAGGGAGAAATAAACAGAAGCTGGCAGAAAAATATAATCCTAACAATTCATTGTTTGGGTCTAAGAAGAAAAAAAAAGTTACAGAAAATGTAGAAATTTCACTCATAACCTATACCAGGCTGCATAAGAAAAGACAAACATTATTTTACAAATTATATATTGTATGCAATAAAATATAGCCTATTATTTATGTATTTATTATATTGACATATTATTTTACTATAATTATTATGTATCTTTTTTTGTTGTTTGAAAACCTGCGGGTTTTTTTGATCCTCAGATTCTTACGTATACAAATAGAAATGATCAGCTTTCAAGTAACTAATGACCTTGTAAATATGAGAAGAGAAACATGTGAGAAGCAAAAATAAGCTTTTAAAAAAGTCTTTACCTTTTCTACTTTTCATAAGCCAATGAATTAAGGGAGTAAAAAACTTTGTGGGAGGATAGTAAAGAGCCTCACAATATAAGTATGTAAGATTATTCAGTTATTTCCAAGGAGAAGCTTTTTCATTTTTTCCTAAATAAAAACCAAACCCCATTTTTTAAAAATTATCCCTTGCATATATTGTCCTATGAAACTATGAAATACTTTCCAGAAAGTATTTTTAAATAACTTTAATTTTGAAGGTCAAGATGCTTATGAAAATATCTTGTGTATAAGAAATATTGTGTTTCATAATAAAAGAATATTACTATAGCGACAATTCAGGTTGTTATGGTAACTGGATCTGTAAAAAGGGTAAATGAACTTAGAAAATGTTTAGGTATTTTTCTCTGCAGAATTTTTTTTATAA
Source organism: Pandion haliaetus (assembly GCA_013401275.1). NCBI lineage: Eukaryota > Metazoa > Chordata > Aves > Accipitriformes > Pandionidae > Pandion > Pandion haliaetus. The sequence continues at coordinate 27,885 of VYZV01024663.1, read as the reverse complement.
AGTTTTTCTATTAAAATTCTTTAGAAACAATTCAGAGGATAAAGTATGGAACAAAAGAACTATGAAGAATTGGCTGGCGTCATCATTATTTTTCTGAAATATAAACACCTATTATGTTTACAGTCTTTATATGTTAATGGATACGTAACATTTGTATACTCTGAAAGAAAAGGGAGAACAAGCTCAGCAAGATCTCCTATTAGCCAGTTTCTCGTTTCATTCATATTTTTAAATTTGCCAAAAAAAAAAAAAAAAAAAAAAAAAAAAAAGAAAGAAAAAGGAAAGAAAAAAGATCAGTCGTGTTCAGGCAGTTGGAATAGCAATTTGATTAACAGCGTTATTTAGGGCTCATCAGAATTAGCAACTTGGTTGAATCATATTGTTGTACAGGCTAAATGTAGCTGCTGGGTACACACAGGAGACAAGCGTAGATGTTTGGGACAAGGGGAGTTAATGCCTGCCTGACGCACTCATCGTTTCACAGACTCGCTGCCTATGTTTGCCCGCACAGAGCCCAGGGGTGGAACCATACCTGTAGGGGCTACCAGAAAAGGGTGGAAGTGGGCCCAAGTGGCCTCTAGTTGGGTGAGAGAGGGAAGGTGTGTGCTTCGTGACCATACAGGTGGGAGGCTCAGAGCAGTGATACACCTTTGCAAGAAGCCTTGTCCTTTGTCGTTGTCTCAACAAAGAGAGCGCGGCTGAAAGACAGCACATCGATGCTTTTGAGTCACTGACCGCTTCCCGGTCCTAGCCAGATCTCTTGTGCTGCTGACCCATGTGAAATAGGCCTTATTAGTACGGAATATGTAGTGCTCTGCCAAAATCAGCAACTCTATTCTTTACTCTGTTGGTTCTCCGCAATGGTTCGATTGAGCTTGCAAGCTTTCCAGGAAATCGTTTCCATGCTGAGAGCCAATCTGCCAAATACCAGGTGAAAATAAAACATACTTACAAAACTGCAGCAATAAAGCCACCTGTGAGTGTCCAAAAAACATGAGAAAAGGAAAGAGAAATAGCAGAAATGCCTTGAATAGTATACCTCTGCTTTACATACTGCAGATATTCAAGTGATGGTCACTGATTTTGACCTAAGATTGTACCTGATTGTGACTAATATTACGATAAAACCAACCTGGGGAACTTTCAGCATGGGGGAATTTAACCAAAAGATGGAAGAGCAATAGAATATTTTGCTAAAGATACATATTACATTTTCCATCTGTTATTTTATGATTCTATCATTTTTTAAAAAAAAAATAGTTTTGTAATTTCATTTCTAATTCAAACATGCTGGAGAAACAAAAAAAATCACTTTTAGTTGTTAGGCTATGGGTGAGATCCAGGATATTTTTTATATTGGAAAAAATAGCTACTTTGGAAAACAGATTTTGATCATTAAGAATCCAAAGACTGGGTCTGAGCTGTATTTTCAGATCTGGAGAAAGCTATAAACATGTAATCTGGCACCGCATCTAAAGTTAAAAAAATAATGGATTGAATGTATTCCTTATGAAAACCCAAGACCTTAGCTCAATGAAGAAGCATCTCCATTTGCAACTAGACAATACTGTGAAATGACAGAGCTTATTAAATACTTCTCTGTAAGTAGTACAGTATTCAAAGTATTACCTAGTAAAGTCTGGAACTACACCAGACACCTCCACTGGCATGTCATCAGTAAACAAAAAAAGCTCTTTTAATTTGGGCAAAATATCAGAATAATGGACACCAAACAAAATTTCTGGACACACAAAGAGGAGGTTTGGTAGATACACAGAGAGTCCAGTGTTCACGCATGTACAACGGGTGCTGCCAGCGGGAAGTAACCTGAATCCCATCACTTGAAATACTTGAGTCATTTAGAACTAAAAACACCCGAAACAAACCAACCAAAACAACAAAAAAATAGATAGCATACTAAATTTTTTTACAAAACAAGCAAAAAAAAAAGAAGAATCTACCATGGTACATCTTACCCATTTCTACTATTCACGATTCTATGCAGCTGCTATATGAAGTATTTAAACAGTAAACTTTATTTAAACATTAAAAAGTAAAATAATTGTTCTGTGTGTAAAATTCATTTTAGAGAATAGTGGAAAGCATCATTATATAATCTCAGCTACTGTGGGTTTCGCTGTACATAGCAAGAAATACCGCTATTTATAAAACCTAGAGAAATACTTCATAATTAATACTATACCTAATTAATTTTACTTTTATGCTTGTGAAGTGTTTGCAGGTACAACTGTCTGCAGGTACAGAAGCTTATCACTCTATTTATAGCCTTCTGTAAATTAGAATAGTCCCAGGAAACAAGTATCTACTATTACAGAATTAATTTTTGAAAAATTGTGTGGAAAGCAGTAGAAACATCACTAATGCATGGAAAAATAAGTGCATTCTGCACTTATCGATCTAAATTTTCTCTATTTTAATACCAGAATATTCCTGCAAATAAACTCACTGTATATGTAGCATTTACTGGAACAGTTTCAGAGATGAAACAATTCTCAACTGGCCCAGAATGGCAGGGTTAATGCCCTTACAACACCGTTCTCTTTTTCAAGACGGCTGTATCAATTATTCCTTTATTGGGGTGAAGCTGCCCCAGTACAGATGATGCTTTTAAGACCATTTGTCATAATCCAAGATGCATTCACCTCTGTGGAAAATATTTGGGTATCTGGTAAGGAGCTTTAAAATAAAAAAGGTGAGTTATGAGCGTATGATGCTGTGGAACAGCATATGTTCTCTTGTATGATACAGAAACCGCAAGTATTTTGTCTAAGAAGAATCATGGCGATAGCCATTACAGTACTGTTTCCTATGTAACCAGAAACATGAAGTTAAATGCAGGCAGTTTTTTGGACACATATTCATTCTTTTTTTGTGGGGTATTCATTGACCAAATTCAATAAAAATTCTACCAAAAAAGGCATAATGGAACCAGATCCTAAAACAGCAATTCAAGTATTAACGTTATTTTCCTATTAGCAAAAATGGTAAATTACACTTCTGTAAATTTTTATTTATTACTGTCTGAAAATATTCTTTACATTGTATATTTTAATCTCCCATCCACTAGGCCATTGCAATCTGTTCTGTAAATTGCATATTCTACTGATTAAAATTCACTATATTTGAACCAAGTCACAGTTATGACATAGCTCTCCTGCTACAATTATATTTATTTGTGAATAAGGCAAAGTCCCTGCCTACCTGTGTATCAAAAGCTTCCTATTTAAAAGAAAAAAAGAAAAGAAGTTGGATCTAAGTAAGATTATATTTAATTTTCTTCAGCCAATGAAATAATCTATGAACTAGTCCTCTATGTGCTGCAGCTAAATATTCAGATTATTTAGAATCTCTATTATTCCCTTCCTGGTCTATTTTTATGTACACACAGAGACTTCAGCTCAAAAATGCTAATATATGCAGCGCTATTTTACTGTTCTGAAACCTCTGTTTATATATTCCAAGCTAGCTGGAACTTTTTCAAGAACGTTCATTATCTTAGACATTTTGAGAATATTTTGAAAGCTTGAATAAATTGCCTAACCACCAAATGCCTAGGGCAGCTAGGCAGTGTCTGAAGACTTAGTGAATTGAGTGACTCTTAAATTAGACATTTGCATGGTTATTTTTAATTAATCACCATATAAAATGTAATTAGCATGCACCACTTATCATTTGAATAGCAGTTGGCAATTTTTTCATTTTGTAAATTCTTCTTACAGCACACAGTTCAAGAGGAAAGAGGGAATCCCAGAGGCTGATGTCAGGAATAATCAGGGGTGATTTAGTTGGCTGTTGCTCAGGATACAAAGTGCAGTTTATTTCACTCTCTATCGGTCAGGATTTTTTTTTAACTTAGACATATACAACTGTCCGTGCTTGTCATCTCCCCCCATCTTTTTGGAGCAGCAACGTGCTCGATAGAGAAATAACTGTAAGACTTGCACAGAACCTCATTCTCGAGTGCTGCGTGGTCACTTTGCGACGCTGGCTTTAAAGACAGCGGGACATAGCAGCGGTGCAGGGCCCCCACTGTCTTCAGTGAAGATTTGTTTGTGCTAGTACGAACGAGAATTCCTAATAGTGCTTTAAAGTGGATTGAAGAACACACAACAAGAGCTGCAAGGCAGGTAGTATCCCTAGAGGAACACCGGGAAGCCAATTTCTTCCTGTCTGGAGGGAGCCAGCTCTTAGCCAGGATTCAAAGGTACAGATCCTCCCTAACAAACAAAGGAGTCGATATCAAGAGCTGCTGCACACCGCTAGCATCTCCAAAAGCTGCAGTTCTCACTGCCACGGCGCCCAGAGCTGGTAAGGACATTCAGAATCATACAGATGCACTTTCAAAGACCACGCAGAGAATGGTATCTGCTCTTGCTTGGACAAGCCCATTCCCTGCAGCTACACGAGATGGTAGGCAGGTCCTGCAGCATACTGAGCATCTGGACTCATTAACATCAGCTCCTGATGACATATCTCAAAAAGGCGCTTCATATTTGTTCTGGAAAGGGTAAAGTTTGGAGTAAAGCAAACCAGTTTCTGACAGACTGTGTTCCTGTCCTAACTACCTCTGGAGACATACAGATAAGGCAATGCTTTACATCTACAGGCCCAGTCTTAAGCTCTGGCCAAGGCAGATGACTGCAACAGAGCAAAGTGAAAAATGTCATGGGGTTTTGCTTTCTTCCAGCTAAGTACCCAAATCTGTTAAGGGTGTCTTGGGTGCTAATTTTTTAAGTTGATCATGTTTCCAGAAGAACTACAGCAAATGAACTCAAATTAAAAAAGCAGGATAAGCTGACAACATCCCCTTGCACTGAGTGCATTCTCCCCTGTGAGTCACACAGCAGCATATGGACTGCATCCTTCATGACATGCATCGCCAGTGTGCACTGCACTCAAGAGGGTGCTCCTGAAATTTCACTTGCAACAGAAAGAATTTTACCTTTAGAAAAGATTTGAAAAATCACCTAATTTGAGGATAATTACTACATTGCATTTAACACTGGCCAAATTCTAGAAATAAACTGAAAAGGCTTTCTGGAAGCCTTTTTAAAGCCAACTCTCACTTTTCTTATGAAAAAGGCTGTGAGACTGTGAGAAGGGGGTGGGGTGGGAAATCTGGTTCTGCTGTTCTTCATTGCACCTGAGGAATAGAGAACTATTAGTCTTTTGGGTTTATACCCCTCCTACCTAAGCTTTAGGAGCTTGATTTAAAATAAGATTTCGGCATCTGAAGCATGACTTAGACAGTAGATAGCCACTGAAGTCAGAATTTATAGTTCTCAAAATCCCTGCTTATCTACCTCAGCACACTTAAAACACTTCAAATTGTCACTGTTGCCTCCACTTCTTTATCCTAATAGTGTCTCGAGTACTGAAAGGTTTTCTTCAGTGTATTTCCACAAACAGCTCTGTACTGACAGACCACACAATCTCCCACCTAAGCCTTATACCATGTAAGAAACTGGCTTTTTTTTTTTTAATTTTTCTGTGATTCTTACTGCTTGAAAATGTTCATAGAATGCCTTCAGAATAAAGCTATGCATAAAGTCATACTAGTGGCCTCTTAATTCTTCTAAACGTGCAATTGCACGCATTGCCAACTCCTTTTATGTAGTAACTCAGTTGTTAGACTATGTAAGAGAACAAAAAAGAGAACAACTATGAAAGAAAAACAAAACAAATTTACCTACAAAGGGAAGCAATAGGTGCCAAAGCTATTTATATATTTTCATGAAATATTAAGTGGATAATATATGTAAAATACTACAGACTAGACTTCTCATGGTAATCAGCTACCATTGATATTACAGAAATACAACTATCAGGTTGTTTTGTGTCCCCCTCCCCTTTTCACTTTCTTTCTTTGTTTTTAAAGGAGAATTATCAACAAATCTCTCCACACCAGTCCAAAGTAGACAAAATTAAAACTTTGAGGTACTACCTACCTCTGGTAGGTAGCCACCTATGCTCTAGAGAGGGAATGGATTTAAAATACATCTCAGCACTGAACAGTTTCTATCAGATTTTGGATTCCACTCAGGAGATCAATCACTTAAAAGCAAGGCACTAGCAGTATTTTGTAGCAATACATAACCCTTCTTCACTAGCCTTAGTTGTTTAAGATTTTTTTTTTATGCTTGCAACCATACAAATTAAAAATAAAATCCCTCCATAATAATATCCACCTAAATCAAATAGAATAAAGCCGTAGTCTATCCTTGAAACCTCTTGCTCCTAATCACCCTTTAGCAGGATTTTCCCCAGGAGACCCACCTACACAAAGCAACAACACACTCCAAGCAGAATAGAGTAACTCATGCCTCACCCAAAGGTTGATATCAGGAAACGTTCTTTCTGGTCCTGCACCCTTCCAGCAAATGTTTGTCTCAGACTAATCTTTTCCTCTTCCCTTTTTCTGCCCAGTGGGGCATGTTTTCCAATTTTTTTCTAGCAAACATTCCTTAGCTTTTCCCAAGCTGGGCATTAGAGACTACAGTATAGATATTATTCTAATGAAAATGTCATTTTTTACTACCCTAGTAGCTGGCAATAAAACTTGTTTGCCTACAGAGACCTTTTTAACATACTATTTGTTTTAAACTGCCTATATGCTTGTAAGCAGCTTAGATTACTGTAAATTGATCCACCTGACATCCTTCTTTCTGGTGTGGATAGTCAGGATAAAGAGAAGGCCAGGTTAATTACAAAGAAAATGTGTTAATTGGGTAATTAACACATCACACTTCTCTGTAGCAGGTAGAAAGGAGGAAGATGACTGGGGAATTGAGTGAAGTTATAGTAGAGATTGGTTTATGCAGCAGAGAGAGCAGGGACCAGCTTAGATGAGACACCACAGCTGTGTATAATGCACTCTGTCAAAACCTACATCTCTAGTAAACTGCACAAATTAGCTCAGACATTCATCTTCTTATGAACACAAGGAGTACAAGCCATACTAACTTAGTCAGGAGTTTGTCTCGGTCCCTACAAACCTGGATGAGTCTTGTCCTTTCCTGAACTGTACAGCAGAAGACCTCACTGGGGTCTACATAGAACAAAGTGCTACTTGAAATCCTCACTGTCTACCTCTTACAGTGGGCAGGAATGTAGGAAAGGTATTATCCTTAAATTCAGTGAATCACCCCCAGGGAGGTGGATGCTATTGCTGGTATCAGAGAGCTCTACCTTATGTTTTTTTGGTTTTTATTATGGTTTAGTAAGGACATGTATCTCATAATATCATGAGTTTTGTCGCAGAGTACAAAATGAGTTTGGACCCAATGTACTTGTAAGAAATGCACCTTTTACTCAATGATCAGTTTGACCCATACCTACCAAACACTCCATGAGCTTGTGCAGTTTCAAGCTCACACTCGCTAAACCATCCAAGATACCAGCACAGATCTAACCAGCATAAAATACGAGGTTTCCATGAAATTAAGGCTTTTAGGACGCTTGTTGAAACTGGCACATAAGTTTTAATTTCATGTCTGTCTTTTCCAGGTAAAGAAGACAACAACAATATACAGAACTCGGCTGTGTAATTCCAAATATTTGTAATCTATCCACTGACTGAATTTATTAATGCCATTTAACCTGTGAAATGCATAGTGCTGTCTGTCACTCATACTTACTGCTGTCAAGAGGTGCACAATCACTTTCAGGCAGTGTTATGAGAGTCTCGGCTGTCTTACAAGGCATGTTACTCTTCTGTTCAGAAACACTGACCTTTTCTGAAATAGGGAGGGGAAACAAAAGCTGCATATTACAACCACGTCTCTAAAATGATACTGTTTACCTTTTTGGTAATTCATCCGCCCTTTTATTGCCAGTCTTCCATGTAAGTGACTTGAGATTCAACACGCTGTTTTTTTCCTTATTTTAGCAGTGACTTGGATTATCAATTTCGAAGTGACAACTTTGTGTCATACCCCTACAAAAAAATTTCCATCATAGATAGGCAGTGTGTCATTTTGATAAAGCGATAGTGATTTCAGGGTTTTTTTTTCTTCTCCAGTCTTACTCTGAGTCTTTATATGTCTGTAATTTCTCAGTTCCTCTAACATCAGCATCTATTACACACACTGGAATTCCCAGTTTCCCATAAAAATTTCTGTAAGTGCTGAAACGTGTTTCGCTGCTGTTACCCTATAAGTTAGCAATGTCAAATTCAACTCAGTCTGATACCACAATTTTGTCTAATCATTGTTTTTTTACCTTCAATCTTTTTTCACTGTTAGGTTGTGATGGTAGAACTAAATGATTAAGATCACGCCTATCGGCAAACTATGTAATCTCATGCCCACTAAACTATATTCTCAGTTTAGTGCTCCATTCTGAGCTTTACTTATGAAACCAGCAGTAGGGCAGAATTTGGGAGGTCTCAGCACAAGTTTGACCCTGTCAGAATGATGTCTTACATGTAAAATAAATTTCTGAAATCTAAAAAAAATTTCATTTATCTGTGCAGTTCCAGACTACTCGAGCTTTTGTAGCATATGTGTATAGTTGGTCTCTTTTGTGTGTCTTAAATAAAAATGTTAAGTATGTCTAGTGTATCAAAAACCACTGTTGGTTTCTTTAAGTAGCATACTTTTCACCTTTGCACCTTTTTTGAAGATATGCTGTAGTTAATGTTTTTTTCTTTGCTGTTTCTTCAAATTTAGCTCTAGTGGATTTTTTTTCCCCTATTCTCTTCTTTCACTCAAGTTATTTTCTTAGTGTTTTCATACTGCTATTTCTGTGTGATGCTCAGGAATCACTGTTTATCTTCTTTATCACAGCAAAGTAGTTCCAATGCCTCTGTAAAACTTAACACGGATTTATACAGAGCTCCTTTTCAGATATCAAAACTTTGAAGCTAACGCTATCAGAGATTCTGTTTCCTATTTCACAACTCTAAGCGACATCATTGTTCTAGACCTATAAACAACTAAAAGTTATTTCTGTTACTAGACTGATGGGGTGTAAATTTGTGGTTGTGGTTTTAAAAAAGTATATGTGTTTGCACCCTAACTTCCGTATACAAACATATTAAATGGTAAACTCAGCAACAAGATTAATTATCCTTCCATGTTGGCCTTGATGAGTATTACCTTCCTTTAGCTGTTTAAAATTTATATAAAACTAAAAATAGTTTTGTTTATTTCTAGTTTTCGTGATCGTAGTTCTTCCAGGATAAAAACTATGGCTCATTTTCAAGACTGTTCAGCAGCTCCAGCACGAATTAAATCCACAGATTATTCACAGCCCCATTACTATCTGAATGCCTACTTAGTGCAAAGAAGCAGCAAGCTACTACCTACTGTTTTGCTTTACAGGTTTTAGATTTGACTAACTACATGATATTGTTTGTTAGACTAATTTTAAATTTTCAGTGTCTTCATTAATACAGACAACATACAGATTTGGAAGTAAAGCCTCCAAGATCTATCAGTTGAGTAACACTCAGTTAATTACACTAGATAAGGAACAATTGCTTTATGTAAATTATGCCAACAAAATCCCAGCATTTTGATTGTATCATGATATATTAATATTGCAAATATTAATTAAGCTACATGCATAGTTAGTATTCATACAGCAAGAGACAGTGTATCAATTGTTAATCCAAATGATTATGAACACCAAATATTTCAATAGGAACCTGGCAAAAAAGCAACAGAAGAAAGCTCAAAGGAGGTGAGAAGCAGCAGCAGGAAGGTAAGACTGAGAAGGACAGAAAAGAGGTCATATGAGAGCAGAAATAAGTGGAAGCAATCAAGGAATGGCATTTTGTAAAAGATCCCAGGTGAAACAAAATTGGTCCAAGTTGTCATATCTAGCTGACATCCTTTTCTCTGTAATAAGTACTGTACCAATTTTTTTTGCCGCATTTACTGATTAGTAGAGGCTCAAAATTCTTCCAAAGAATAGATGAGTTGTTTTAAAAATGAGATGCAGCCTTAACTGTAGGCTTTATGAAGTAGATGGGAATAGTTGAATCCACATCCAACCTCAGGAGACACATATTAACTACAGAAAATATGAGAAATAATATGTGAAATGGAGAACAGTTTGCAAGAACAGAAAGCAGGTGAAAGAAGCTAGGGAAAACTGGTATCAGTGCTGTTCAGTGCTTTTAAGAAGTTACTTTCAAATTGCATTTTCAGTTTCTTTTAGAATAGTCTTTAAAATTGTGTTTATAACTGGCAGAAAGGCAGACTACATTTAAAATAATATTGAACCATTTTCTTACTCACTTTTTACTAAAGCAGCACTGACATCATGAGATCCAATGTGAATAAATTCTAAACTTCATAATGGTTAACTGGTATTTTCTATATTTACACAAAGACTTAGATTCTTTTAGAAGATTCTTTTGTGACATTTTTTGCAACATTTTTTGCAGGCACTGATTCTTCTCTGAAAACAAAGTATTTCACATGTCTTAAAATAAGGTAATTTGTGTGACTAAATTCCAATACAGGAACTTTTGTTCAGGCACAACAGCTTGAACCATATAATCTCACTGTAAATGTATATATGCTTTTTTTTGTATTTTTACATAAGGTAAACAAAAAATGGAAGAAAAAATAATGGTATTCTCCTTTTGCAGGGAAAACCACTGAAGCACAATCTAGGTTCAAGCCCTCCAAATATTTATCCTTCCTTAGTCAATGGTTTTCCCAATAAATGAATACCAAAGTATGTTCATGCTAAGTGAGAGAGTTTTGGCACCTCGCTATGGGAACTGTCCCAGTGCATTAATTAAAAAGAACCTTGCTTCTCCACACGTTCTTTTTGTGTTTTAATTCGTTTCTCTGAATAAGCAGGGACCTGGCACTGTGAAGTAGGTATAGCATAGAGTGACCAAAAAAAAAAAAGCAATGATAAAGGAACTGTTCACACTATGTCATGTTTCAGCTGCACAGCCGTTTCAAAACTTCTTTTAAAAGAACTGAATTGGCCACCTCACTCCTTTCGTACGCTATTAGGTTCACAGACAGCAATCAGAAGCCCAAGGAAAAGATGCTGAGGTGCAGGTATGCAACGACTTGTTACTGAAATATTGATGGCACTGTGTATTGTTTGCTGCAGGATCTTTTAAAACTTAGAATTACAAACTGTAGTTTCTGTTAACTGGTATTGCCCGAAGTTAAAAGAAGTACTTTTTGAAGTGATGCAATGGGCACAACCCTGCTTTCACTGCATTCAGAGGTGGTTCTTCTCCTGTACCATCTCTCCACCGTATACTGCTCTGCAACATAAAAAAAAAACCTAGAAAAAGCTGAGTCATGAACATGCTGTGAAATATGTCCTTTAAGTTGTGATGCCTGAGATGTGTTTGGCCCACATCTCAAGCGCGTCTCTGTTAGGCAAAGCTGGTGATCCTGTGCAGAATGTTCTGTACTTCTGTGCTTCAAACTCAACACTTGCAAATAGGTCTGCTTTTTGACAGTTCAGTGATGCTAATGTTTCTGCTTTCTCTAGCCTCATTGAACAGGATGACATAACGGATTTCATTCGGGCTTGTACAAATGATCATGCACACACTGAAAGTGAATGCCATGTCCTAGATTTTGAGAGGTTTATTTAGCTTGTCTCAGCTCATTTGTGATGAACGTTTTCTGCAATAAACTGGCATTGGTTGGATCACCGTAAAGTAGTGAAAAATAAACTCTTGATGCTTCTGCGGAAAAGCATACCATTTGATAGGTATTTGAAATTCAGCTTACTAAAAGTCTATAATGTGACATGTAATTGCCAAACTAAGAATAGCAAAACCCTAAGTTAACTGCTGGTATAATCTGTATTGACTTCTTAACAGGTAGATTTATAGACACTTTCCATTACCATCCAGTGAAAAAGTGTAACAGTGCACTAATCATCAGCTGACATTTCAGCTCTACCTAAGGATATAATTTTGTCATGATAAAACTGCAGGGGAATTACAGAAATGGTCATAAATCAGTGTCTAATATCTTGCATATTAGGAAAGTGGTACATAAACTCAGATTACACACAAACATTCTAACATACAAGCGCTTACTTTTCATTCAAATATGTATGTTCTTCTCGGGTAGTTTTCATAGCTTTCATAGTTTTCCCCATTGTATTACTTATTTATAACTAAAAAAAAAAAGAAAAAGAAAAGGAATATTCAATAAGTACGTTTGAAGGGTGATAAAGACAGCTCAACTAAAACTTTCAAAGCCACCAGGAAGATGGTAGCTCAAAACCATCTTTCACAGCAACATGAATTCTGTATATAAATCACATAAAACCAACTGGAAAAAAAATTACAAATCAATGTGTAAATGATAATTATTCTCTTGATAAGATACTGTTTGGTATACAATATTACACTCATCTCATCTTATGTAATACAAAAGCAAATATTTGTGATGAACTCTGGGGTTTTTTAGTATAATAAATGGCTGCTTCTGATCTGGATTGAGCCTTTCAGGACCTCTGTCAGTAATGTTATTGGCAATCACACAGATACCCAGTTTATTTTGGGATGGTAGTAATTTAGGAACTCTGATTTTTCAGAGTTTCCATTTTTGTTTTGACTGCTCAAAGAATTCCAAGTCTGAGATTTCAAAAAACAAATATAAATAAAACAAGCCCTTCCTTCTCCCCTTTAGAAAGTGTGTAAAACATGTTTATCTCTTGGGAAGAATGTGAAAGGATATATGAAGCTGGAAAAAACCTTGGTGATTAGTTATTTCCCACAGGTTTCCAACAGTATTTTGCAAAACTGGAAACAACCATTCCCTCAGGACTCTTTGCTATCATAGTCAGTCATGTTTAATTCTCCAAATCTGTGCTAATTTTAATTCCTTCAATGAATACAGAAATGTATGTTTTCAGAGAATGAGAAAAGCTATTTGAAAGTATTAATGGCTAGGCAGTGAGTTAAGAAAATATAATTAAAATATTCAGCTTTTCAGTATTAACAGAGATGGATGTTTTAAAAATTTGTGCAAAATAGTTGTGATAATGTAAATATATTTGTATTTGGTATTATTATGCTAATTCAGCAGAAGTAATTTTCACTCTATTAACAGAAGTTGTAATAACAGTGAAGGTCTTTTAGCCTTGCCTCTGTTCTGGAATTATCTATTTTCTAAAAGTAAACTAAATGTCTGTATTAGAGAACTAATAATAGCTGAATTTAGAATTTATAACAGATTTTAGTGGCTTGTGATTGTTATCTTCTCCTCAAGATATGCATTGCATCTGTGTGCCACTGAGCACAACACTAAGCACGGGATTACCACTTGAGATTTTTTGAAAGACATCTCTAAACTTTACCTTCTAAAAGGAAGTTTTCCTAACAGAATTTCTGATCCTAGTGTAAGTGACCAGCCTTCCCAAGAAGACACATGAAGAATTTTGACCTTAGTGATACAAAATCTGAACTATGTGGGAGTGAAATGTAGAGGAAAAGATCGAGTTTGGGCACCATAGAGACTATCTGCCCTGGACAGGTGGTACGTATGGGGGCTTCTCTCAGGCTCCTGGTCCCCCATGTGCCCCCATTGACTGTGGGGTCACACTTTGAGGCTCTTTTCTCACAGCAAGCAGAATACCGTAAGGCAGAAGTGGAGTTGCTCACGTGCTACCATGCGGAGGAGCTGGGAAGCAGCTGAGAGGTCACCTGCACCAGAGAGCTCATAGATTTGGAATGGTTCTCCTCCTACTCACAGGTGGCTAACCTGGGCTGAGCAAGGTTCTTCCTCTGCTCAAAACACTGAAGCAGGATGCTTAAGTCAGGTTTCAGTGTTAGGCAAGAAATTCAGAAAAACCACCTGTATTCCAAAAACCAAGAGCCTTTAGGAACTAAGCTTCCCTTATCTTGTGCGCTCTCTCTCTCTCTCTAAAGATGCTCTTGGGTGGGGGCATACATATGTTTACATGTATATACATCCAGGTTTGCTAGCACGTTGGAGTGGAAATATGGAGCTGGGGCTGGAATTCAGGTCCTAACCTGGCATTAGCTATGTCCTAACATACGCTGGACCTGGATTTAAGTAAAGAAGGGCTGCCTTTATCTGAGGTCTTCATAGTGTACATACATAAAAGAAATAAAACCACAGTCCTGTACAAGGCATACTGACTAGCAGTATTTCAGCAGATGATGAAAGGAGTTGGTTCAGTTGTGAGAGGTCCCAGGGGCTGCTTCTGTATTTCTGCCAGAAAAGCATTACGTAGTCTCCTGTATCCTTGCTTGAACTTAATGTTGTCTCTGCCTTGAAGAGTTTACTGACATCTGCAGTTTCTTCCATTTCCAATGATTCTGCAGTTTGTGGTGACATGAACCCTGTCAGCTTCTAAGAGGCATGTTTGCTAGGGAGTCAGCCTGCTTATTGCAAAGGTTTTGCTAGCAGAGGGTTGTTTTGGTTTCCNTTTTGCTGATTGTTTTATTCTAGCAGAGGATAGATGATTTGGGGATTGCTCTTGAAGACAGTAAATTCAGCAGATCTGTTCTTACGATCTATTTGAGCTCTGCCTGGGCTCTGGTCAGCTGTGATTTCCATAGCTGAACTGATGGTAACTTTTCACTTATGTGACCCACTCTTCGCTGTTATGTTTTAAAGTGATGCTTGTAATATTGTGGGAATACCTAACTGTGAAATCTCTTTTTTTTTTTTTTTTT
>VYZV01024660.1:10902-24336 GCA_013401275.1 Pandion haliaetus | reverse complement strand
AAAAAAAAAAAGAGGGACTTTGCATGTACACTTCTATCTAGGTACCTTTCTTTCTTCCCAAAGGCCCAACACAGCTTAACCCTCTTGACTCTGTGAGATAGTTTTTCAGGAATTGTATTCTCTTCACTGGTGTTTGATATGTAGCCCTGGAAATGAATTGGAAATTTAGGGAAATGCAGCTTTTAGTAGCCTGAGCAAGGAAAGGAGAAACAGTTCACTGTAGTATGAGTCAGGACACAAAGATCTGGTTCTCCTAGCTATTTACTTTTACCAGAGGTAAGTTCTTTAAAATAACAGAACTCTGAACACTGTTTAAGAGGCCCTCCTGTGATTTTCTCATCCATCTAATAGACAGAGCTACTTGACTGGGAGACACTGCAGGTATTGTGTGTTTAACTGCATTCAAAGGACTCCCTATGCGTTGCAGCTGGCACACAAGATCGTTTCAGTCTTAAAAATGATGCAATAGTACAGTGATGCAGCCATCTAAATCATAAATGCCTATGAAAAGACAATACCTCATCAGAGGTCCAGTTCTCTCACAAAACATGAAGAAACCATAAGAAGCAGCTGCTGAAGAACACAAATACTGTTAATACTACTAGTGAATGACCACTCCTGTAATAATAATACATTAAATCTTAGAAGCTTAGTGTATACTGCAAGATGCTATCCCTCAAACTAGGTAACTCAGACAGCCAAATTCATCATCCTATATTAATTTCTGGGGGGTTTTTTTAAGGGCTATAATCAGAACTATTTGTGAGCCCTCCGACTCAGTACTGGATAAAAGGCAAGGCTGCGCTTACCTCATTAATGAACTGAGGGCTGTAAACAATAGCCCAGTAAAGGATTCCTGGAGATAAAGACATCAAATTTAGGGGTTAATTTACTACATAAATACAGCATTGACTGAAACTCCTACAGTGTGCAGCAAACTAGTCTATTTTTATGACTTAACCTTTACTGATCCGCATCGGTTAATCAGCTCTATATTACGCAGATGCTATTTATGTTTATAAAGATATAACTGAATGTCCTTGGTACTAAAGATGCAAGATTTTTGGATTCTGTTTTTAATCATATTCCTTGATGGTGATGTCCTCACCTCTTGGACGAGGCTAGCTAATCTATTTACTTCCTACTGAGAGAGGACTGTTGCTACAATACAGTGACTCAGCTAATCTAAATTGTTGACTGTTCTGCCTGAATTTGAAGCTTTTCCCTGTATATGGAACCAAAACATAGGGTTTCCTGTAAAAATATGTGGTCTCAAAAGAAAAATAATTTAATTACACATAAACCTAGGTAATTAATTTCAACTACTTTGTCAAATTCTGTGGTAAAGCTAGATATCTTGCAAAATGTAAGCATCTGACTTTTCCTGTTGCTCTCGTTGCCTTCTATTTAGCATTAATATTTATGCATGGATTTCTGGTATGTGAAGCAGCAGCTTATGGAAAGCACCATCAGTCCTTGACAGAAAGTTAAAATTGCTGTGCACACAGGACAAATACTAAATATTTTTCTATACATAAAATTTTAGGCATTGAAATAAAAATTTCCCCCGTAGTTTTCATAGTTGGCAAAAATGATGCTGTCTCACAACTATCATTTTAGATTCCTACTGTAGAGTAACCCCCCCATGTTTGCACAATGAGTTCCCTTGTATGCTATAGCATACAACAGCTGTTGTGGGAGGAGGCAGCTCTCATACTGTGATGTTCTCCTGGAAAATGTCCTGCCAACTGTCAAAATTATTTATTTACTTATTTACTGAGGGAGGGAAATGAGTATAACTTGAATGTCTCTCCTTGTCATAACAGATGGTAGAGAAAGAGGTATGCCCTTGGAGTGATGCCCACATTTCTAGATCAGAGCTAACATCAGTGAAATAAGTCAGCTAAATGCATTTTGAATAAGATCTAATATCTTGCTTTAAGAGAAAGTCTTCTTTAAGGGTTCTTATCTCAGCTCTAATTTCCCATCTCATGACATTTCACATGTTTCTTCCATGCTCTGGTTTGATTTTTCACTCACAAGCTGTAATAGTTATTCTGTGAAGGGGCAAGTGGTTAGGTTTTTCATCCCAGACCATTGCCAAATGCTTTATGTTCAAATCTAAATATAAGGTACTAAAATGAAAGCTTAGAAAGAACTACAACCAAGCAAAGGTCAATGGCTGATCGTGTAACTTTCAGATATATAAGGTTTGGGGAGTTCCATAATCTATTATATTACTTTAAACAAGCTCTAATATTAATCCCTATAAGCAAAGAAATACTGTGTAAGCAGGAACAATGTAACAAAGTTTATATACTTAGGTTTTTTTATTTCGCACTGAAAATAATAGGAATAAGAATATTTTAGCATAGCACTTTTGTAAAGGATGGGAAAGGGAATTATTACATAACTTTTAAAAATTCTTGCAGCATTTCTCGGTGTCACACGTCAGAGATTATCTCTTGCTGTTTCAGTTCTGTAAAAGAAAAAGAATTAATCTCTGAACCCTAAAATGGTTCTAAGAAATCAAATGCTTAAAGTGCAATTACCCTTAGAGTGATTTAAAACATATGATTACAGTAATGCAACTGTATGATGAAATAGCTGTAACCTATTGGAAGTTAGAAAGTCTTCCTGACTTGCTAAGACATTCAAATCTTGATAAAGACCTAAACCTCTTGTTCTGTCTTGCACCTTCATCTTTTAGTCCTATTGATTTCAAAGACCGTATTGGAAAGATTTCTTTCAGCTTTCATTCATTCATGGTCTCTGAAAGGGGTATAGCACTTAATGAAACAGATAAAATCTAAAAATTGATGTGACACTTTTAAGAGTAGTTACAGCACATTAACAACCATTACTTTATGAGTTCAATTCACACCATCATATAAACATGTCACTGTGATGCACTATTCTTCTTGACAACACAAAAATATATTGGGCAACTAAGCGCCACGCAGCCCCTCGCTCACTCCTCCCTGCTCCCAGTGGGATGGAGAGGAGAATCGAAAAACAGAAGTAAAACTCATGAGTTGAGGTAAGAACAGTTTAATAACTTAAATAAAATAAAATATAGTAATAAAAATAGAATAATAATAGTAATGAAAAGGAATATTAAAAAGAGAGAAATAAAGCCCGAGAAGGTGTAAGTGATGCACAATGCAATTGCTCACCACCCGCTGACCGATGCCCAAGCAGCGATCCGCCGCTCCTGGCCAACTCCCCCAGTTTATATACTGAGCATGACGTTCTATGGTATGGAATATCCCTTTGGCTAGTTGAGGTCAGCTGTCCTGGCTACGCTCCCTCCCAGCTTCTTGTGCACCTGCTTGCTGGCAGAGCATGGGAAACTGAAAAATCCTTAACTTAGGATAAATGCTGCTCAGCAACAACTAAACTATCGGTGTTTTATCAATGTTATTCTCACACTAAATCCAAAACACACTGTACCAGCTAGTAAGAAGAAAATTAACTCTATCCCAGCCAAAACCAGGACACGGGTAGATTGGTATCCATATTTTGTATAGTTGTTTTCAGATATTTTTTAACTAGGAACATCATAAAGATTTGCCTTTAGAAAGTGTTCAGACATGTATTTTATGTCCAGCTGATTACTAGTGGCTTCTATATCCAAGAGTAGGGCAGAACATATGCTTAAGATTGTGCTGCCGTATTGCTTAGTCTTTATGATGAGTCCAGCAAGTATGTACTGGAACAGAGCTCTTTCTCAATTGTCTTGTGAAATTAGGAGCCTCTGAAATAGAAGGGTTTCTCATTAGTGGGCAACTAAAGCAGCTGCACTTCTTTAGATGATCATATATTTACAGTGATGTAGGCCATAAGACTATTTCAGGGCATAAATGATCATTATACAGACGATGACAGAGTGCTTCCCTCAATACAGAACTTACTACAGAATGATTTTTACAATATTACATTTCCTTAGCTAGTAGTAAAGTTACTCTGGCTAAACACAAAATGAAAATTACCTGATAACAGCAAATACCTTGGGCTACCATTTATTGTGCACTCTATTGGACAGATTTAATCAAGAATTTAGCACAAAGTTATCAGCTGATACACAGTCAACTCCAATGCAAGAGAAGTGTCCTTTCTCACTTGGCCTTACTCTGCGGTTGTGTAAAAGGACGTTCAGGCTTTTAAATCTCTGTAAAGGAGAATCCATGTAAATTCTATATATTTGTGAAAAAAGAGGATCTTTTTGGCTGTTCATTGAACCAAATTTGTCCAATTCACATGATTTTAATGAGCAACAAGGCAAACTGTTTCACAGTACAATACACTATAGTAAAAGTATTCTTTAGATTTTTCAGATCACTTGCCCTTTTTTTTTTCTTCGCTTTTGCTAGGCTAAAAATTCTTAAGCAGAATTTTCATTGCATAACAAATGGATGATATAAACTCACTACAAGCTGCAAAATAGAAATAATTTTCTGAAGAAACCCATGAACTGAGACATGACAAAACCTATGTAGAATGTTGAAAAAGATTATAATAGTGTATTTGGCAGCACTGCAAGAAGTGATACAAAAGAGGCCTAACAGCATTAAATGTGGGGCTTTCTGCTTTTAATCACAGAATCGCAATTGTGAGAATGACCAAAGTTATGTGTATCTCTGTAATGCTTACGGGCACGCATTCAGTGTCTGTGGTTTAAAAATAGTTTTTAGGAATTATAAGTCTTAACTGCTTAAAAAAATTGTCTAAAGATGTTTTAGTAACTTGTTATCTTCAGTGCTGTTGTACAAAGGTATGAGAGCCACGAGTGTTCAGGTTAAAAAGCAGTTTATATACATTTGAGGGACAGAAATCAAACCACAGGTTTAATATGAACTTTTGTCATCTTGATCATGGAATTTATAGTGTATTTCCTTAATTAGGAGTCCCAACTAATTTACTTTTGATTTATAAACAATGGTGTAACCAGTATTTGTGACTTGTGTCTTCTAGGAGATTATTTGTGACTGAAGTGTTGACGTCTGGTAATAATTTGAAAAAGAATTTAAAACCGAGTCCTTGTGTTAGTTTTGAGGCCTGCACTGTTTTGTACACAGTGTATTAAAGGTAGTACATGAGAATGCAATTTTGCGGTAAATGACTAAAATGTTCTTCTATGTTAAGGCCTTAAACTATAAAGACTGACAGAGAGAAGTTTGTCTTCCTACCTTAGACTTGCCAGAAGTTTTGAATTATCCTCTGACTACAGTTGTTCCTACAAACTGTTTTTTTAATAAGAATAGAATTCATAGGTGCATATTTTCACACTTTTCCTGAGAATCTCTGATTCTCAACCTTGCAACTGAATTGAAGTCCTACTATTACCATGTATTTGTCAGTAAAATATATGTTATACTGTGTTCTTTTGTATTACATAGAAATATGGCCTTCATGTTTTGAAAATGAATTTTAAAAGGCAAGTGCATGTCAAATAGAATGCTCTAGACTTTGAGCTAGCTTCCACTGTGGCAAAGGAGGGATGATAGTATTTTGCCAGCAGAATATAGCCAGCCGATTGCTAATCGTAAGTTCCAGTTTTGCTGTAAAAGTGAGAAATACAGTGAGAACTAAAGGGTTTGTGAACCAAGTAATCCTGAAGTAATTTTTTTTATTTTTTCTGGGTTTCCCCCCCTGTTTTTATCTGGAGGATATTTCAGTCTTTTAGCTTTTAGGATATGGCAATTTGAGAGGTGCTATATGCATGCATTTACATTGGAATGTGGGATGACTCTTGCTTCATTGCTTGGCCTTATTGGAGAACTGCATCAAATTCTGTTGTATTCACAATTCTTCAAGAAATGTTTGGGCAAGAACCATCTGAAGGCATAGTTTATGTAACTCAATAACTGGAGTAATTACTTTGTACCACTTTGCCTAATTTTATTGCTTACTGGACAGAGGTATGAGGTTTTGATACTGCAGTATAGTAAACTATAGAGCATACTCAAACTTCTAGTGAAAATGCATGTAATTATATTGGCACATGTATATGTGTCTATGTATAAACATATGTGCAATAATGTGTAAGATTTACATTGTATTTAAATTTTACTTATAAAGTTGTGTTTTTATTGTGGTTGACTTTTTTTATGTCTTAGTTTATAAAACAGATCAGCATTCACTGACAATGGTGAGGTGAAAGGTAATTTTTGAATCCTATGCATATTACATAGTACTGGCTTTTGATTTGAGAAAAAAATTACTAATGAAACATAATTGTATTATGTAGCTTACGTGCTGTCATCCTTTCAGTTCTTTGCTCATCTTGCAGGTTGCACATTAATGACTTACCAGGTTTTCACATACGTGGTATTCAAAATTAATTTGTGGTAACTAAAGCAGAGAATCAATTAGGTAAATGTGCATTCATCTTAATCATTTGATAAGTAATTTAAAACAAAAATTACAGTTTTATTGTGAAGGCCAGATTGGATGTAAATGCCACATTTTGTTTGCTGCATTTCATCTAGAATTGTGATTTACAGTGTTTCATTCTTTTTCATTAGAAGCCAGTCCTGCGTCTTTTTCACTATATAACTGTGTTGCTGTTGATCTCACATTTATGTATTCAATCAGTTAGAACATGAGTCACAATGCTAGGACATTTACACTCTAAATCTCATAAGATAAATAAAAAATTTGCGGAAGAAAAACCTTAAACAGACCAAAACACTTCTGTGTCTGTTAAACTGAGTTTATGTATGATTTAGCTGGCAGACTTTTTTTGGGCCCCCCCCTACAGGAAAGACATGGAGGCGCTTGCGTCCAGAGAAGGGCAAGGAAGCTGGTGAGGGGCCTGGAGCACAAGTCTTCTGAGGAGCAGCTGAGGGAACTGGGGTTGTTTAGCCTGGAGAAAAGGAGGCTGAGGGGAAACCTTCTCGCTCTCTACAACTACCTGAAAAGAGGTTGTAGTGAGGTGGGGGCTGGTCTCTTCTGTCAGGTGGCTGGTGATAGGACAAGAGGAGGTGGCCTCCGGTTACACCAGGGGAGGTTTAGATTGGATTTAGGAAAAAATTCTTTACTGAAAGGGTTGTCAGGCATTGGAAGAGGCTGCCCAGGGAGGTGGTGGAGTCAGCATCCCTGGAGGTGTTAAAAAAGCATGTAGGCCAGGCACTTCAGGACATTGTTTAGTGGCCATGGTTGGTGGTTGGACTCAGTGATCTTAAAGGTCTTTTCCAACCTAAATGATTCTGTGATCTTCAGGGGACGTTCATATACTGTTTAGCCTCTTTTTGGAGGATGAAAATTTTCTTTATATATTGTTGGGTTTTCTCTGATTAGGAAAATCTTCTGGTTTTAAGGGACAAAAAAGCCCATTCCTGTGTAAGCACAGTACCTCTGAGTGTATGCATATGCTTATCGAGTATACCTTAAGCCTTCAGCTCTATTGTTCTTAGCAGATGAACATTTTTTGTCTTCTGTACTTTTTCTATAGCATTTGTATAGTATTCTGTGTTAATTTACTTTCTTTGATATCTAAAGAATAAAAGTTCTAAATTACACAGCGGGTGGAAATACCTTAAGTACAGCCTATGAGGAATTTATATTTTTCTGGTTTTTAAAAATATGTTTATTGTTCAGTCTTGGTCAAATTCCTATGTATTTCTGTGACTGTAAGTCTTATTTTTGTTACTCATAATGTCTACTATTTCTTCCTTTTCATAATGGTGGTTCTCCTCGACACTGAGAAATGTCTAAGTTTTGCTGATAGGATTATCCCTAGATAGTACGTGTAGTTTGTAAGCAGTTTGTTTAGAAGGATCTGTATTTACTCATCTGCAAAACAGTGAATGAGTCTTGCTAGTTGAGACTGCTCTAGATTACAGGAAATCAGCAAATGGATATTGAAACAATCTTCTGGATTGTGAGAGGAAACACCTCTCAGTGAGATGCAAAGGAATAAACTACCTGTTTCAAAACCAAGAGTAGAAAACACAAGAAAAATAGCAGGTCATATAGGCATACCACATTTATTGCTGCATTCCTCTAGAAATACAATGCCAGTAAACAGTATTTTAGATATACTTTAATATAGATATATTCTTACATAAATTTAAGATATGTCTTAAACATGCCTCTTCTTTGTATATTCAGTTTGTCAGTCCATGTGTGTAATTGTTGAATTTTTTGCTATAAATTGTATTTAAAATTTAATCATTTAGACTTTTGTGGCTTGCGTTCTGAAATATTTGCAAGATTGCCTTCAGCCTTTAAAAAGTTTAGTCTGAGTAAGGCTGGCCGTCTTTGAGCCTTAATTACATGGTAAAAAGTGCTTGAAGTTCCTTTGTATTTGTATCAATGTATTTAAAAAAAAAAAAAATTAAAGATTCTTAAAACACAGGATATATTGAACCAAAAAATCAGGTAACAGATATATTTATTAGTAGGGTAATGGAAAAATAACTGTTACTGCTATGATAACTTCAGATTTTGGAATAGCGGCAAACTATTTTAACAGACTTTTATCTCCTGTAATCATTTATTTGGCCTATGGTTACCACTTATATAGATTGTAGCCTGTCTGTTTCTATTACCGGTTGTTCTCATGTCACATACAGAATTTTTTTTGAACTTCCTCTTTCATCTCAGCAAGCATTATTCGTCAGACTGCAAAGCCCTCTTCTGCAGTACAAATTCATCCATGTTCAAAGCTTGCAAAAGTAAAAGTCTAGTCTCTAATAAATGATGATTTATCGAATAAATTGTCGTGGGTTTTTTTGATAAGATTTAATCAACTGCTGAGCACAGAAGGTGTATAATACAGTACTTAATTTTCTTTTCAGGAATGCTATGTGGTTTCAAATTTAAGGAAATACTGCCAGAGTCTTTGGCTTTTGTACTGACAAGGAGACAAAAAGTACCTTTTGACATTGGCACGTTAGTTCAGTTCAGTCATTGAGCACTTTGGAGATTACAGCATTTCCTCTGGCGTTCCTGCTAACCTTCCTTTGGGGTAGCTGGGGGCAGGCAAGAAGCTTCTGCCTCCGGAGCACAGAGGCTTGAGTGGCTCTTAGCTACTCTCCAGGGGCGGGAGCGGGAGCAGAGGAGGTTGCTTTTTACTACCTCCTAACATACTGTTACAGCCATCAGGTCCTCTCTGAATGCTCGAAGAATTAGTACAGTGTATTTTTTGCCAGTACAGAACTGTTTGAATTGGTATGCTTATAAAATGTGAAATTACTAAAGGCCAGATAAATATTTACTAACATGACATAAGTAAAACACAGAGAGCCCTTATGTCTTAATACATTTACTTAACAATTTTGCATAGCACCCTGCAAATATTTTCAGTTAGTGTTTCAAGTTCCTGTTAACGTTTTTTGTGAACTTCTTGTAAATTAAAAGTCAAATTTCCCAACGTGATTCAAAACACACGTAGGTAGGCATACCGGAAGAAAATTATCTTAATACCAAGGGAACAGTCTAGGTAATAAAATCTTAGATGTTTAAATGACCATCTGACCAAAGACAAATCTGGTTAATTTGTGTTCTCTGTTAATGTTCGAGAAACAAAACATGACAGCCTAGATTTGGGAAGGGAGAAAAATCAAGCTGATTTTTTTGTCCTTTCTAAAGCAGTAACCGAGGCAGCTACTCCCCAGTGTGCCTATTTCTGTCATATCTTCATATGGTTTAACTGTACTTGTGCCACCTTGGACAACAAAATGCAAGGAAGATCAGAAAGAGAAAGCTGACATGTTTTTGCTTCAGGGGCATCGTAACAGTAGGAGAGCTGGGAGAATTCAAGTGAAGTTGTCTAATGGAACTAAGTGGAAGTGTACTAGTTAGGATGCTTCAACCTTTCTTTTTCTTCTTTTCCTCAGTTTGCCAACACAATCCCCAGTAATTCGATCTTTTTTTTTTGCATTGTGATTTCAATGTTAGGAAACAAAACTGGATTTTAAATTGCTATTGTAATCTCTGCTTTGAAATTGACTCTTTTTGTCATTTAACATACCAGCGATTCAGTAGTCTCGCTTCTTAATAGACATGATCGTGTTGAATTGTCTCACAAATTTGCTGTGAGGTGTTGAAGTATCATTAATAGCAGGTTGGGCAAAAAGTGCTGTTCTTTTTCAGGCATAGTTTTATGTACTATTAAATTTAGCAAGCTCCCTGTAATATTCTACTGATACTCTTCGAACAAAGTTTTCCATTCACAGGAACAACAATGATACATGAAGAACTCTGCTTTTTGTTTTGTTCTGCACTAGGGCCCAAGTTCTTTGAGACTTTGACCAAATTCAGTTGCCAGTTGCCTTGGTGCAGTTTTGGATTTATGAGGTTGTTACATTGTTACTCTATGGGATTTTTTTTTTTTTTAAAAAAAACCCCAACAACAAACTTCTGAAGTCTAGCATTTGATATTGATTCAATTGATATTTTAAAAATTTTAGTCAGCATAGTGGTAATGTAAAGAGGTTTTAAAAAAACCAAACAAACACAAAAAACCCCACCACACAAAAACCCAAGTACAAATTTCTGAGAAAATGCTCATGGAGAGTTCAGAGTGAATAGTGTATACCACGAAATACCTTCTATTCTAGCATTCTGTGTAGCCATAATGTCTTCCGAGTGCACAGGGTAGGTGAACAAGGCTTCTGCTACTTACCCAAACATCTATCAGTTTGTGAAACCATAAAGGGCAACCCTATCAGAGAGTCTGTTGGCCATGATTACAATTAGAATCAGTCCGTATAATCTTAAAGTAATTGTTTGGCCAGACTGAGAATATATGAGAAATTACTACGGAGAGGAATCGGATTTCATCAATCAGAAAACAAAAGTTTTCCACACAAATATGTTAACAGGGATAGATCTTGCCTCACTGAAATTTGAGCAGCCTAACCACTCTATTTAATCATTTTTTTAATTTCATTTTATAGTAATGGATCCTGGCATTCAAACTGCTCCCTATCATTTCCGTTTGCTACATGTATCTTGACTTCATAACAAAGAGTGCAGCTGACCCTGAAGATAGATTTCAGCCCTGTTGTAACAGAGAGCTGGTTAATATTTCTGTTAACGTACATGGCAAAATGTAACACAGTTCATTCTGCTGTGGTTAATTTGGCTCTGCAAGACTGATTTTTGCCAGTAAAACAAGCAGGTCCTGAGTATGTATAGGAAGCAGTCTGTCCAATGTGTGGGGGGGTATGTGTTTTTCTACGATCACCCTTCAATCTGGAATAGTAATTTAAAAAAGTCTAAATACGTTTTTTCAGTATCAGATTGGTTACCAAAACCCACTCTTAATCTCTTTCCAGGGAAGTGAAAGAGTTTATATTGTATAAAAACTAATCTTTTGAAAAGTACAAACAGTCCCTTTATTTACTTTGGCCTCCTGCTTTTTAGATGAGAAGGGAGGGGGGAATTGTTGATACAACTCTTCAGCTGAGGAGGAATGAAACAATTCTTCAGTCTTGTGATTTTTTTATCATCTTTGCACGTGTAATATCAGTGCAAATGGTACCTGTGCACTTGCCATGGTGAACTGCACTATTGTACCTCTGTCTGCAAGTGACTTGCTTCCGTGTCATGTGTTCTGGATGTTGTGTTTGCGTTATTGTGTTACGGCGCTTACATGCAAGCTTTTTAGAAATACAAATAGCCCCAACATATCTTAATGCTACTGAGAGAAAATTGTTCTCTCTAGATCCCACTAGACCTAAATTTATCTAGATCTAAGTGCAGTTCCACAGCTTCTCAGGCAGCACAGGCCACAGGCTAGTGAAATGACAGGAACATTCTAAGTGTAGTTGTAGCCCAGGATGGTTCCGCTTGTTCAAACTTTGTGCTCTTAATGCAAAAAGCTGTATCTGTACATGGCCTATGTTATGGCTTGGCAGAGAGAACATTTTCCCCCAGTGTGTCTGTGCTGTTTAAGGTGTAAGCATCTCTTAATAGCCTTGATATTTTATTTAATTTTCTGTCACGATATATGAACGTTTCTAAATTCAGTGATTATCATTAAGCAATCCTCTGCAGTTCTACCTTTGAACGTGTAAGCTTTAAACTGTGAAAGTGTTAGCATCGGGAAGGCTTTATTAAATCTTTAAAGGAAATTGCTGCATGAATTTACTGTGTGTAATCTTGGACCACCTGTTAACACGCAGTATGGCCTGTAGAGATGAACTGCAAAATGATTTGCAGTTATGCGCAGCTTGGATAAAAGTGTGTGTCACACAGTAAAGGCTGAGTTATGTGTTTTATGTTAAAATGTTAATTCTCTCAAGGGAAAGAGAATTCAAATTGCTCTTAAAGAAAGCCTACAGTTTTTCAGATATGAAAATGCACCCACAAGTCTCCATCACCCTGTAAAAGTGCCTGATGCTACATGCGCTTGCCCTTCATTAAGCTGTTTTTCTAAATAAAAAAAAAAAAAAATACCACCAGCACTGCTCCTTAGGAAGAGAATTCATTAATAGTTTGGGGGATGTAAATGTGGCAATGCCTCTGCCTCCTCTTACAGACGCAGCACAGCTTCGAGCCGCTACCTGCCCTTGCTCTTGCTCCTCTTGCAACACTGCCGTGGTCACGCTTGAGAGCAGCTGCTGAGGCAACCGATTCTCAGGCCGGGCCGGGCCGGGCCGCGGATGTTTTTTAAATTGCTGCTGTTCCCACCGGAATGCTGGGAGCCGGTCCGGGCTCTTCCCAGCCGGTTTCGCCTCATCCCTTCACGGCGAGGCCAGCCGTTGTTGCGCTGCTGAGCACTGACGGCGCCTACCCCGAGCTCCGCGGCGGGAGCTGCTTCTGTCCCCTGCCCCGCGCTACCTGCGAAATTATAGGCATTTACTACCCAGGCTACAACCAGACGTAGAGGCGTGCTTGCACCTGAGCCCGCGGCTCGCACGGCCTCCTTCCCTGACTTCGGGGCCACCCGCCGCCGCCCTCCGCCTTTGCAGCCCACCCTCACCGAGCGAGCGGTCAGGCGCTCCGGCCCCGCCGCAGCTCGGGGGCTGCGCTACTGCAGGGTTTTGGCTTAGCCGAAGGCGCTGCCGGGGTCGGGGTCGGGGCCTGCCCGGCCCCCGGGGCGCCCCTAAGGCGGGAGCGGGAGCGGGAGCGGGGCCCCGCGTGCGCGGCGCGGCCGCCGCTCTCCTCANAGCCGCCGCCGGCCGCGCCGCTGAGGTGAAGGCAGCGCCTCCCGCCTCGGCCGGCAGTGAGGCTGCGACCGAGCCCGCCTGCGGACCGCAGAGCCCGCCGCGGCGCCCGGCTCCGCGCCCGCCTCCCGCTCTCCTCGCCAGAGCCTCGCCTTTCTCTCGCCCGGCCAGATGATGAACTTTCTGCGGCGCAGGCTCTCGGACAGCAGCTTCATCGCCAACCTGCCCAATGGCTACATGACCGACCTGCAGCGGCCGGAGCCGCAGCAGCCGCCGCCGCCGCCTCCCTCCTCAGCCTCCTCGGCCCCTGCCT
>VYZV01024656.1:36425-54271 GCA_013401275.1 Pandion haliaetus | reverse complement strand
CCCATCTCTCTGGCACAGGCCATGGAGCCGGCCGGGGGCTCCTGCCCTGCCAGCCAGCAGCAAGGGCTGCCCCCACGGCCCCCGAGCCGTGAAAGCGGCCAAGCACGGCCACGGAAACTAGCAGAAATGCCGTGATTGCACATGGGAGTGGTGCAAGAGAGCAGGGGAACGGGTGAAAGGGGAGAACAGCCCCTGGCCACAGCTGGCACCACCAGCAGCGAGGAATCCGTCTCCTCATTTGAGGGGTGCAGGAGGCCAAGGGGCAGGTATCCCAGGGCCGCAGGCGCAGCGCTGACCGGCTCCTCGCCCTCCCGGAGACACGAGGAGACGGGAAACACACAGGGCTGCAACAACCTCAAAAACACAATCGCCAAACCCCCACAGAAACCTCCCTTCCGCCCCTCCCACGCATGTGGAAAAACCCCCTCGGGCAGCTCCGGGCCCTGCAGGAAAGGCCTGAGTAAACACGTCCCTCCCGGGTGGAGGAGCAGGTCCCCACGGGGGACGCTGTGTGGCTCGGGGGGCCGGGAGTGGGGCAGCAGCCCTGAGCAGGCAGAGCGTCCTTGCCCCAGTCCCCGTCAAAGGGCATCTACAACAGCCAGGTTTGATCAAGCAGTAGTTTTTCCTCCTGTACAACCACTCGTTTCACTCGGTTAACGGGTTTTTCTGGGCAGGGAGGAGGCTCAAGGACGAAACTGCCCCTGCTTGGCCCTGGCCGGCCTTCGCTCAGGATGTCAGCCGGGGCTTGATAAACGCAGAGACATTTCAGCCCAGGCACGGTCACACCGGTCTCGTATTCTAAACCAGCTCTGCCCACCCCATCATACTGGCCCTCGAGGTGACGGAAGCCTAGGGCAGGAAAGCTGAAGGTCCCCAGCTCCCCCCAGGCAGCTTTCGGGGCTCTGCCCAGTGTCAGACAGGGCTGCTGGGGAGTCCCCTTCAGAGAGGACAGGCGAAGCAGAAAAGAGGCTGCGCTGGTTGTTGTGCAGTTAGTTTAATTTATACAGTGACTGCAATGCATTTCACCCAGGCAGCAGGACCGGTGTCACCGCTCCGCCCGCAGACACATTTTGATTTCTTTTTTTGTCTACAAACACCATTGTAAACATACAGCCGAGCCTACCTGTAAACACAGCGATTACCCAGAAGCTGCCCACGCGCAGCACAAGGATCCCCATGCTCCGCGCACGCACCCCTTACAGCATGCAGTGCACGCGCACCTTTCTCACGGAACTTTAAACAACCCTGCACTGCGTGGCATTGCCTCCTCCATTCCAGGTTACAATGATTCTTGTTATTGTTCTAATCTTTTCATACACAAATACTTCGGATCCACTGTGAGAATTAAACACGACAGTTACACACACCACTAACACACACCCACACCCCACTGCTCCTACAGCTACATCAAGTTGAGGAGGGCAAGAAATTATTCACATCTGGTACCGGAGAAAAAGCAACAGCTAGCATGGGGAAACACCACCGAGACTCCACTGCCACGGGACTATTTTGGCAAGACTCGGCCTCTGTTCTCCCTTAAAGGGCTCCCGAGACCCCGAGCATACGTGACCACGTAAGTCACTAGTACCTCCACCTCTGCAAAAGCTGCCTCCACCGATGCCAAGTCTGCACGGGCATTACCTGGATGTGGCTCAGGCCTTCGTCTTTAAACAAGCGCAGGAAGTTCC
This sequence comes from Pandion haliaetus, assembly GCA_013401275.1. Taxonomy (NCBI): domain Eukaryota; kingdom Metazoa; phylum Chordata; class Aves; order Accipitriformes; family Pandionidae; genus Pandion; species Pandion haliaetus. Next base: position 52,583 of record VYZV01024656.1, on the reverse strand, counting down.
ATTGCCAGCGGTCAGTACCTGAGATGACAGTTTGCTCTGCAGCTCGTCCCTCCTCCACCTCACCCCAGGCCACAGCAAGGCAGCCAAGCCCGCTGCACCTGAGCCCCCTGTTCCCACCACTGCCTCCAGAAACAAGAGGTGGAACGGGCCTTCGCTGCTGGACACAGGGCTTTGCCTGGGATACGAGTGTGCGGGTACACAGTTAAAGGAGCATCTCTTCTCCAGGGAGGAAAGGAACAGCCTCTCTTGCAAGGACAAGGTGTTTCCCCATCACTAGAGCAAACGGAGAGCCACCATGCGCTTAGCTGAGGCTGAGTCCTACCCCTTCCTATCAGCTCCTCAAGCCCCAGCTGGAGTTCCAAGAGCTGAATCCCTGCACGGGATGAAACATGATTTTTGTCAGATTAAAATGTGGCACACGTGGAAGCCCTGGAAGTAGGAGAAGCGTGCCCTGGATTGTCAACTGCTCATAATTTGTTTAATCACAGGCAGAGACACATAGGATCCAAATGTAAAACTTTCTTTAAAAAAAAAAAAATCTCTTCCCAAGCAGCAAGCTTTGTGCAAGCTGAAGTTGTTACACCTTTTCTCCATGTACTTGCCTGCCTGCTCAGCCGAAGCTGCATTTCTCTCACACTGCCCTGAGAAGCCTGCCAGGGAATTCACAGCACAAGAAGTACACTATTATACACCAAACTCAGACACTTCATGCACTTGGTATCTTCAGTGGTAAACTTAAGGAATGAAAAGTTTCTTTGATCCAGTGTCACTCATTACCCGAGAATGTCAAAGCTCTTGGCTTTGAAACGCCACGGTAACACTCGAGGGTGCTGCAATAAGTTATTTTCGCTACAGGAGGATTACATGCAACTCAGACACACGGGGAAGGGCTAACCATAAACATACGACGTTTAACACTGCTTGAGCGGAGGGATCTTTAATCGTCAAACCTCCCCTCACGGATGGTATCAAAGGAGAAAGGGAGAAACTTGAATCCAGTGCCAGTGTAGAACTTGTTCTGGAACTCAATCCTGCAAGAGAGGGAAGAGCAGTTGTTCATTTAAAAAGGCAGCTCTCAGATATGAGTTAGGGAGAACTCCATTAAAAGTATGATTATTGGCTCTAAAAAGTGGTATTATTATGTAGCGTATCTTTTGGCACAAAGCCCACATTTTTGTTTGATGTTTCTGCAGCAGAGCAGAGGAGAACTGTCTAGGTACTTTGATCCCACCCCCAGGGGCAATAAAAGGGCAACAAAAATAGGATGAACTCCCTAACTGTGGCATCACTTAGAAGCACCTAGGAGCACAGAGCATTTCCTATAAGATCTCAGTACTAAAGTTCACATTTCAGCTAGAACAAACCTCAATCGCATGATGCTGTGCTCAGACTTTCTCCATCAGCTACTTCTGTTTATTTACTTCAGCGTATTTGGTTTATCCCCACATGACTACTTCTGCTGAGCTAGAGATGTGCCTGTTGTCTCCAGCTGAACATTAACTTAGCCTTGTTTGCCTGCTTCCCCTAATAAACTCCGTTTAAAAAAAGAATTATTCTAGAGAACTGCCCAATGGTCAGCAACAGCCAAATAGGGAAAGAAAAAAAATAAACCCATGATTCACAGTAAAAACAAGCACAGTGTTTCATGAGAAACACTTTCCATTGCGTGATCCGCTAAAGAACCGAAGTCTCTGTAGGAATCAAGTGACAGCAAGTCATAGAGCAATTTACCACAATTCAGGAGAAGTATTTTTATGAAGAACAAAGAGGCAGACTTGAATTATTTTTCTCCAAATCAGGAATCGCAGCAAACTTCAGAGCTGCTGGTATTTCAGCTGGCAAAAAATGATTTCCCAACAGAGCACAGGAGGGAAATGTTCAGAAAAAACAGCTTTCTGCTCATCTCTTCTGCTGCCTGTTCATGCAGATACAGTCCTCCCTGCAGAGGAATCCCTAGGATGAGCAGGATTTTCCGTGTGGGAGGAAGGGCTCCTTGCCAACATGCTCCAGTTTTTCAGGAACCCTGATAATCTCCATAAGCATCCTGTGACTAAGTAACTATTCTGTAAGCAAAGGGAAATAAGAGGCAGAGGGTTGGGTATCTGAGTCACACAGAACCAACCCACTGTACATGAAATTTTAACCCTGATGATTAACTGTTCCAGCTGGCCCTGACATCTGAAAGCTCCTTTTGGACACACTCAGTTACAACTGGCCACAACTGGATGCCTGAAGCTCGAGGAGAAGCTGTTGTAAGGTTAAGGAACTAGTGAAAAAGTTCAGTTAACCAAACAATCATGGCTTAAATGTTCTGTGTATTTTTTCTGCAGTTGTCTACAGGAACACCCAGAATCCAAGGTCCTTTTTTAGTATGAGACACTGCTGTTTCCAGGATCACTGGCTGTCATGTGTACCAGCTCTGTTGCTAAACTTTGCACTCTGTGTCTCCCATCAGTGATCAAGTTCTGCAGAAGAATTCATTAGACAGCACTGCACTGTAAATAAACAGATTAGAAAGCTTTCTAGCAGTCAGCATTAAAGAAAACCCACTCTTCAGCTTTTTTGTATTAATAATTAGCTTAAGTGTTTGTTGGACTGTAGTTAGGTGGATTTTCCAACCCAAGAGAGTCACAGAGTACCTACATTGTCTGGAAAACTAGGCAGCTCGCAGTCCCGCGAGAAGCAACTGCAGAGACAGTTGTTGAACAGGAACCCTAACTTTCGTTTGGTACAAGTGCAAATTCCTGCCTGGTGTTTGTGTTCTTGAAGGCCTGTGGCAATGCCTGGGGTCAGCTGCAATTCAGAGCGCGCCTCGAAGAGGGCAGCCTACAGCGCACCTTACAGTCCGAAAGCGATGGGGGTGTTTGTGTAGAGGTTGTTGCAGTTACTCTTTCCCAAAAAGGATAGCAGTTTCGTATCCAGCACCGTGGGTCATTCTGTCCTGTGCTTACAGGAGACTGCCTTTTAGAGCAGTAGCGTGCTTTTATGGTCACGCTACAGACAAGCTCTGGCTCATGACCTTCACAAAGAAAAATAAAATTCTGGCAGGACGGGTGGGGAGCTGGGTTGCGAGCGAGATGCAACTCTGGCACACCCACGCCTCTCGGAAAGCAGCACTCCCCCTTGGGTGGCAGCGGGCCAGGAGCTCTGCCCAGGCAGAGGAGGGTCTGCCTGTCCATTCTCAGTTTACAGCCGAGAACAGCCGTCCACGAAGCACCGCATAATTGCTGATTTTTATTTATTCCACACAGTTGTTAGAGGTTGACCACATTTGTTGTGGTTGAAATCTATTTTGGTGTCCCTGCGCAGACCCACGGCACTCTCCAAGTTTGCCATTCAGAACAACACAGGCATCACGTGAGCTCCTAACGCCGCACGGCTGAGAGCACGGCTGCAGATCCGTTTCACTGCCTCCAAGGGCCTCAGCTCATTCTGGGTATGTTTATGGACCAGTGGCCAACAGCTCAGGCAACCCATGATAAAGAAAAATCACGTTTGTGTCTGTCTCAAGTATGGCCACGGTGAAGTGCACACGCCTGCCAGGGAAGCTGCTGATGCTACACCTGAGGGAGAGAACAGACCGAAACCTTTAGCAGGAGCAGACAAACACAGTTCTCTGTATTTGCCAAACCTACAGTCACGTATGGCCAGGACCCATGCTCTCCACACTGATGGACACGGACTGAGGGATGGAAGACTGGCTGAGAGACACTTGGGTAACCAGAGCCAAGTCTGAGCAATGTGGTTTCACTGCTGTGAACTCTGGAACTGAAGCCCCTACATCAAGATGCTAATTTAACACCAAGCCCTCTCCTACAGAGCAATATAAACCCCACTCTTCACTGATCTGTATTAATGTGATTTGCTCTGTATTATGCCTACTGCTATCCTTCCTTTCTAGCTGTCCCCGGACTATGTGCCAAAACCAGGCCACAATAGCTTCCAGTTCCAAATCAGGCCTAAAACTGAGCCTAAAATACTGCTTTACACAGGAAGACACCTCCACTGAAACCGTATTCCTGCATCAACCCAAGATGTTGGGACCTTGCTTTGAATTCAGTTATAAACTGCTCCTTTTGGGCAAAGGCTATGTTTGCTCATATTAGAAGAGCTGACTAGCTCAAAAAAAGGTAAGCTACTTTAATCTAAACATTCATGTCAAACTACATCACTGAAAAGCAAATAGAAAAGTAAAATATTTCAGAACAGTGATGTTACAGTAAAAGGAGTTAACAGTGGGGTATAGCTCAGTTACCGAGCTCCAGCAGACCTCTGATACACACGCCTGCAACTTGGCAGCACTCAAGAGTGCTTCCTCCACCCCAGAAAGCCCCAGAAAAACCCAGCCTGCTGAAAGAATGCATACTTTCTGAAAAAGCACAAAATAAATCTTCCTCATTTGGGACTGATAGGCAGAGCACATGGAACAATCTGTGCTTTTTTTCCCCACCAGTTAGACACATGCTAAATTCCTCCTCCTTTCCAGGAAGGCTGAACAACCCACACCTTCAGAATTCCTGATAGGTGACTCTTCTACCACAGCCAGAAAAATCTATCTGCTCCTCCCAGGACAGCTGTATTTGACAACCCCCCCCGCCCCGCCCCTTCTAAAAAGGGAACACCTACCATTGGAAAACACCAATTTCACATTCAGAAGCGAAAAGCAATGTTAACAGTATGTTCTTTTGAACAACTGCAGGTGCCTTCCTCTCCACTGTGATAACAAAAATCCAACAAATCCAAAATAATTTCAGCAGATTACCTGGAGTCTGAAATACTGCCTTAAACTTGCTTTTCAGGCCCTAAGCTTGAACAGATTTTCTCTTAGGGAATGTATATTAAAGTCTTACAAGTTTGAAACATGTGTTTAGGGAAAATACGACTTCATTAAGAACTTCAGTTCTGCAGCTCACCAGCAAGTGCCCTGCACTGGTCTGCATGGTGACAGTGATCCATGTGCTTATTGCTATTGCCCAGCTGGGTTTCTCTGTTTGCTTGCCATTTCAGTGACCTGCATCTTCCCTTGACACATTTCCAGACAATTTTTTAATCACCCCTTAGAGACAGCCTGGCAATGTGAAAAGCCACCTCTCGGCTGAACTGCAGCCTCCAGTTTGCACTTGTACCAGGTGCTCTGTGAGTGGTATCTGTAGGTGTGGTTTGTGATTGTTAACACAAGACAGGTATCTCCAGAAAAACATGCTTTCTTATCTTAACCATCCCTTTGGGTAAAAAAGAAAACACAGAGCCTGCCAAGAAGAAAAGCTGTTCAGAACTGTTCACCTGCTATTGTTCAGAAACATGCCACGCAGCACTGCAGTCCAGAGAAGCAAGACTTTGAAAATCCACTAATTCACAAGCAATTGCAGATCAAAACCACCACATATGGAGTTAAGAGTACTGCTTACTCTCTGCTCTTCTTGGACTGCTAGCAGTAATACCAGGCAGGGCTTACATGGCTCCTTCTTTCACACTGATGCAATGGTGTAGTACAGTGACAGCAGGATGAGGATGCGGAAACACCAGCCAGTCAGCAAGAAGTTCTCAAGTGACTGGTATGAAGATTTCTAGGCTGGATGCCAGGAAAAACAGAAGCACCATCCAGCAGCCATTTTCAGCAGCGGCCCCCCCACGGGCTCCCTCGGCACAAGATGGCTACACCTCTGAGCCCCTGGGTAAAGCTCGATTCACTTGAGCTACAAAGACCCAGGCACTCAGGACACTCCAGCCTGCACCCCCGCAGGCTGCCAATGGAGAGGGCAAAAGGACAAAGTTTTCCTTCCCCAGAAGCAGGGGAAAACTGCAAGAAGGCCGATTTTCTTTCTTTCCTTCCTTTTTTTTTTTTTTTTTTTTTTAAAGGCACCGGCTTCCTTTTCACTTACAGAACTACTTTTCAGAAGTGCTCACAACCTTTTCTTCCCATTTAAGCAAAACAGAATACTCCGTGTGAATTTCATGGGACTTCACTTTGTTCTCCTGACCTACCAAGAAGCAAGCTACCTTAAGAGATGGCAGCAACCTGAACTCTACAGAGGCACAGACATACTCTCCTACACTTTATGCAGAAGAGAACCCGAGGCGAGCAAAACCCATTCCCACATTGCTCCTTTGATCTCACCAGTGCACTAACCACAGAATCTGAAGTGGAACAATGAGCGCTCTTAAATACAGATTAGAGAAAGCTCTTGAATACTTTCCACACCTGGGTGCGGAGAAAGCCATGAGCACTCTAGTGAGTAATTCCTTCTTGTTTACTGGCTGCCTGCATACACAGGAGCTTAATAATCACAGGAAAGGGGCTACAAAAGCATCTGCTAATAAGCAAGAACAGCAAGAAATAGCTACCATTCCACAGCACCCCAAAGGGCAGACAGGCAAAGCTGTCACTGTTTAATGCAAGGTCTTACAAAGACAAACAAGACCACGTGAAGGTAAGTGCAGTCAGTAGCTATTGCACGTTAAGGAAAACAAACATTAGAACCAGGCAAAGGACCAAAACACAGAACAAGGAAGTCCTACTGAAGCCACAAGCACACTCATCCATCTAGCACAACTTTCCCATCCCACTGTTCACAAAGGTTTAGTCTTATTTATTTTTAAGCAGAGATCACTCTCCAAAATTTCTAAGCAATGTGTACACATACAGTCAGGAGAGAGTGGTGTATCACGAGGAACAAGACTGAAACCTGACCCTTTTAAAGACTTTCTGCTGTTAGAGCACATCTGCTGTAGGACATTTAGATGTTTAACTAGATTTGTGGTACTCCACCGCTTGTGACCATTGCTGATCCTGGCTCAATATTATCTACTACCCCAATTTTACAGCTTTAGCTTTCCTGTGTAAGGGTCAATATAATTTTCTAGAAGATGGCATTTCTGCATAGTCCAGGTGACCTAAATTTTCTTGCTACGAAGAGCTTTGAAGTTTCTGCATGTTCCAGTAACTCACCAGTGCAAGCGAAGAGCATGGAGGAAAGCAGACAGCCCCTCCATGACCAGGAGAATTGCTACTGTCAGGGTAGCAAAAGCAGCAAATATGAAGAAGAGGCCAAAGCCTCCACCCAGACTCCTCACGCTGAGGCCAATGTGGATCACCATGGTCCAGAGCACCTCCGACAGCTCTACCAGGAGAAAGGGGAGAATAGGGCTCGTTTCAGAGCATTCAGCAAGAATGGAGGGTTGTTACAGTTTACTTAAAAAGCAAAAACTAAAGTCAAGCAAAGTCCCACTACAATGAGGTGGGAAACTTAAGAGGAACAGCTTTTGCAGCCAAGTGAGTCAGGGCATTGTCTCCAACTGTTGCACACAGTGCAGGGCAGAGTCCTTGCTCAGCAGCTCTTTGCTTTATTGAGCACTTTCAACTCCATCCCTCCGTTTTAGCGGGGCGCTATGCAAGTAGACACTGGTGTTTAGACTTAATTACTCTCAGCTAATGCACACACAGCTCTGTCCTTTTCCAGCAATGCTTGACAGTTGAGCTCTGAGAGGCTACCTGCATTCCTGCCTTTCACCTACTACCTGCCCAGGGTGATCAGACACGTGGATCCAAATCTCAGTTCCATAAGGAATACTCACGTGCATGGGCTAAGCTGAGAGCCCAGAGCCTCAAGTAGGATGCAGTGTTTGAAATGCACCCCAGGCAATATTCAATGGTGTGGATAGCCTGGTACACCACAGTATCACCAAAGTCAAACTGGAAAGAGAACACAGAAAATGAAGAGAGCTGCGAGCCTTGCAAGCAGCAAGGGTTGGCCAACTGGGGAAAACAAGCACGCTACCTGGTGCTATTACCAAGGATATTATGTTTGAAGTTAGACACTGATACTGTCTTCTCCTGGTTTAGTACGTCAGTTTTATAAATGAAAAATGAATTCTCTTGTCTTGCTAGGTCTTGTAGAATTATAGTTCACTGCTGTGACTTGAATATTATTGTTTTCACATTCTAGCATATGAAAGTAAGATATTTCAAATTCAGCCATGGACTTTGCCAGGAAAAGACTGTTCAGCAACAAGATGGTATTCATACGAATTCACCAGTAAATTGTATGTACCGCTACAAAAAAGGAGACAGTATTCCAAGTCGATACTGTGTATGTACCTTTGCTATAGGATCAACGAGCATTTTGCAAGATAAGAACTTGCCCTTTTTGAAAGCAAAAATGACACATAAAGCAATCTTGAAAAACTCACACGTGTGCACCATTCATTGGCAAAGTCTCTGTGTCTTGGTAGTTTTCTAAAATAATCACAGAACTTATAAGGAAGTCTGCCATGTAGGACAGTTTCTTATTTTGCGGCTTGGGAAAGCATTCCCTACATTTTGGATTTAATCCATGCTTTAGAAACTGCTTGTATTTAAGTTAAGGGAACATGATGTTTTAAATAAATCAAGTGACTAATGCTCTAAGCATGCACAGAAAGCTATTTATATTCTTATTTCTCCCCTGGTATATCCAGGGCAATAAATATTTCAAACAATTAAGTTAAATTAACTGTCAAAAGCCTAATTCTTTCTCCACAGAATGTGAACTGCAAAGTTCTTTAATAAAGCCTGCCCTAGTGAACCATACCACCTCCCAGCACACATGGCAAGTCAGTGTGCAGTAAATGGAATGTGATATTTAAACAATGACAATTTACAGCCATGTGCAACTGCTGGAGAAAGTTACGACTATGCTAGGGAGTGGGAGAATCAGCAGGATTTCTGTGGCACAGTACTTGTAGTTTTACACATTTTGCACAGGTTTAGTGATATATAGAATTAACAGGTATACCAGCACACTGTTTCTGCACCCCCGTCAATTCTAGATGGGCCTATGCATAATAGATCTTTAAGCAAAATCACTTTCAGCACAATTTACAACAGCATCACTGTTGTGAAGCTACTCTAATTTCATGGCATTTATATTTTTTGTAATAAGATTGGTTACCTGATAGCGCTGAAACCTACAATCAATCCTGCATAAGTATTCCTAAAAAATGATTGCTTTAATACTCATACTTGTTACAAGTGTTTACGAATGAGCAGCTTCTCAGAACAGAGCTTCTCTTTTACAGAAAGATACTGGTTAGTTAAGTTGTTGAACTGTATGAAACTGGACTGGTTTTGCTGTATTTGCTGACTGGCAACAACCAGCGTCATCCTTAAAACAGCAGACAGTTTGGGAAAAAAATATCTTTACGCAGTTTGTTGTAGTGCAGAATTACCAAAGACACAACATAAGGCAAATGAGACTTCCTCAGAAGTTTAAAAGCAAAAACTTTTCAGTTTCAGACTTCTAGCTTTAACAGCTTTCCAGGTAAACTAAGATAGATCTGCAGACAAGGGATAAGACAAACAAGCTGTATTGATGAAGTAATTAAAGGTCTGTTAATGGGCATGTACATATGAAGAATTAAAAATGGCCTGTAACATGTAAATAGATAGATCTTTTGGAAAACAAGATGTCGTGACATAACATGTTTACTTCAGCATGTGTTTTACACCAATGGGAAATGGTCCAGATACACATGAACGCAAAGCTGGCTGTAGTCTTACCACCTCATCCTCTGTAGGCTTGAAAACATAAGTTTACATTTAGTGTAGTGTCTCAATCACAACATTAATCACGAACACATTCAATATAATTCCCTCCTGAACATGACCCAGTAAAGTGGTAACATATCACATGCACTACAGAGGCAAGATACAGCTGGAGAATTGTTAAGAGGCATCAGAATACTCCCAAACTACGCAAGATCGACTCCTTTTTCTTCTCTACCAGGTAAGGCAAAGCAATTACTATTACCCCAACAGTCAAAATGAATACATAAACAAGATTTCACTGCTGCAGAAATACAGCCCCTGGATTTTCACTGACACTGGAGAAGCAGGTAACATGAATGCCCTGTACTTCAGCCAGGCTGTAAGCTGTGTACGCCGTCTGGGAGTGCTGTGCAGCTCTCACTGTGTAGCCTCTAAGATAATGGTTCTTTGTGATGGGGACAGAGACACATTTCCCTTTATATGCAAATTATACTGCTTTTTCTGGAGTCCTGGGAATGGCAAAGAGATAGTCTATATGAAAACCACTATGAAAACACTTCACTGAAAACGTTGCTATTTAAACAGCTTGGAAATCGTAAATACAGTCAAAACACTAGCATCTTCTGCTACCAAGTGCTTTGCCCTGAGAGGGAGGATGGTCAGGTGCTGCTTACCTCTTCCCCCTCCTCGGAATGGGTAGATAGCTGGTCATGTTGAATAATCTCAGCATCCTCCTCAGTTGGTCCATTGCCCACCCGGATCCCACCAAAGTTGTGCGTTCCCTAACACATGCAGAAAAAGAAAGAGCAAAGTATTGTGTTTTACTGCAAGAGTGCATGTTTCTTACGATTCCATGTGCAGCAGCAGCTCACAGAAGAAAACAAAGTATTAAGACCCAGGTCAAGCCAGCTGTACAATTCTATTTCCCAGCTTGGATGGGAAAGATGCTGATTCCTGCTAGGGCTGGGGAAAAAAAAAAGTCTGTCTCAATGAATACTTGATACGTTTCTACAAAGTAATTGCAAGCCTAAGCAAAATAAAAGGGACATCTCTCAAGAGGACATTTGCTGGCACTGACCTGCAACAGACCAACGTTTGCCCAGCAGCTGTTGGACAAGCACTGAAACACCACTGCTGTTGTAAATGAAACAAGTCACATAGTGGCAACTCAAAGCAGAATAGACTGACACAAATACACATACGCATGCTTGCTCCCCACCAGCGTCAGGCATACTACCACCATACGTGGGAAATCAGACTTTCCCTTACTTGGAGATTCTACGTTGTGCAAACAGTCCCTTTTACAGACATTTATTCTGACATTCAACATCTGACTCTCAGCCGCAACTCCGTTGCACTCCAAACGGAAAAGAATAATCCACAAACTGAGTTGAAACTTTGAAAGAGTCAGGAGCTCTTCTCACTTGACAACTGTAATTGCTACACAGTTAACATCTGGTTTATGGCAGGCTTCCCCCTCCATACCATCTTACCACCGAGAAAGGACGCACAAACCTGTTGATCATCTGACAGTGCCTTCAAGCAGAGCTTTTATGCATCATAAATGCATATTGGACAAAGAAGGCCTAACATGCACATCACTATCTTTGGATTTCTGTTCAGCAAGCAGCACTGTGCACTGTACAGCACGATTTCTACCTCCCTCCAGATGCTCCAAAGACAGAAAACGCTCATGACTGATCTGAGGGACTACAAATTAAGACCTGTGAATCTGATCCACCTAGAGAGGCAAACTGAAATGCTACAAATGGAAAGAAAAGTCCTGCATTCAGCTTTAGCACTGTACTGGGGTCATCTGTGACATGGAATGTGAACGGGCTAACTTGGCACATGAAGACTTCAGAAGTTGAGGGATGACTATGCAAACCAAGGAGGCTTAAGATCCCATGACCTGTCCACTTTCACAGTCTATCGCTCTGGCATACCAGCTGAATGGCTGCTCGATGTTCTTTTAACTGATTTGTTCTTAGAAGCCTACTTTTATTTTAGGCTGAACTATAAATTTGCCCAAAATGCCAGATGTGAATTAAAGATCTTGTCAGGTTTCTAAAAACAGATTAGGTAGACGTTTATGCTCGGAAAATAGAAATAAAATTAAAAAAAATAAATAAGAAAGACAAGGCTTTTATTAGGATTTTCAGCATCTTTGAAACTTTACAAGTTACTGATGACTAGTATCAGTATTCTATTTATGTATTTCTAGCCTATGTGAATTTGCACTTTTGCAGCTTTTCCCTTGCACTCAACTTGTTTCCATTCTCTGTAAACTATCCAAGCTAAACAAGGCTACAAAAGCTCTAATCGTTTACTTTATACTTCTAACCACACCTCATACAAAGACCTTCCCTCGCAGCTTCTTGTATTGAGATGCACTTAATACACTGGATGGATTATGCACAAAAGATCCATTTTAATTTCTGACATTTCCATAAGGCTATTTAAAATGTCACGATAGAAACACTGTCGAACAGCTAAAAAGTGCCTCAAAGTACCTTTGACATGTGGAACGCACAATGTGCTTTACACAGTTTGTGAGATTTACACTTCCTAGTTAGACAGGCAGCATTCACAACTAAAACCAAGTTGAAATATGCAATACTGGGGAAGGAACCAAGTTCTGGGAGCTGCTGCAATCTTCACCAGAAAGCTTTGGCAGTAAAGGGCTGTCTATTGGTTTAGACACAAATAAGTAAACAACTGCTGCTGAGAGGCTTATTTATGCACAACCATTTTATAAGAGTTTCAAGTCAAAGTGTCTACAAGGGCACAGGTGTCAAATTACTGATATGAAGTTGTTGGGAGGCCATCACATATACATGATGTTCGGGAACACATAATGCAAACAGAAATGCTTCACTGAGAAGAATCCTAATCTACCTTAAACAAATATGCAAGAAAAGCAAAAAAGGGGAACTTAACCTGGGGGGATGTGGTAGCAAGGTATTCCTGTGCTGCTCTGCAGGTTTTGATATCAGCAGCACTCCTGCAAAGAAGTGTCTCTGCATTCACCACACATTAACTATTATCCTTCAGCCTGGTAGTTCTTCCAGAATGTATCAGTTTTGCTGAACTTTGCTCTTTCCAAGAGAAAGTGTTTTTCACCCTAAAGGTGCAGTTGTCATTCACTTATGAAATTCAGATACATTCCATGCTCTCTTGATAATTAGATAGAAAGCCAACTCCCATCTTTAAATCCATCAGGTGATTTTTAAATCCACTCACTGTTGCAGCCGCTGCTGCCTCTAGTGCCTGCTCGTTCGGGACTGTGCTGACTTGGGCCTCCGCGGGTTGCCCTTCCTGATAGTGAATGGAAGAAAAGAAAGGGAGGAAGAAAACAAAAAGAGAAAGGGAGACGAATGGAGGGGACATGGGAGGATGAAAGATGGTCAGAGAAGGGAGAGGGAGTGTCTTTAACTGAACTGATCTTTGACTCGCTTAACATCCTAAAAGCTGTCTGCCATACATGCAGGGAGAATTTTCAAGTATCCTCAGTGCACGTGTGCCAGGTTCCTGCATATTATATAAAGATATTTTACAGTACAGTTGGAAACCTAGAGGGTACCCCAGAAGACAACCTCTCACTTCATGACTGCGTAAGTCTATTTTTTTTTTTCCTTTTAATTGTTATTTTTTACCCTCCAAACTGCTTTAACAAAGATAGCTGATAAATCTGCCGGCCAATTAAGCTTACATGTCTGCTTTTACATTGTCAGCCAAGCGAAGGCACAGAAGTGCATCCAGCAACCAGTAAGACAGTGTTCCTAAACTAGCTGACAAAGCCCAAGCCAGATGCGTTGTTTTTATCATTACCAACATAAAGGGTTTTTAAAAGCCGGTTTGATGCTGGATCCAGATCTGAGAAGCAGGCAGGCAATACTTTGTCTCCAGTAAAACCCACCTGCTTTTATGCCTAGGAATATGCAAAAATGTTTTACAGGTCACAATGCAGTGTGAACCTATGTATCCAAGATCAAGATGGAGAACATAGCTTTTCAACCATAATTAGTTTTCATATTGACACTATAAGAGGTAGTCACCCACCAAGTGCTTTCTCCTTAAATACTGATGGCGAAGGACCAGGGGCTTAGCTACCAGCATCCATGGCACACACAGTAATGCCACCACCACAAGGAAACACTGGAGCCCTTGCTGTAAAAGAAACAAGTCGCAGATGATTTAGTGGCAGTCCATGCTCAAACAAACACAAAAAACCTAGCAAGAGGTCTTATGCAACACTGAACGACTGAATTCCTAGAGTACGTGGACACTTCACTAGCTCTCTTCCTGGAACAGCAAGATGTGCTGTACTTAATGCCTGCTTGCAGCTGCCCCATCGGCATGTAATGCTGATACTGGTTTAGATTAGGGAAAAATCCAGAAGATTCTGCAGGGAATGAGAATTTGGCAGATGTCTGATAGCGCCGGGAGGAAATGGCGTTAGTGTCTTAGCTAAGCTTAGAGGCACCACATTGCAGATGCAGGACAATATTCCTAATCACGTTCCACTATTACTCTGGATCCAAATGTTCTGGAGCCACAGCTGACTTATGTTCAGACTGATATAAATTCTTGGTATAGGGGTTATTCCTTCGTTCTTCAACATTACATAGTGTCAGGCTTTGGAAATGGTGCCACATTTCCTCTATCACAGAGAAAACACGCTTCACGCTTGATTTTACAATTATTATAAGGTCAATGAAAGACTCTAATATCATCAAGCATCTCTGATCTTATTCTAGCAAGAGCACGCACCTGCCCTTTATATAGCATCTTATTACTGGTATCACTATAGGAGAACAGAAACATGTTGATAAAATGTATTAAAAGGCTTGGTGCATCCTTTGATGTGTGAGCATCATAGGCTGTCCATTTGTAGAAAATGAGAATAACAAGGTATCCAAACAGTGATGACATGAAAATAATTTCTGGAATAAATCCAAGGTATATGTTCAGTGGCTTCTTAAAATAGCTACAGGGAAAAAAAAGGAGAGTTTAATATTACATTTGGTTAGCATTAGGCATATGTAGGGCAATAACTTTAAATGAGAATGTGAAGTCTCTTTGGAACAAAACTGCAGGGGCTCAGCATTTCAGCAATAGCTGGGACTTAAACACAGTAACTACTTGACATGCATAGTTCTACATACACAGACAGAAACAACTGTATTGCACCCTTCAATCAGAAGGTTAAAGTCTGCTAGGCTCCTCCATCTTAAACTGATACACACATTACACCCAAAGAAGTTTCCCCCTACCCCAGCCACGCGAAAAACAAGACAAAGTACTTACATGTGGTTGAGAAGACTCAATGTGACACCAAAGAGCATGTGAATAATGCCAAGAATCACAGACATTTTCATCTTAAACGAATTGAGGAAGGCCAGCTTATTGCTGGCAATATTCCAAATCTGTGAAAAAAAAACACTGAGTAAAAGAAAAACAGAGGAGAATGAAAATGTTCTCTTTAAGCTAAATGGTGTTAACCATCCAGGAAGAATTGGGCTGTAAGAGCAGGGTTTTTTAAAAGATGTGTGTGTTTGTCACATGGGTGTCTTTTGGGAAAATGAGCAGACAACCTTTTCTGCTAGGAACACCATCTTACAGCAACTGATCCCACCATCATAGCAGGAATCAAACCTTGCTTGTTTTTATGGTAGGCAAAAGTTGCAGGAAAAGGGGGGCTGCATCCTTGACAGAAAGAAATATGATTATCCATTTAAATGAACAATTACACATAGTTCTGATTTTCTGCACTTCCTCTTTATGGTGGAACACATGCAAGTTTTCCATCAAATATTCTGAGCACTGTTTGGAGCAGTGTTATTGATGTAGGCAGATACAAAATGACAAGATTACTTGGAAACTTACACTTCTAAGACTGAAAAAGAGAGATAAATAACTTTCCCCGAGGTAAAAAAAAAAAAAATTCATAAAGTGATTTGCAAGTCTAACCAGATTTGATTAAAATGCTGCAGGTTAGAAAGGGTGAGAAAGAAGCCTTTAATGGACCTGAGAACAAGTCTTTCTATCCTGAATCTAGCATCTCAGTAGGAACTGAATTAATTTTATCGTTCAGGAATATGTCCAACATTGATAAAGAGTTTGCTAAGGGAATGGCTGGTATATGGCAATCTTTCACAGTGACGTGGACAGGCACTTTTCTTTCTGTTGACACAGAGGATGTTCTTAAAGGACAGCAAAGGAAGAGCTCTTACCGGGTCAATGCCAAAGGGATAGGGACCACCGAACACGCCTGGAATAGCAGGGTTCAGCTGAAGCAGAGGAGTGTTCTCTAGCAAGGCATCTCTGTTTGGGTATAAGTAGATTACACAAACATTAACACAAGCAACACTGTCCTCTTTCTGTAAAAAACTAATAACGTTCTTCCCTTGTGAGAGCAAGGATTATCTAAAATTGAGAGAACTTTAAGGTTCCTGCATGGTCCTAGAGATTTTCCTGAATGAAAAATAAACTTGTTTCTTGACCTGTTACTCAGTGTCACAAGGAAGAAAGATGCAGGGGACAGGAGTCTTACTATGTCTACGAGGAAAAAGGTGCTAAACTGCATCTTTACAAGTTTTCTGGGGAAAAAAAAAAAAAAAAAAAAAAGG
>VYZV01024656.1:285-22687 GCA_013401275.1 Pandion haliaetus | reverse complement strand
GGCCGAGCCCTGCAGCCGGCCCCTCGCCACAGCCGGGCACGCAGGCCTCGCTCGCCGCAGCCTCGCTGCCTTCCCACCCCGGCTGGCCGAAATGAAAGTTTACTTGTTGAAGTCGGTAGGGTTATGGGAGATGAAGGAGCGAACACCCGCTCTTCCGAGTTGAATCCGAGTGTTGTACAAGCACTCCTCGGTGGAGGCGATTCCCTCCAGCAGCCAACCCATGGGTGTAGCACTTCATAGCACGGAAATCCAATTAAAGACAAGAAACTTCCCTGTCTGTCAGGGGGGTTCTGCACTAGGCTGGTAATGGAAACATGGTTCATTGGGAAGGAAGCCAGAAATCGCAGGTACTTCAGTTAAAATACGCTAAGCTTCCAACTACTTCTACTTACTGACCATGTCTTTTGAGTAAATGCTTCGTCTTGATAGGATTAGAAGAGGAGCTTTTGCAATAGCAAGAATATGATTTAACCACGGATCCCTTTTCACATGGTTGTCTGTTTTGAAAGCCCCTCATGGTGCACAGCATAGGGGAGGTGTAATGCCTCCTTTGGAGTGGCAGATCCTAGCTACTACTGTGTGCTTGTTTGTAATGCTCTGACAGCGGAGCACCGATAGGGGTGTGGGTGCTGCTCGAGCCCAGAAGAACAAATCCCAAGTGCTGCTCCCAAGAGCTCCTGTGAGACAAAAGACCACCTGCAGATACGTAAGGAAATAACGACATCGTACAGGTCAGCGTGGTGGGCTGCAGTCACAGGGAACGACACCCTATGCCAGCAGGCTCAGGCCGTGTTAGTGAGGCTAGTGGTGCTGCGTGATGGAAATGGCAGTGGCAGAGCTGCTAACACTCTCAGGTTTCGCTTTTATTCAGATATTTGACATCTCTCAAGTTGGCTGAGAGATGAAGAAGTGAGCCAGTTAGAAGGTTAAAAAACATGTACCTTAATTTATCATGGAATTAGTTTGGTGCCTGCGAAATGCATTGCACTGGCAGCGGCCCTTAAAACTGAATTCTCCTCATCTGTGGGGTGCATCTAACAGTACAGAAAGCTGCACACACACTGCACATTTCCTCCCCCTGTACTTATCCCCAGGTCCTTGGAAAACAGAGGATTATTTTCTTTCTTTTTCTCTGTCCAGTCCATGTCCTCTGTACTTAAGCTACAGGTGAAGGGATGGGTTGTGTCAACTGCACTTGGTGAAATTTAACTGAGAGTCGGTCCACTGCAAGCTATAGCCATTCCTTATTTCTGACAGGCCGAAACCACCTGTATCTTGCTATTTAAGATGTTAGTGAGCTGAGCCATTTTGTATAGACACAGGAACTTCCACGGACTGATGTGGAAGCAGATGCTGGACATTGTCATCCTTCATTGTCCTGCATACATCTGACAGAGTTTTTCTTTAAGGCTGAAATATGCTAGTTTTTGTTTGGACTGTCTGTTCTATGTTGATAGAAAGAATTCAGTAGTGGTGCTATAAAATCACTGGAATATTGGAATGATCATTAATATCTAAGGCATAGCGTAAGCATGGAAGAGTCAGAGATCAAACTGTATCTACGGTACAACAAGAGCAGTGAGAAATTGTTCACACTAGAAGAGATGGAGTCAGATTTCACTGTCCTGTGTGTTCAAGGCAGCGTGAAGGCTCCAAAGGGGAAGCTGCCGTTTGCCACCTATTGGCTTTTCCTGTTATGTCTCCACGGCAGAAAATGGCTGAAATGAAGTTAGTCCTAACATAGAAAATTGCTCATCGCATTTTACCTTGGGGTGTGATTGCTGCGTGCACAGCAAGCACTGAGTGTGGCACATCATCTCTTCTACTGAGTATTAAGAATAAATATAAATTCCTGTTCTGTTGTTTTACCTGACTATCTAGATTGACTGACCTACTCAGTCTGGTTTTTTTAAATTATTCCCAAATGGGGAAACAAAGGCACAGAGACTGCATTGAAGTCACACATGGCATAGTTGGCAGACCTAGAAAGAGAGCGCTGCTCTGCTTGCATCCTGTCCTGGACCTGAAACTTCACAGCAGGTATCTGTGGAAATCCACTCTGAAGCAGACATCCCCAGTGAGAAACAGCTGCAGAGCCTCAACGCTATCTGGCCGGAGTGAGGATTTTTTTCATGGAACTGACTCATCATCGGCAAACACTGGAAATAAATGCTCAGGAAAAAGGTCCCTCCAGGAAAAAACAGGGTATAGAAAAGCAACCTATTTTTAATACATGACATAATACCTATTGTGGAAGCCACATAGCACAATTTACTGATGCACAGTGAAACCAAATCTAGATCAATGGTGCAGTGTGGGTACAACAGCAGTAAAAAGCGAGCTGTCACATGGTAGAGAACACAGGGGCACGGAAAGTGCTGACTGTCATGAGCATTCATCATTAAACAATGTTGCTGTACATCTGTTTGTGCATAGTGGGTTTTCCAGCTTGTATGCTTGGAATTAAGCATTTCTTCCAGCACTGTCTTGAGGTAGGCTGTGAGCCTGGAGAAACCAAGTGTTGTAGAGCGTTCATTTTATTTGCCAGCCTGTGGCAAATGGCAAGGGCGGGCTTGACCCCTGGGGGAGGCAGGATGTGCTGAGTATGAATTGCTTGTTGTCAAGGCTACAGGACAAGAGGGAAACGGCAGCCTTCCCAGTCTGCCCACAGACCTTCAGCTGAGCCTGGAAGGGCTTTCTGCTGCCCAAGCCAGCAAAGGCTTCACAGCAGTTCTGTCCATGGGAGCTTGATTTCCTTGGCTGAGCCAAAACCAGTGATAGTGAAGAGGGTCTCACCCAGGGTCACTCTCAAGATCTGAATTTTCCTTCTTCCTATTCCTCTGGTTGGTCCTGCTGGGTTGTTGTAGACGGTCTTTGGTAGCACCCCCTGAGCGTCTTCAAAGGCAGTAAGCTGATGATGGCTCCATGAGGCATAAACTTCTGCCAACACTCTATAAGACTACGAATTGCTTTGTGTCAATACTGAGGCTAAAAGTTAGCAAAATAAGGATTACTTCTTCCCCATGTTTTCCAAAGCAATATGTACCCTAGTAAATTCTGAAACAATTAGTATTTTTTTTTACCTATAAAGCCTTATGTAACACAATGCATTTGCACATTGCTTACAAGTACAGTTTTGCATGGCATATGCTGAAGCATGTCCCACATTCAAAAGTCTAGTGACTAGATTTGTCGATGGATAGAGTATTGCAGAGCTGAGATAGCTGCTTTTAGGTGGGAGTGGCCAGCTGCTTCACTTCAGGAGTGAATTGTATTTATTCTTTCTGTGTTAAATCTGCATGGAGACTGCTGCACACTGTATATATCATGTGTACACCTACTGTGTACGTTCACACACATGGGAGCGTGCATTTTTATGATCCAGAAGTTACGTGCCGTAACTACTGAATCAAAACTGTAGCATTTCTTTAAAGTATTGAAAATCAGGCACTCATAGTCCTGGGAAAAAAAACTAGGTATTGGCAAAAGATCTGAATTTTCCAGCTGAACTTTAATGTGTGCAGTTGTTTAAATCTGCCTTCCTTTAATGTATACAGCTGTGCCCGGATGGGGTTGCTTTCTGCCCAGCAGCTTCCCGAGCCATTTACTCAAGGTTTTTGTTTTTTCCTCTCATTGCTTATAGTGCCTTTAGACTTACGGTAAAGAAGAGGCAGTTATAGTTTCAGAGCTTTGCATTCCTCACTGAGCTGTGCCTGTGTTTGCATGCAAAGCCATTGCCTCCCCTCCAACTATTTTAATCATTTCAGAAAGGGTGGGTCATCAGGCATTTGGCAGCGGGCTCCTTTTATATAGCTGAGGTGGAGTCAGCCAATGACCTGCAAGCCTGGAAAATTTTGCAGGGCAGTTTCACTGGACTGCTTTGCAGAGCTGTGCCATTTGAATTTCAGCACAGACATCCACACACTGTGCTCTCCATTTCTGGCGTGTCTCCCAGCACAGAGTTTAGCTGAGGCTCGGGTTTAGTTTTCCCTCCTCTCTCTCCCTGCACTGACAGCTTCTCCGGGCTCTGCTAGCCAGGACTCCCAAGCGATCATGGAGGATACTACTTTGCAAATTATCGAACCACCAACTGCTTCTGAGGCCTCAGAGGAGCAAGTGCCTGAAGAACCCATCAAATCAGACCAGATCAATGGTGTGATGGTGCTGACCCTTCTGGACAAGATAATTGGAGCAGTGGATCAGATCCAGCTGACCCAAACACAGCTGGAGGAGAGACAGCAAGAGATGGATAGCGCAGTGACCAGCATCCAAGGAGAATTGACCAAGCTGACAAAGGCACACACCACCACCAGCAACACCGTGAACAAGATGCTGGAAAAAGTGCGCAAAGTGAGCGTCAACGTGAAAACCGTTCGGCAGAACCTGGAGAAGCAAGCTGGGCAGATAAAGAAGCTAGAGGCCAACGAAGCGGAGCTCCTGAAACGCAGAAACTTCAAAGTCATGATCTACCAGGTAAGGAGCTTTTTCACGACTTCTTTATGTCCTGTTAGTGGGTGTTTTCTTTGCTAAGGGTTCTGTCATACTGCACGGTCAGTCCATTACTCTCCCAAACTCCCCTGACTGTCTGGCAGTCCAAATTGAGGCGGGTCCAAAGTAGGTCTCTCATTCATGATTTAACATTGTCTATGGGTTCTAAGACAAGGTTTGATAGAGTTGCTACATTTAACAGGAATTTTAATTAAGATAGTGAGAATGGCCCTAAGCACTCATTGCAATGGACCAGAAGTATGAAAATAACCTGATTTTTCTGCTTTGCTAAAAAAAGAAAAAGAATGCACTGGGTTCTGGAAGGGGGTATTGTAAATCGGTCTGCCAAAGTCTTTTCTACTGAGGGGCAACATGTGTATTGCTACGTGGCGAGTGATAGTATTTCAGATTTGTGACATGCATCTGATAACAACAAGAGACAGTAACCCCAGCACTGGGGTTAATCTCACTGACTGGGACAAATAGAGGCATTAGAGAAAATACAGAACAGCTCCTTGAGCTCATTAGTACTCGGGTCTGCCTTTGCCGTTGTGCTTGTACAGATTTCCACATTCTTTTTTCTGCAGTCTGCAGGTCTTGAATCTTCTAGTTGTCGGGTTTCAATAATAGCTTTGGTTTGCTTGATGTTCAACCCCTGCACTAAGCATTGGATTTTTCCTTTAATCTTAAACAAGAAGAAAGAGAGGAATAGGTTTCTGTCAGTTTTCCTGTCTGGAGTTAGTCTTCCTTATCAGACCAAACTCTTATATTGGGCCATGGAAGAAAAGTGAGGTGAAATAGTTAATGGTTCAGTTAGAAGCCTCTGGGTTAATAATAGACAGCGTCAGAGACAAATAGAGAAGCATCTAGTGTTGATCACAGGAAGAGAGAGAAGAAAAACAGAAAAAAGGGGAAAACACTTCTTACAACAGGGTTTTTGAAGGGAGAGCTGATCATAATAGGCTCAGGAATCTAACAAGTACGGGGGCCTGTGTAAGTCTGTGATTCAGAGCTCAAGCATTTGTAGTTTTATCATGCCCTGAAAGGCTGAAATACTCAAGCCTGTTCAGATCATACGGACAACCTAACCACTTTTTTTTTTTTTCTTTTTTTTTAATTACAGCCTCTTTGTATCAGGCTTTTTGGGGGGGATAGCTCTATCCATGGAAAAATAAAATAGAACTCTAAATGTACTGCAGAAGCAACAAACATTGCAAATTGAGAAGAGTGAAAGGAATTGTTTAAACATAACATTCCTTGTGGGTTACGGAAATAGGTAGGAAGCTGGGAAGCTTCTACGTCCTTTGGAAGCATCCTAAACATTGGCAGATTGTCATTTTGTGAGCTGTTCCTTTTGCTTTGCTGTTGCTTATGAATATCGAGTAGAGTTTGAATATGAAAAAGCAATCCTGCTTCTAAGGGAAATGAGGGGCAATAGTCTTGCTGATGTAATGAGGACAGAACAGCCTCCGAGTGAATCAGTTGACAAGGGACTACAGCAGGGATTTTGTGAATCATGAAGATACTGGGAAAAAAAAAAGAACGATTTGCAATTTGGAGCAATTTCCCAGCATGGAATTTAGTGTGATTTGACTGTGAGGCCACAGAGCTCAAGTGAGAAATTCTCCAGGTTTGCTTCATGTGAAATGGAGCATTTTGCACCCTCATGGAAATCCTCGCACTTCTGCAGGAAGCTTTAGTAGACCGTGCCACAGAGGATAAGGACCGAGTTCTGGCGAGGCCGAAGGTGTGGCAGCAGGCGTGCAGGCTTGTGACGGGCACTGCTAAGGCAAATGAAGGTCTCTCTTGGAGGAGAAACTCTTGATTGTCTCTTAATTTGGTGCTTAAACTGAAAAACAAAATCCATGATGGGCTTTTGATATTAGATGCATACTAGAAAGAAATAGGCAATAATAATACTAATGTGCCTGAGTAACAAATACTTTTATCAATAGTAGTATTGTGCTGCATTACTGTGGCAAAGACAGACCCATGCAATGAGAATTCGATGGCCAGACACGGACCACAGGGAATCCGCTGGAAGAATGGGGTATATTTTTGCAGTCTTCTGCAATACCGCTCTTTCTTGCATATGATGGAAACATAGATTTTTGGTCAACAGAGAATGTTTCTAAATTATATCAGCCTACAATCTGTCTCAGAGCTACATTCATTATTATTTTTCATATAGAAAACAGGGTTGCTTAATAGTTGCATTATTCTGTAGATTGTACTCCATAAATATGTCATCATATAATTTTCAATATACAGAGACCTGAATTGTATGGCTTGGTGTAAGGAAAAATAATCTGTCATACATAGGAGTCTCTCTTATTTGTGGAGACCTTTTATTCTGAAGATGTTAAACATTTTGGGGGATCTTGGAAGTTTTGCTTTTGGCTTTCGGGGGTTTTATTCGGCTTTGGTTTTTTCTGGGAGGGACAGAATTTTTAGAGTTTGTGTCTTACTGTAATTACAGAGATGTCATTCTTCAGAAAATCCTAACACAGGCTGCCTGTGGGAGTTGGACAGCAGATTTGCAAAAACATCAGGTTACAATTTTGTGTCCTGAAATATTCATATGAATATTTTATCACTGTCAGTAATTCTAGGCACATCAATGACAAGAGTGGTACTTCATCTGGGATTATGCAAAACAGATAATGCTAGCGCATTTAAGTAATAAAACTCTATACAGAAAGAAGTGATATTTTTGTGTGTACATTGTAAAGGCATTTATCAAATTGAGGATGATGTTCGGCTGCTTTACTGATACTGAACAATGCTATTTGTTGCAAGAAGCCTTGTTGATTCCCACTGGATTACCCGTTTACTAATGTCCTCCTGTGTTTCAGTATTAATACTCATGAAATTAAAAAAAAAAAGTATCAAGAGTCTATAAAACCAAAACTTTATGATGGGCTCCATCCTGGGAGTCTAAATGAGGAAAATTCAGTGTGCTTTCCTAACTGTGTCTTATCATTAAAAAAAACCCTATGAAATAACTCTTTTCTAATTCAGTGTTTCACTTCTCAGAACCCACTACCTATCAAAGTTTTTGTTACTTTCTTGATAAAGTAATTAATTCTGTGATGGTGAGCAACATAATTATTACTTTCTAACTGGGAAAAATCTGCCTTTAGAAAGCTGTGATTAACTTTCCCACGCAATTGCATTTTCAGTTGCTATGGCTAAAAATGCAAAGATTTATTAGTCTTTTGTTTTGGAGAACAAGAAACAAACTCGTCTTAAGAGACATAAAATATTACATAAAACCAGCGGTGGCTATTTTCAAGCAAGGGAGCTGGGTAAAACAGTAGTCCTGCTCTACAGGGATTTAATATTGCATGATTCTGCGGTATGAAGAAATAAAAGGACATAAAGATAAATCAGCTCTTTACCAGTTATAGATGTTTGATTATTCTCTCAGTGTTGAATACTTAGTCTCCAGCAGTTATGGAGGGACTATTTCAGGAGTGCAAGTAAGACCTTTTGGCACTTTGGGAGAAGAGGTCAAACTACGTGCGAGGGTTGTATTTTGCTAGCTGTTAGATTAGGAGGAAATGAAAATCAAATTTTATTCAGGGAAAGCTTGACCTGTCAAGATGAGCCTAGAGCACATCAGCCTGCGTAGTTTCAAACTTTGGGGGAGAAAGTGCAGAACCGAAAATCACTTCCCCTGGGGCCGGCTAAGGACAAGGCATTAAGGAGAATGTTTACGGGCTGTTGCTCGCAGTCACGTATATATACGTGCGTGCGCTTTCTTACTTGCTCACCCTCTCAAATACGCTTTTACCTCATTTCGCCGGGAGCTGCTCTGATTTCTACCGAGGTAAGAATTTTTATATCGACTTAACGTAGGGAATTAGATCAATTCTTGAGAATAAAATTTGAAAAAACCAACCCCACTCCAAATTACCACATCTTTTTTTTTTTTAAACTTGCCTGCCAAAGCAAAGGTGACAGACTTTTGACAAGCTGCTGTGTAAACAGCAGTTCAGTACTCTTACCGTAAACAGGACTTGCCTTCCTAAAAAGTCTGATGTCAAATGACTATGTGCACTTATTAGCAGCCCATGGAAACAGAGCTCCTCAGTGCTCCCTTTGTACTGTCTGTCTTGGACGCCTGTCTTTCAGAGAAATCAGGACATCAACAAATTTAGTTAGAGTGGTTGCTAATGAAAACAAACTGAAATGACTTCATCCCAAATCTCCTGGTTTTAGGATACAAGAATATGGGGCTGGTTACTCCAGCGCATGATTAAATAACGGATATCCCATGCAAAAAGCTACTGCTCTAAAACCAGACAGCGTGCCACATTCATCTGAAGAACGGCACGTGTCAGCACTTACGTAAGCACAGCATTTTTCTTCCAAACACTTTTCGACAATTAAACTTACTCCTGCAAATATCAAAGGCCTGATTTTCTTACAGCCAGACAAATGCTTGCAGCACTCAGCACACAGACTGAGTATTGAATTTCTATAGTGTGCTGGTCCTTTATTTTGAGGCCTATGTGGGCACCGAGCTCGAGGGAAGTCTGGCTCGTGATGCGCGGCGTTGTTTGCTGGAAAGAGAGTGGCCTTTGTCAAAGGTGTGTGGACGGGCTGCTCCCCACACTGCCAGATTCGGGGGCTCCCGCGGGGCTCCCTCTGCTCTTCAGGTGACTCCAGCGGCCGCTCAGAGCCTTGCAAGACGTGGAGTTTCTCTGGGAAGGGCCAGGCGGTTACGAGAGGAGGGTAGAACTTGAATCTCAGCTGTACAATGCGTAGGGTAGGTAGGGCTGGACGAGGAAATAAAAATAGCACAGCTTGGCTTTTGTGCCTTGAGTGGGCCTTATACGGATGAGAGCAACAAGACTGCCATTTGTGGGCAGGAGGGACGAATTTCAAACTCACACATTGACGTGACAGATTTGGAGGCCAGACCTGAATTGTCTCATTTTTAGGTCTGTGCTCCTCAGAAGAGAGCGTGGAAAAGAACATAAACTCAGGGGTCTGACGGAAGCACGGGGCAGGGAGCACCGGGTGTACAAACCAATGTACTGCAGCCGCCGCACCCACTGCCCCTGGGCTGCAGCCTTTCTCCACCTCCTAACAGTGTGTCAGCTGCCCCGAGCTATGGTTTTCTTTCAGATTAATCATTCTGAAACAAAAACCTTATGAGTCTAATGACAGCAGAGGATTCATGAGAGCCAGCGTGATCTGCAGTCCCAAAGAACAGCCTGTGTGGGTTACATGCCTTGAATTCAGTGGAGCTTGTCCAACTACAAGCATTAAAGAATAAATAGACATTTCAAATAAAATTTGAATGACAGTACTGGTGGTAGGCATGGGTGCTAGGCACCCATGTTACGCTTTTCCTGCAAGTCCAGTTGGCTCCGTGAGCTCAGGAGCACGCTGGCTTGAACTCGAGTCCCTCTCTGGATCCAGAGCAGCACTGTATGCAGCATCAGTTTTCCCCAGTGGTTCACTGCAGAGATTTGCATTGCAGCAGCCAGTGGTTTTTGTATTTATTTTCTGATAATACTTTAAAATAAAAGGCTGGTTTAATTTTGCTGTGAATCCACTCAAAAGCAGCTCCCTTTATAGCCACAACAGTTCTGATCCCAGGTTCAGCAGAGAATTACTGTGAGCTTCTTGCTGGTGGGTTTGTGCATCAGCAACCTGCCGTATCTAAAGAAGTGCCTCATCCAGTGACATCTGCTGTGGTTGATGGGGACAGGATATTCCTCTGGTGCTGTATTTGCTTTCACTTTGTTTTATTCTGTTCTTAAATGAAATACAAAAGAGAATTAATCATGAAGCCTTTGTTAAAAACCACAAAAAGTCTGAATCATACAAACTGATACTCATTAAGAGTTAGTATTGTTTGTCTTTGATCCTTTGTCTTTGTTGCTGGAATGTGGGGGTCTTAGGCCAGAAAACTATTGTATCTTCCCTTCTGTTCTCCTGCTTTTGGCCACAGAAGTAGCAAAATTAGAGGTGAAAAAACGCCATCCCAGGGGAAGGAGAGAAATATCGTTCACCTCAATTCCTTCGGGCTGCAGCGCTGAATTCAGCTGCACGTTCTCCATCCATTGTAAGGAGCACCATGCTAACATCCTGATGTGCAAAGAATCCTTCATATTCTCTGCGTGTTACTGAATTATAAGAGTCTCAAGATAATTATTCACAGGAGCCTAAGCCTTAAAAAAATTTCAAGATGTTAATAGCTCTCACTTCCAGGATTTTTCTTAGTGCAGACTATCGGTCTTTCTACTGAAAGACAGCTCTGGAGCATGGATTTCTCTGTTGCAGCCTGGAATCAACTGCATTAATATTTCATCGCTTAGGTATTATTTACAAGCAGGTAGTGCCAGGACTGTTTGCTTTGCTGAAATCCTTTCAGCGTGTTACATACAGAGCTGTGCAGCAATAAATTGTCTCAGAGCAACGGGCCAGAGACTGCTTGGCCAGTTAGGATAAGGAGAGATCAGATGATTAATGGCTCATGAAAATAAAACCGAAGGTAATACTCCTTCTGATCACATATTCCTCTCTCAGGCCTCTTTTGTGCCTATCAGCAGCGGATCTAAGCATCCATCATGATGTCTGTGTGATGCCAGTGGGGCCATTGCACACAGGAATATAATGAAGCGTGGAATTTGCGAGCCATGCTCACTGGGCTAGGTGGCTGGAGTGCTGTAGTTTCCGGTGAGATTGTGGCTCATTTACCCATTCTTAAGCTAGATACGAGCTCTCAGCAAAAACAAATTAACCCATCAGGGACACACAGCAGGAAAAACTCTCCAAGGCCGCATGTAAGCAAGTCTGCAGGTCTGGGATTAGAAACCCCAAAGAATTCAAGAAGCCAGTCAGTGCTCAGACTGTGCCTCTCACTGGAAAGATGCAGTCCCATTACTCTCCAGTGTACCCTGGGTGCAAGTTTGACCAGTAGATGGTTAAAAGCTGCCTAGCGTTGTAGGCACTGCAGAACACTGGAAGAGTGTAAGCATCGTGGGAAAGTGGTGCTCCTGCATATTATCTCCATTTCCCCCATTTTATGTAAATGTGAATGCTCTGTAGCTGGCATGCATCCCTCTGCGTCCTTCAGCATTGCTCACAAGGCAGGCACTGAGCCTGCTGTGGGTGACTCACTGCGCGCTGTCACCCTGTCCCAGCTCCAGGCAAGGCACACGGTTTCTGCCGGGCGGGACGAGCGAGCAACCACGCTCAGTCTAACAGAGTGTATTTCCAAAGAGCGTACTGCTTGACCTAGACACAGATTAGGTGAAGCCGAGGGCTGTTCCTGCATCTTCGCTGAAGCTGCTTCTTGCTACACTACCCAGAAGTGTCATGTCCTGTCCCTATCTAATGAGTAGAGAACTGTGCAGTCTCCACTCTCTGAGGTACTGTGATGCGTCTGTGACCCACGTAAAGCATGGCAATGACTCATAGGCTTTTTGGCGACATGCTTAGCCCTCTTTTACCCTGTTTGGGATAATGTTGTCCTCTTAATTCTGCGAGATCGTCTACAACTTACGAAGTACCTGAAGAACTGTGGGTCCACTATCCAGCTGCAAGATAGGACAAAGACCAGAAGCGAAGATGCTCGATGTCAGTGAGGGAAGATCAAATATTTAGAATAAAAAGTCTCAGGATGTTTAGTCTGTAGCTTTATGTGAGGATGCAAATGGCAGTATCATCACAGATCTATCTGCAAATCATCTGTAATGCAAACTCTATCTTTATTGGTTTGCTGTTCAGAAATAGCTCTGGAGTTATTAATCAGTTGAGACAGGTTTATCTGGGAGTAGCAGTTCTGAGAGTAAAGCCAGTTCTACAAACAGACTGATAATAGGATCAAAACTTTTTTCTGCTGTCAGAGGAAAAAAAAAAAAGCCTTTTCACTCTGCAATCTATTTACTTCTCTATTTCCTACAGCCCTGCCTTTCTTCTGACTCACTGTTAGGCAAAAGCACTTTTCTAAACACAGCCTCCTCCTCTCCCCATGCTGTTCCTCCCTTACTTTTCATCATCAGGTTTGAACTAGCTCCAGTGCCTGTACCATGCTGCTCATTCTTACTACCTCATGAAGAAGATAACAGCCTTTTAGGACATAGCTTCCAGGACATAGAGTAACTAGATGCGCCTGATAGAAAAAAGTGCCAAGAAGATTGCACAATATGCAAAATTACTGAGGGTAGAAGGACTTCTGCTAGTCAGGGAGATACTGCTTGAGAACGAACTAGCTTAGTCCTTTAACATTTACCTAATCCAAACCTATTTTGCTTTTCCCCCTCATATTTTAGATCTATTCCTTTGTCTCAGCAGTATTCTTTGGTGACTTCTTATTGCAGGATTCAGTAGTGTTCTCTCTAAGGGCTCGAGGCTTCTCTTTTTATGGATATTTTGGCACTATTGGAGATAAAATCTGTCCAACCTTTAGAATTTAGGAATTGAGGCCACGCCTGATTTTGTGGTGAGCATGTTTGCTGTGTCACTGGGTATAGATAGATGTCTGTAAGCTGCTGGTTATTGTCCAGTGTTGGTGTAGGGTATGGTCAGTACGCTGACAAAACCAGTGGATGGAGTTCTGGAATGACACCCAGCTGTTTTGATCACTCTAGCTTTTGTGTCTGAATTAATAAACATAGGGGTTTCAAATCACTGTCTTTTCATAATCTTACACATACAAGCAAACTCTGCTTTCAGCTACACCACAGAAGTCGGCGATGCCTCCAGAACAGCCGGCATCAAATCACTCTGTGAACAGCAGTGTGAAAAGAGAGCAGAATCTGGCCCTATGGTAGTGTTTGGTGTAAACATGCCTGAAACCATAGAAGGGATTCTGCATCTTCTAGGACCTGCCGTAAATTAGGGGAGGACACTCTTCCTTCTAATAAATCTTTGCTGACTGTCTTTTCCGTCAAAGTTTGCTACCTGGCTTCTCCCTTTACTAAAACATACCCCTGCGTGTTTTCTCTCTGCCTGTTCTCATGCTAATCTGGATTACTTTGTTGGCGATGTTCCTGATCAGATTCCCAGCGGGGGGACAGGTAAGTTTTTCCATTGTGCTTCCTTTCCGCCGGCCATTGAAACGCAGTTTTCCTCGTCTTAGCCTGAGAAGATCCAGAGTGTGCGCTTTGAGTCTTCGCCAGGGACTGCCCTCTGAGCTGTCTCCAGGAACGGTTCCCTCTGCCCGCACCGCGGAAAGTGCCATGGCCCAAATCAGCAGAAGACATGTGAGGAGGCAGCAGTTTAGGGCCTCAGCAGGAGTACCCCCTGAAGATCACTTTGAACCTCTTCTGAAACTCTGAAAGCTGCTGATTCCAGAGTCTTTGCCTCTCCGCCTGCTTGTGGCTGCTGCAAGCCTTCAGACCTGCAAGGCTGATCTTTCAGTTGGCAGAAATGCCTCTGCTTGTTGACTAATCTGCTTGCTGCATGCTGCTGCCCTAGTTATAATGGATGGTTAGGAGCTGTGATTTTCTCTCGGGCATTACGGGACTTGTTGTGAGCTACCTCTGCAATCTGGGAGGGAGGAATTGCTGTATGGCTTGCACGAAGGGCTAGTAGCCAGGAGCAGTTGGCTCTGCTGACGTCTGCTGTGACTGGGCAAATCCTACCCGTTTTCTGAGTCTCAGTTTCTCTCTCTGAAATAGAGACCTGGTAATACTTGCCTCCTCAGGCTTCTTGTAAGGTTTAGTTTATAAATGTTTGTGAAATGGTTTGAAGTTGTTTTAAATAGATAAAAGACAGGCAGAGGGCACAAACTGTGTGATGTAAAACTACAGTTGTCTCGGGTAGGCACTGCAGCATCCATTTCTGTTCAGCGGCAGCCCCCCCAGCGCTGTTCACTAGGAGCTAGGCTTCTGCACACAGACTGGAGCCAGTGGTGGCTTGAACTGCTGTTTATCTAACACTTATCTCATGCCACAAGGGCCGCTGGTGACAGCAGAGTGCCCTGTTAGCCTTCCTCTTATTGTGTGGCTACTGGAGAACATATGCTAAGCTCCAGCTACCTGCCCTTTGGGTGGTCATCCACTGGTGTGAGCAGCGCTGTCCGGTGGGAATGGCCATGTCGGTCAGTGGACAGGTCTGCCCCGGGAGCCAGGCAAAGGTGAACTCAGCCTGGAATCAGGGTCTCTGGGGGAAGGTGCCAGGGAAAACTTCTTTTCAAGGAGAGTGACAAGATTTTTAAAAAAGGCAGGGTTTTATGATGTAGCGAGGGAGTCTGGTAGCAATTACAGTCTCCCACAGGAGTCTCTTCCAACAAGGCACTGGTGAAGAAAGCACTGCCCTCCTCTTTTCTGTGCAGGGCGTCTTCACACCCCTGAGCTCTGCTAGGCTGTGGGTGCTTATCAAGTGTGTTGCTGTTACTTAGGAATAACTGAATCCTCCTTCCTGTGACACTGATGGAAGGTCAGCACAGAAAGCATCCTCTAAGGACTGGCAGAGCAAAACAGGTATCATGGCAATAGGAGAGCAGAACTTTTTCTTCTCCAGCAGGGCTCGATCTGACCTGGAAAGCTGCCTTCTTCCCAGATACTTTTAATCCTCCCTCAGCCTCCCCTGGGCCAGAGCTTGTCTGACCTGCCCTGGGTGGGCAGAGGAAGGGCTGGCGTGGCACAGGAGGTGCAGCAAGCTCCAGCTCACCCAGCAGTAGCCAGGATCAGCCCTTTTTGGTCATAGCAGAGCCTGGGGATGTGAGCTGGTCACGTTCTGCATGTTACAGCTGCATGTCAACCAAACTCAACTGTTTGTGCTGTTGCAATTGTGTAAAAATAACTGAACAAAATGAATTGCAGATGTCATTAGCGTGCGCGTGTGAAAAAACTTCCATTAAACCTTCAAACTGGAGACTGGAGTGGCTGGGAGTTCTGGGACTCTGTTTTTTACACGCTGACAGTAAGAGCCTCTTCAATAGCAATCCAGGAGCTCTTCTTGCATTTTGGGAGCGTTCCCCAGATTTGCTGGTGATTCTGCAGTGCTTGAAGAGTTCTGCTAGGCTGGGAATGCAGCTCAGCTTTGTGTCTCATTGGCCTTTTATATGACAGGGGAAGTGTTTACATGTGTTGTAGCAACCAGGCGGTGTGTACATGACCATGTGGGGCTGCCTGGGTGACTCACTGCAAGGGAACTCGGGCTTCAAAACAATGTCAGATAAAAAGCCCACTTAGTGGAGCAAGGCAGAGGCTGGTCAGCCGGGTAGATCTAATGGCTCTGAATTGTTTGAAGCAGGAGGAATACAGAGTGGCCCAGCACCCTATCAGCTGGCAGCCAGCTGCCTTGGACGCTGGGTACAGGCACTGGGGCCCCTCCGGGTGCCCGCAAGGTCTGCAGGCCGTCGGGCTGCCAGTCCCATCGGCTCTGCCAGCAGGAGGGAGCTTCCCAAAGTAAACCGCTTCCCCAGGGAGGTCTGTGCTGAAGGGACAGCACAGCTCTATGTGTCCGATTGTGAAATGGGCTGGGGGGTGGCACACTGCAAATGGGCAAAAGAAAACTAGAACTTGAATCAGAGCTGAACCTTTGTGTGACGCACATCAGATGGCAGCGAGCTCAGTCCCAGCCCACACGCAGATGCCGCCTGTCCTTCTGCTGGGCGTTGCTCTGCTTTGCGCGCCCATCAGGAAGATTTTTCTTCTGCTGGTATAAAAATCTTCTGAGAAATCTTGTTTACCCACTGTCTTTGTGCCAACTGGATTCAAGCTGTCTTAGAGAACAGAGTCTGCTGACTGGGAGCCAGGGTTTGAACGCCCCAACAGGCAGGGATGCCAAGACCCAGGATTTTGGACTCGCCCACTTCAAGGGTCAGTGTTTTCCCAGTAAAAATAGAGTAGTTGGAATGCCTGGTGTTAAAAGTGTGGCTCATCTGGATGAGTCATGAGTGAAATAAAGTGCACAGACCATAGTGCTTCATCCAGAGCAGGGATTTCTGTAGCAGCCACCCGTAGACTCGGGATGGTTCTTGATTGTTCAAGCGAGGTCCCATTGTCTCCCCGCAGGCAGACACTCTTGTCTGTGTCTGTAGGCACACTCTGCCCACTCCTGGCAGTACCCCTTGTCCACAGGAGAAACACCTCTTAAGCAGGGAGGAGGAGACCCTTGGTGGCATTTGGGCAGTGCCTGGTTGCGGGCAGGGAGCTACACACGAGGGATGCTCAGCAGCAACGTACTCGTCCCCGTTAAGACGTGCCAGAGCTGTTGGTTGTTCTTGCGCCAGCTGTCCTGTGCATAAGCCAGAGCCCACTAAACCAGCAGGAATGCTCCCTAGATGCAGGTGGGCTTTGAGTCAGGAAAGTGACCCACGGCACACAGCGCTGAAAATCTACCAGCTGTCCTCCAGCTGGTTATCTACAGCTTGGCTAAGCAATCAGATTGAAGAAGAGTCAGGGGAAAAAAATGCAGGAATTATACCAGGCATAGGAAAGAGAGACACACTATCTGGGGCCTTTGGCTGGCCTGACAGCCCTGCAGCGGGCACGCTACCCTGTCACCCTGGCCCTGCAGGAAAGGGGCCGGGTGAAGTTTGCAAAGGGTTTCCCAAGCGCAGCTGGAGAAAAGCTCTCGGAAACAGTCTCGAGGGGGGAGGATGGTATTGGAGACATCCTCACTTTTGGGAATAGCTGTGCTCCCTCTGTCTCTGTGTTTGAGCAATGAGGGTGCCTCCCAATAGAGGTGTGAGCAGAGTCTCAAGTTCATGAGCGCTGCTGGGCTAAGACTAGGGCAGCTGCCTGTGGGGACAGTGCGTGGGACAGCAAAAGTGTGGGTCTGTACATGAGTGCAGTCTGTGGGAGTTAGGATCAAACAGCCAGGCAGTTGCTGTTCTCAGGGCTGAAGTGGCAGGGATTACAGAGAGCTGCACTGACACTCTTAACGGGTTGCTCCAGCTGTCCCACGTAGCGGGAGCTGCTGCTCGCCACGTCTTCACGGTTGTGAGGAAAGAGTTGCAGGATGTTGCTGAGGTTGGATGGATTTGCTGGTGTAACACGAGGAAAGGTGGTTGTTTATGTGGCAGACATAGAGTTTTTGAGGTGGTGTTTCTTTCTGCAGACACGTGTTCTGGAGCTAACAAGGGGCTGATAAGTATCTGAGTTTGCAGGATATGGCCTGTTTCCAGTGGCAGTCGTGCCAGGCGAGAGGGGGATGCCTTTGTTCTGGCTCATTGTGTTGACTCGGAGGGAAGGAAGTAGCTGGAGTTCCTGATGTTCTCAGCTGGCGGGGCAGGATCCCCGGGAGTCTCTGGGATTGCTCCAGCAGGTGTTGTTGTGGAGAACAGGATCCCTACCTTCCCAGTGATGTGGCTTTGTTCTGGACTGACCTGACCCTCTGGAGAGCATGTGTATTGTTTTCTCCTGAAGTGGCTAATCAAATGAAGAAAACATATGTTGGTCACTTCACCTTAACCTCCAGAAAGTATTTGGGACCTGAGCTGTTATCTGGAGGGTGAAGAGCTTTGCCCAGCGCAGCTCTCTGCTCTGAATAAAACCCAGAACAAAACCCCTGCTTTGGCAGACTCTGCGTTTTGACCATGGACGCTGCAGCCCATGTCGCCTTCACTGAGCCCAGTGCTCCATGGAGCTGACTTCTCACTGTTCACAAAGTTTTCCCCAGATGCCCTCATGTTTCCAGAACTTCAGGTTGCCCAAGGAACAGCACTGTCCTGTGCTTGGGGAAGAATGAGAAAGCGGCTAAAAGCATCTGAATTTCACCCAGGTGAAGCTGTGCTGGAGTCACATATTCCATAAGCTTATGTCAGTTCTCGAGTGGTGTAAGGGAAAGAAGAGCTGGGGACAGCGTAGCTGGCCAAGCCGAGCAGTCCCACGTCTGCAGAGGGACCGTCCTGTCCTGCCTCCGACCATGGGCTCAGGCCAGAGCAGCAGCGTGGTGGTGACCTTGGTCAGCCGGAGCAGCAGCGCGTCAGTGCAGTGGTGGGAGAGTGCTCAGGGCGTGGGCATGCCAACATGCCGTCCCTTCCGGCACTGAGTGAGGGATCGGGACGTCCTCTGCCACAGCAGCGCCAGAGAAACCTGCGCAGAAGCGCGGCTGGAGTCGGCGTGGCTCTTCGGGGCTGGGCCTCAGCGGCTGTTTTGGTGGTTTGACCATCACGAGTGTCCTGGCTCTTGACATCTGTGTAGCTCGTTAGCTCGTGGTTGCGCTGGTGCGGTGGCTACTGCCGTACAAGCGTGACACGCAGAGCGTGCAGCCTTGCACGGGAGACACCACGGCAGATTCACCCTCCCGGGACACAGGGCAGCTCCGCTCCCGGCATCCCCAAGCTGGGCAAAGGCAAGTCGCTGATGGCATTTGCCACGCACTTCAAGCACTCGGGGTACCCCAGGGTCTGCCCCTTGATTTCACTGGGCCCTGCTCCTGCCAGTGTTGGACTGGGATCCCCCCATCCTCGCTCTGTTCAGCACCTGCCTGCCCTGAGGCTGGGAACGGCACCCGGCCATCCTGCTGCCCAGGCTTTTTCCAAACCTCAGCCCAGCATCTCCGCTCTCTGCGTGCCTGTTCCACGCGCTGCCTTTCAGCTGCTGCTGGCTTTCTGAAAGCGCTTGTCCCGGCAGGTCCACGCTTCTCCCGCCCAGCTCCGTAGATTAAAACCACTCGGGCAATAAATTTCCAAGCCGTGGGCTGCAGCCCCGCAGCTGTGACGCTTCGTACAGTGATGGGCTATTTCCAGCCTGTCCTGGGAACAGAGAGGTGATTCATTGCAGCAGGGACGCACGCTATGTGCTGCTCAGATGAAAACCAATCCCACTCCAGACCTGTGCTCCTCTCCTGGGCACATGCTTGTCCTCTGCTACTGGGATCAGAAACTTGGCTGACCCAGAGGAGTGGAGAAGTTGAATGAATTCACCCCCTGTCCCGAGTAGAGACAGCGTAACCTTGCAGACCTAGCTGCGCGAGTCGGGGCTGCCGTCTCCTCCGTCTTCAGATACGGGCTTGGACAAATTCCTCAACTTATTCCCCAGCGGAGAAATGGGAAAAACAGGGCAGTCTGCTGCATCCCAAGAGATGTCCCAGCCCCACATCTGGATCCTGCAGGCCTTGGGAAAATCTGAGCACAGACCAGGGTCGGCCAGGCCAGCGTGTGCACACCGGGCAGCGTGGCGGGATGCCCGGCTCCGGACTGTGCTGCCATCTGCAGCCCAGCACCGCGCTGTGCCCAGGGCCACTGCGGGCCAGACGCTGGCCAGGCTGGAGACCTGGGGGTGGCCAGCGGTCTTACCAAGAGAAGACCACCCATGGGAAGGAAGCTGAAACGCCGTGGGCTGGGGGGGACGGGAAGGGCTCTGGGCAGGCACTGGGGAGCAAAGGGGCACCGTGTCGCTCCAGTGGGTTCCCTGCGCCCCTGCACAGCAGGATGCGGGCAGGGGCTTTCGTGGGGCCAGGGGCGGGGAGCGTGCGATGGCCAGGTCCTGGGATGACGATGAAACTGGAGGGGACAGGACTGTGAGAGGGCCACAGGAGGAAGGGAAAAGTCTCCAGTTTCAGTGCTGGCTTACCTCTTCCTGCACTGCTGGAGTCACGGGGAGGGGTTTGGAACCAGCCCAGAGCGAGCAGAACTGGTATACCTGAGCTTAAATGCAGCAGAGCTCTAAGCTGCCGCGGGTAGAGCAGGTCCTCCTAGCAGTAATTTATCAGGTGCACTAAGGGAGGATGAGCCCAGGCCTGACGTCGCCTGGGTCTGCTTAGCCATGGGTCGTAGCTGCGCTTCTGCTCTGCAGCACTGCTGGGCGGGGGGGGGGACCTGGCTCCCGAGGCTGGAGAGGCTGGGTGTGTGTGTCTCACTGGCTCCGCTCTGTGTCTTGCAGGATGAAGTGAAGCTCCCGTCTAAACTGAGCATCAGCAAGTCTCTAAAGGAGGGTGAGAAGCTGGAAAAGGAAGGTGAGGGCGAGGAGGTGCCTGTGGGTGAGGACCATGCAGAGGAGGACCACGTCCAGCTCTCCTCAGATGAAGAGGTGGAGATTGAAGAGATTATCGAAGAGTCACGGGCAGAGCGCATCAAAAGGAGCGGCATGAAAAGAGTGGATGACTTTAAGAAGGCATTCTCAAAGGAGAAGATGGAGAAGACTAAACTAAAGACCAAGGAAAACCTGGAGAAGACCCGCCACAACTTGGAGAAGACCCGCCACAACCTGGAAAAGAGGATGAACAAGCTGGGCACCAAGATTGTGACTAACGAGAGGAGAGAGAAGATGAAGACCTCTCGGGACAAGCTGAGGAAGTCTTTCACCCCTGACCACACCATCTATGCAAGGTCCAAGACAGCCGTCTACAAAGTGCCACCCTTCACTTTCCATGTCAAGAAAATAAGAGAGGGCGAGGTGGAAGTGAAAGCCACGGAGCTGGTGGAGGTTGGTGGAGAGGAGGGAGAAAACTCGGATCTGCTGCGTGGGGAGAGCCCCGAGATGCACACGCTGCTGGAGATCACGGAGGAGTCCGACGCGGTACTGGTGGACAAGAGTGACAGCGAGTAGGACAGGCTGCAGCACGGAAGGGTTGTGGACGACGGCTGAACACATAATCATTCACATTTCAAGATCTCTCTCTGCCCTGGTGCCCCAGGGAAAGTGTACACGATGCATATTTACTAGCCTGCAGAGCCGACGCCAATCCCCTGCCTGCTTGGACAAGGTGTATTTTATATTTTAGTTTTAGCACACAGAAACGTTAGGAACACGGGACTGTTTTTCTTACACTGTTAAATCACCCTTGGAGACCATTCCTGCCACAGGCTGCGTGAGAGCTTTCTAGCACCAGACCTGAAGACGGGCTTTGAGTGTCGGGGACCCAGCCCAGCTGGAGAGTGCTAAAACCAAGATAACGGCTGTACACCTGGAAAGCTCAAGTGTCCTCCATAAGCAAAGACCTGGCGTCAAGAAAGCCTCCTGCCAAGCAGCCCGCCGGCCCACGCCACCCCGGCTCCCTGCGCCAGGCCGCACGGCCATCCCCGCAGGCAGGAAGACTCCCAGCACCCCAAGCTGGCCGCCCCTTCGGGGGAGCCGAGGAACTGTGATGCGCCCAGCGCGCGGGAGGGAAGAGCTGAGCAAGTCCTGCTGACGGGCAGAGTACGGGCGAAGCTGAACCGGCAGCGTGGCACGCAGGCGGGTCCGCTCCTCTCTGCCCTCCCGAGGACCGGATTACGTGGCGGTGCCTAGGACGGCTTCGCCGCAGAGCCGCCCCGCTGCTGGGACTGCCGCGGGTGCCCACATGCACATCACGCGGCCGGGGCCCGCTGCCCCTACCTGCTGCACTGGGGCCGTCGCTGCGACAGCCCCGGGGCTGCGGCAGGAGCAGTGCGGGCCGCACGCTCCCCTGCCCGGGTTACAGATCTGGCTGCCAGAGGCCTGGCGGCCATGCTGGACCTGGTCCCTCCGCACCCGCAGGGGCGGTGGCAGCAGGCAGCGAGGTGTGTGCTCGCTGCGCAGGGAGAGGGGATGTGCGGGCAGCGGTGCTGGAGCAGCCACCTCCGCCTGCAGCTCGTTTCCAGAGGGATACGGGATGTGCTGATGCCACGCGGGGGTCTCGACCGTCAGAGAGCGGCCTCGACACCGGTCCAGCACCGCACCTCGAGTATTTCCGAGCATCTGCTTCCTCCAGGGGTCCCGGCGCGGCTCAGGCCCGTGCCCACGTCCTGCGCTTTCCTCCCCGTTTCCCGCTTTCTGCAGCTTCGCTCCCTGTCCCCCGCAGCAAGGCAGCACCAGGGTAGCACACCGCAGCTTGAGGGCACCGCTCCGGCCCAGCCCGGGGCTGCCACCGCCACAGCTCGGCCCGGCCCCGCAGGAGCAGGCAGCGAGGCAGGAGCCCGTGTGCCTCGGCGGCTTCGCCCGGGGGGGGGGGGGGCTGGTCCCGGCGGGCAGGCGAGGGAGGGACCGGGTCGTGCTCCTCCTCGCCGTCTGCTTGCTGGGCTCAGCCCTGCCCT
>VYZV01024654.1:0-17117 GCA_013401275.1 Pandion haliaetus | reverse complement strand
TAGTCTGTAGAGAAGTCTGCTCTACATTCCTATCTGCCTCAAAAGCAGTGATAGTTTCTTTTGGATCGGGCTCTTGCTGCTGTAACTG
This sequence comes from Pandion haliaetus, assembly GCA_013401275.1. NCBI lineage: Eukaryota > Metazoa > Chordata > Aves > Accipitriformes > Pandionidae > Pandion > Pandion haliaetus. The sequence continues at coordinate 17,029 of VYZV01024654.1, read as the reverse complement.
AAAACTTCGGTATGGGATACTTACCTAGCTCAAAATAGACAGCAGGTAATGTGGAAACCTCATGGGTGTAAAGTGTAGAAGTCACAGCGTGGTGGTCAAAGGGGAAGTTTAGGAGACAGTAGGTGAAAACATTACTCTGCATCTTTGTTGCCTCCTATTTGGGTAAGACTTCTGAAATACAAAATGCCAAATGTCTTACAAGTCTCTTACTCAGAAGGTGACCTGTCTTTCAGATACAGGCTGGAAAAACACTGAAAATATACTCTTTATGATAAGAGAAGAAGCTGCATTGAAAGGTTTCTTAAAACATCTTGCAGGGAATACATCTTTCCTCCTGCACAGTTCGTGAAAGCACTAACTGAATTTTTAACATCCTACAAAAAGTAGGATGTTACCATTGCCTTCTGTTTAACGCAAGCTTCAGGGAGTGTATGAGTGACAAGGGCTTCTAGCTAATGAGGGATAGGCATATTTTGGAACTTTAGGAAGGCTTAATTACATTACTGTGTATGTACTATAACCAATGCATCATTGTCATGTAGTAGCAGCAGCTTATACAATGTGACCAGGTAGTCTCTGTATATATTCTGAGGCAAGATCTAAATTCTTGCCTTGGAGTCAAGATGTTTGTCTAAGAAAGGACTGCAAGGTTTAATCCATTATGAAGATAATGCCACTGGTACGTGAAGCAAAAATTTCCATGTCTTTGTTTCATTTTCAGGTAACTACACATTAAGAGTTGACTGTACCCCTCTTCTCTACAAACTGGTGTATAATCTGACAAAAGAGGTACAGAATCAGAGTGTCTATTGCTTGTGACTTCCTAAAAATGTAAAACTGCAAGTTTATTGGATAAAATTGGATTATTGAATAGTGTTGGATTTATCTTATTGGTGTGCTGGGAAAATCTTGGTCCCACCGAAATCAATAGCAAAATATCCCATCATTGGTACACAGTCCAGGCTNTGACAAAAGTGGAATATTATTTGCAATATAGAGTAATAATAATAATAAAAACAAGATAATAAAACACTTGAGCAAGAACAATTCTCTAAAGTGATAAGCATTCAAGGAAACAAATTGCATTTTAAATTTCCATTTCATGTGCAAAAGAGAATCTATTCATTTTCACATTGGCTACCTATCATTTTCTCTCTGTCTGTTCCCACTGAATCTCCTTCATATCTCACTGAGCCCCTGAAATACTGTGATAAATATTGAAGGATTGAGTGGGTTTTGTAACAGGCCAGATGTATGGATTTGCATGATTACAAGTGGTCTAATCATGTCTCCTTTGCTTTCATCTCTCAGGATGAATTATCATAAGGCTGAAAGATTGTGATCCATTAAAGCATGAAACTTCATTGGCTGTGTGAGGAGTTAACCAGATTGGGCACCTAGCATGAGCCACTGTCACTATACTCAGATCTGGATTCATCTCAATTAACAGAAGACATCTCTGTCTGATTTAAGCAATGTAGGCTCCCTTTAAAGGCAATCGGTAGAAATAGGTACCCTTAGGATGAGATCCATTTGACCAAATGTGGTTGTCTACTCTTGTACAGACAGAACTCTCAAACTATTTTTTCCCCGTGATATTAAGGGGATCCAGGTGACTTGGTCCAGTGCAAAAATCTGCACTGTAATGGCACTTGGTGGGATGACTCCAGCCACTAGTCTCCCATCCCACTAGATCCATTAATCCTGAGTTATTTTCAAATGCAGTACACTTGGTTTTAACACTAGAAATGCCATGGTTTGAATGTGGGGCGGTTTATCTATGCTATTCCCATGTTTTTATTTTCTTTTCTACATTTTATTTTCTTATCAACTCTTTCTATCTTACTCTTCCTTGTGGAAGAAGCTATGCTTGTTCAAATGTTAGCTGTGACACTTCACACACTGAAGGGCACTCTGTTTTGCCTATAAAAATTTCTGTGTCCCTAGACAGAAGGATAAAGGCTCTGGATAAAATAATTTACTTTCTGTCTGCAGCAAGGGATATGTTTTTCTGCAAAAGAGAAAGTGAAAAAATGCTCTGGGCTAAAAATAGTACCTCACTCTTGATCTTAAGTCAACTATTCAACTACTGCTGGGTTTGAGTAGAAAACTTCCATTAAAGTACCATATGAAATACTTGAGACTGGCTGTTTTGAGAATTTTCCTATTCAGTGTTATTTAAGCTTTTAACAGTAGAAGCATAATGTAAACAATAGAAAACCTGACAACTCTTCCATAATTCCATGCTGTCTCCCTGCTAAAAAGCTCCTAGAAGTACATTATTTTCATCCATATTCTTCATAGCTCCATTTATAAAGGGGATTATTTTATGGTAGAGAGTTGTCAGTGAAAAGTCTTGACTATTTCTTGAGTTCCTTAGAGCCACTGTTGGAACAGCTTAGATTTTTTTTTCTTGCTAGCTTGTTATAGACAAAACCCACAACTACTTTTTCTTTTCTGCTGTTCCACAGAGCAGGATTCTGCAACAACATTCTGTCTCTCTGCTGTTCTCTGCTTTCTGTACACAGTCAGAGACCATTTTCCCCAGTTTTATCATTTTGTCTCTGTCGAAAGAATCTAATCTGCAATCCTTTTTTTCTTTTTACTCTTTTTTTTTTCCCTCTGTCTCACTAAATAAATTTGAGACACTCCTTGCCACATTTGTCTAGAGTAGTGTTTCCCTCTTTTTTTACTGCCAAACCTGGGACCGCCTCTCATCCCTGGAAGTGTTCAAGGCCAGGTTGGATGGGGCTTTGAGCAACCTGGTCTCGTGGAAGGTGTCCCTGCCCATGGCAGGGGGGGTTGGAACCAGGTGATCTTTGAAGGTCCCTTCTAACCTGAAGCATTCCATGATTCTATGATCTTTTTGAAAAATAAAAACATGGTTCAATTTTTACAGTGATTCAACATTGTAGTTTTCATTTCTGAACTATCTTTCATTTACCAGTGTTGATGTGCCACCAGTGACCTCCAGTGATTCATAAATCACAGGCTGTGAAACCTTTCTCCAGAACACTTACACACTCTTGAACTTTTCTGTAAGATCATTCATAGAGATTGTTGGAATTTTTCCAAGGAAAAAAATGTTTTGATGGACTCCTAGAGAGAAGTCAGGGATACCAAAAGGCATTTGCTGAAGGACCACTTGTAGCTAGGACACCATTTTTGTTGGCATAGAAACATGTATACAGATGACTGATAGACCCTGTAGAAATGTGGCACAGCTTTTACTTGGCTCACTGCTTCTAGTATCACAGAATAAAATTCACTTAAGGGTTCAAATATATTTGTCTTGAGGTCTCTAAAAAACCCAGTGAATTGGATTAGGAAAAGAGGGAGACAAACTAAAGCAACAGCTAGAACAGGGAAGCTCTGTTTTGCAGAGGGATCTGCTTAGTTTTCTATTTTTTTTTTTTCGCTTCACTTGCATTTAGGTAGCCTCTTATAAAGATAAACAAAGACTACAATTTGTACCTTTGCTAATCAGTTGTGTTTTTTCCACTAATCTGAAAAAAAAAACCCCTAATTTCTGTAAGGACTAGAAGGACTAAGGCAGAGTGATTATATTCTTTGTTTTGCTATTTCAACTGCAATGCATTTAGTTTTGGATGACATTGGGAAGCTAGATGTATGCATCAAAGCCTCAACCCATTAAGTCTTTGCATATCCTGGTTGTTAGTTCCTTGAACAGGAATAGTGAGAAGTCCTGTGCACCTCAAGAGTCCTAGTTAATTCTTGGAAACAGCATAAATGGGACCAAAATGTTCCCTATGCTTTGCATTAGGCTTTTGCATGGGACTGAATTTCATTCAGGAAGCCCAGTATATGAAAGAACATTAGGGCAGGTGATTATGCATGTCCAAAAGAAATCTATTTCTGTTCATATTAAAGAGTCGAACGTGCAACTATCCAACATCACGAGATCTCTTTGCTCTTTTTTTTTTTAGCGAGCCACTTCTCACCCCCAAAAAATGTAGCATAAGCATCAAGTGTCATCTTTCAAGGAGTTCTGCATTTAAGTGTGGTCCTCAGCATACAGATGGGACATTGAGCTGTTGACAGCCTTTTTTGTCCCTGCTGTACTGCTAGGCTTTGGGCAATTGATCACCACCAGCTACCACCTGCAATAGTTGAACTCCAATTCCCGTGTTCTGATCATCACTTCTTACTTTGTATTTATACTTAAAGAAAGAACTCTGCATCTTCCCTTGAGGTAGCAGTAGGCTTATGCTGATCTAGGTTTGGAACTAAGTCAGGCCAAATAGTATGTTTTACTAGGCTCTCAGTGTTATCAAAAAACTGGCCAATGGTTTTTACATGACCAGAGCTGTCAGAATAACATCTCTGCCAGAGCATGGAGTACTTTTACTGCCATAAGTCAGAGTTCAGCTTGCACTTATTAATGTGCCATTTTCAATTTAGCCCTAGAACTTGACTAAAGTGCCCTGAAAAAGACAGCAGCCAAGCAGTTACTTCACAAAGTTGTTATTTTTCTGCTAGCTGGTGATGTACTCTCAGGGTCAGAACTCTGGATTTTCAATTTGGATTCTGTATATTTTTCAATGCAGAATTTAAATCTCAACAATACTGTGGGACTGTGCATCTAGCCATGAACATTTATGCTTTGTATTTTGGGGGAGAAAAAAAAAAATCCCAGTCCTTTGCACATCATAACCAATCTTATATTTAAAGGACCATGTCTACTAAAGATTGCTTAAGTGTAGATGGAGACCAGGGCCAGAGTCTTGATTATTTTTACCTCTGCCACAGATTTTCTAAGAGCTTTGATCAACTGATTTTATACTCTTTCATAGTTTTCCTGGCTGTGTGATGGCTGTAGTAATACTTACCTTTTCCATCCTGGTTGTATAGCTTTTAGATTTTTTTTAAGGTAAGGGTGGCACCTACATTCGTACATACAGTGCCTTGCACAATGGTTCTCCAGTCTTGGTTGAGTCCCCTTGGCACTGCTGTAATATAATTAATGACTGGGTTTGACCCTTCCTTCTAGCACAATTCTTTTGTACCCTTCCTATAGAAAAAGCAGTCAAATTTCAAGCTCAGCCTGTTGAGAGAATATTGCTGCTGTGCCGGGCAAACCTCCACAGGGTTAGGGCTGTGGTCTACCCTTGCCTGCTGAAAGGAAAGCAGCTGGGATATCCTGGCTACTGGAGGAGCTCCATAGTGTTACCTATGCTATTGTGTGTGTACATACACAGTGCTATAAGGTAGTAAGAAGTCCTAGAAATGCCGACGATCCACTTCCCCCAGAAGTGGATGAGCTCCATGTAGTATCCTTGAGTTTTTCAACCTGCTCTTACCACTGTCTGTGGTTGGTTCCAAGTACCTGTGAGATGCTTTTCATGGTTGGGATCCATAAATGTATGGCACAAATATAAATAGTGTACATGTACTTCCCTGCATGCAGAAATGCCTTTGATTAAGAATGATGCAGATAGCTGTAAAGGTCTCCTTTGATAATGAATTGTGTTAGAGGTACTTCCAATGATATTATAATATTTTCCTCTCCAGATTTTAAGCCCTGATGAGGGTTATGAAAATAAGTCTCTTTATGAGAGTTGGCTTGAGAAAGATCCTGCAACTGAAAATAATAGCTATCCCAGGTAAGTTGTTAATCTGTTTTTTTTTCTTTTCCAATATTTTCATCATGTCATAGCATGGCTACTCTCCAGAATTTTTCAAGATATGCTATTGATGATAGCAATAGAAAACCTTTTAGTACAAGGTGACTCTCTAGCAATATCTTTTAAAGTAATATAAAATAAAATTTTATGACTATTTTTAATGATGGTGACATCTATGCCTGCTGTAAAATGAAACCTCACACATTTTAAAGGCCTTTAATAGAAAAGCAATTTGGAAAGCAATCAAAAAAGAGCAGGGTGGGGAAGGTGTTCAAAATATAGTTTAGTTGCCCTACTAGATGAGATAATACCAAAATTGTTAGGATAAGCAAATGCTCAGTTGAAAGAAACTGCCTAGAGCAGTAATTAAAAAGCTCTTATGGTACTTATTCTTTGTTTATACAATGGATGTAAATGTAATACATTACAAAACTATGCCTAAGTGTATTAAAACTTCATATTTGAAGTTACTAAAACTCCAAAACGCTGTTTGAGCCAGTGACTCGAAGGGCTAAATCGTATTCACAATGTGGCATTACTCATGTAAGGTAAATAGAACTGCCCCTTTGTGCGATTTGACCAAAACGGTCTGCATGTATTACCCTATCTTTCAGGCCTGGTTAAGATGAGTTTCTGGATTCAGTAGACTCACTGAAATTTCTTCCTTTTGAAAAAGCTACCAGATCTGATCTTTCTCAGTTGATACAAACGGTTCCTTGCAGAAATTTATACTAACAGAAGAAATTTAGCTGGAACAGAAGAAACTTTTTTTTTTAGCCAAGAAACAACAATTATTCACCAGGCTAGACATATAAACCTAAAACTTAATATAAAACTTAAATATATCTTTGAAAATACTGAGAATATTACATCTGTCTTTATTAGAATTTTCTTTTCCTCTGTCTTGCCACACCTACCCAGCAGATGGCAATATTTACTTATGAGTAACAATGCTAATTGTCTTCTGCAGTGGAACTTATTTATCAGTCTTTGATTCTACTGTGGAATATGCTAAGTATATAAACACATCTGTCTTTACATATATTGCTGCCCAGTTCATATTAGTTTGGAAATAGATGATTAATGTTTTAAGATTGTAGAGACACATCTGATACAATTTTATGGTTCTTGTGCATAATGTGTACATTCTGTTTAAATATGGTCAGTGTCACAATCAGCATTGCTAACTTTAAAAACTCTTCCTAGAAGTATTGGATACTGAATTAGTGTGGTGGAATAAAATTGGTTAATTAAGCTTGCCACTTAGTTTGTCTCTGATCTCACTAGTGTCCCTGATGTGCTCTCCAGAAGAACTGACCTCCATTTCTTTGAAAAATCTGCATTTTGCATTAATTACTACCATACTATACAGTAAGTGGTCTCACTAAGATGTTCTCTTTTCTACATGTAGAATAAACAAACTGGGATCAGGCAGTGATTTTGAAGCTTACTTTCACCGACTGGGAATTGCATCTGGCAGAGTCCGTTATACCAAGAATAGGGTAAGTCTTCCAGATTGGTTGAAGAAGTTTGGTAGTGCTGAGCAGTCATCTTTTAAAAGCATTTATATGTGATTCATAAAAAAGCTTCAAAGAACCTTTGTCTCATTTGTATATCAGTGCCATTTCATAATTTAGCAAGAAACCTAAATGGTTGGAGAATACAACATGTTACAGTGATGTGTATATTCTATAGGCTCTCAACTTCACAGAAAGGTATTTATAGAATCTGACTGGAGGTGTGTATTTCATTTCACCATACTATTAGTAGGCCCCTTAACATACAAATTTTCCTTGATTCTGTTCAGAAATAACTACACAAGATAAAAAGGGGCCATGATCAGGGACTTCTGCTATCCAAAAACCCAAAGTGTTTTCACTTTTAGTGAAGGCAATCTCTGTACAATGGAACTGAAGGCAGGTCTGTGTAGACAGAGAAGGAAGCCTGCTCATTTAATCTTGTGCAACAGTCCATCAATTCAGGTTATTTTAGTTTTTTAAAATGAACACACAAAAATGGAAAGATAGCACATTGTGTTTTATAGCAAGTAGCTTTTTTCATTTGGAAACTGTGCAAAACATCATAGTCATTAAGTGATCAATACATCCCTTAACTGCAGTTAGAATACAGGGCACTGACAAATTTGCTTGCTCTTTTTCAGAAAGCAGACAAATTCAGCAATTATCCTGTTTATCACACTGTGTATGAAACCTTTGAGTTAGTGGAAAAATTTTATGACCCCACGTTCAAGAAACAGCTAACAATTGCACAGTTACGAGGCAAACTGGTTTATGAACTGGCAGATTCCCAGATCATTCCATTCGACTGTAGAGATTATGGAGAAGCCTTAAAAGGACATAGCAATAGAATTTATAAATTAGCCAAGAAACATGAAGAACAGCTGAAACCTTACAAAGTATCATTTGGTGAGTAACAGCCACAAGACTATTTCTTAAGTGCATTAATTAGAATCATGCAGGGACACGTTATATCTGTTACAGCACTGAAAATGAATTCCTTACTTTCCTCTTTCAATTCTGCCATCATAATAAAGAGCCTCTATTTTTTTTTTTCTAAACATAACACAGGTTTAACACATTATTGTCTAGATGAGAGGGTTATAACAATTTTCATGCATATTATTAATTATGGGAATATTACAGTGCTCATGGGCAGTCATGGACCTCAAGTGCAGAACAAAGAGATATAGCAGCCTGTTTCTCACTTTCTTGCTTAAAAAAGAAGACAAGTTTAATGTTTATGGCAACTGTCTGGAACTTGAGAGATGCAGATGCCCATTCCTCCTGAGCCAAACACTTCATCTGACCCTGGGAAACTTGCTTACCACCTGTCTCAGTGCCTGGCTACCACTTTTAGGCCACAGAAGCACTTCTCTAAGTTTCTGCATAAATATATTGTTTTGCTGAGCACTTGAACACATTGCAGTGAAGCATATGAAACAGGTCTGAAGGAGCAGAGTGCTCTGGATCCCAGGCTAGGATAACTTCCACAGTAATTTTCTTTCTCTCCTTTTCTCTCTCTCTCTTCTTTTTTTCTTCTTGCCTCATTCACCCCTTGTGTTTCTGCACCAAGGAGGATTTTAAGTCAGTCCGAATTCACTTGCTATCTGATGGACCCATGGTTTAGAGACATAAACTAGCTTTTGGGGGATGCAGTACTCTTTTGAGTTGTGTGAAACAGTAGAAGTAACTCAAATTGAATCCTCATCTGGGGAAAATTAAAAATGACAAAACTTCATATAATGGCTTAGGTGAAAAATTCTTGACTATTTTGAAAAGACACCCTTTTTTGTAAAAAGGCTACTCGAGACAGAAGAAGCCTTGTGTGATGGATCATCTGGTCTGAGATTTTGCATAAAGCAAGGATTTATGTCACTATATTCTAAGGAGACATAAGATCTGGAGTTTGTTTTTGCAGTAGTAGAACATCTACCAAAATTTCTAATAAATCATTTATTTTCATGGAATCATAGAGTCATAGAATGGTTTGGGTTGGAAGGGACCTTAAAGATCATCTAGTTCCAACCCCCTGCCATGGGCAGGGACACCTTCCACTAGACCAGGTTGCTCAAAGCCCCATCCAACCTGGCCTTGAACACTTCCAGGGATGGGGCAGCCACAGCTTCTCTGGGCAACCTGTTCCAGTGCCCCACCACCCTCACAGTGAAGAACTTCTTCCTTACATCTAATCTAAATCTACGCTCTTCCAGTTTAAAGCCATTAACCCTTGTCCTATCACTACATGCCTCTGTAAAAAGTCCCTCTCCAAATTTCTTGTAGGCCCCCTTTAGGTACTGGAAAGCTGCTATAAGGTCTGCCTGGAGCCTTCTCTTCTCCAGGCTGAACAACCCCAACTCTCTCAGTCTGTCTTCATAGGAGAGGTGCTCCAGCCCTCTGATCATCTTTGTGGCCCTCCTCTGGACTTTCTCCAACAGGTCCATGTCCTTGTTACGTTGAGGGCCCCAGAGCTGAACACAGTACTGCAGGAGGGGGTCTCACCAGAGCAGAGCAGAGGAGCAGAATCACCTCTCTTGACCTGCTGGTCACGCTTCTTTTGATGCAGTCCAGGATATGGTTGGCTTTCTGGGCTGCAAGCATACATTGCCAGGTCATGTTGAGCTTCTTGTCAACCAACACCCCCAAGTCCTTCTCCACAGGGCTGTTCTCAATCCACTCATCACCCAGCCTCTATTTGTGCTTGGGATTGCCCTGATCCATGTGCAGGACCTTGCACTTGGCCTTGTTGAACTTCATAAGGTTCACATAGGCCTGTCTCTCAAGCCTGACAAGGTCCCTCTGGATGGCATCCCTTCCCTCCAGCGTGTCGACCGCACCACACAGCTTGGTGTCATCAGCAAAGTTGCTGAGGGTGCACTCAGTCCCACTGTCCATATCACTGACAAAGATGCTAAACAGTACTTGTCCCAAAACTGACCCCTGAGGAATGCCACTCGTCACTGCTTTCCACTCAGACGTCAAGCTGTTGACCGCCACTGTTTGAGTGTGACCATGCAGCTAATTCCTTATCCACCGAGTGGTCATCCATCAAATCCATGTGTCTCCAATTTATAGACAAGGATGTCATGCAGGACACTGTCAAACACTTTGCACAAGTCCAGGTAGATGATATCTCTTCCCTTATCCACCAATGCTCTAACCCTGTTCTAGAAGGCCACCAAATTTGTCAGCCATGATTTGCCCTTAGTGAAACCATGTTGGCTGTCACCAATCACCTCCGTATTCTTCATGTGCCTTAGCATGGTTTCCTGCAGGATCCACTCCTTGATCTTGGCAGGCACAGAGGTGAGACTGACTGGTCAGTAGTTCCGTGGGTCTTCCTTTTTTCTCTTTTTAAAAATGGGGATTATGTTTTCCCTTTTCCAGTCTTCCCCAGACTGCCATGACTTCTCAAATATGATGGATAGTGGCTTAGCCACTTCATCTGCCAGTTCCCTCAGGACCCGCGGATGCATCTCATCAGGTCCCATGGACTTGAGCACCTTCACATTCCTTAGATGGTCTCAGACCTGATCTTCTCCTACGGTGGGCAGTTCTTCATTCTCTCAGTCCCTGCCTTTGCCTTCTGCAACTTGGGTGGTGTGGCTGGAGCACTTGCCAGTGAACACTGAGGCAAAAAAGTCATTGAGTACCTCAGCCTTCTCCATGTCCTTGGTAACCAGGTCTCCTGTTTCCTTCCACAGGGGGCCCATATTTGCCCGAGTCTTCCTTTTATCACTGATGTACCTATAGAAGCTTTTCTTGTTGCTCTTGACATCCCTGGCCAGAGTTAATTCTATCAGGGCTTTAGCTTTCCTAACCTGTCCCCTGGCTGCTTGGACAATTTCTCTGTATTCCTCCCAGGCTACCTGTCCTTCCTTCCACCCTCTGCAGGGTGGAAACAATTTTCATTGTTTGAGTTTCTTTCTCATTTCAGATTAGAAGTTGCCCAAACTACCTTCTGATCAATGCAACTATTTTTGTCCCAAGATTCTAGAAGCAATCTTATTAAAAGTTTTTTTTTCCCCCAAATATCACTTAACTCTCTCCTTAATAGCTTTATAGATGTGTCATTTATACCAGTTTTTACAAGGCATGTTTTTCAGTCTTTTCATTATTTTCATGGCTCTTCTGTGATGCCTGATCAGTTTTGAATTGTTTCTTGAATAAAACTATAATCTTTACATTTTTTATGCTATTGCACCAGATTACATTAAAGTATATAGGCAATTTTTACAATACTGTGAAAATTAAAATTAATTTCACTCAGTATTTTCATAGAATTGCCTATTGACAACACTGAATGTCAGACAATTGTTAATTAATCCTGAATAAATCACGTAATTGTCCTTCAAAATAATAGATTAACGTTTTTATGTGCCTTTGGGTTCATATTTCAACTGTTCCTCTGCAACAATGAAGGCTGGAAACCTTTTTTCATAAAATATGTACTTGCAGTCATATGCTATCAGGAACTAAGGTTCGCAGGGGCAGATGATCTTTCCTTTTTGCTCCTAAATCCCCTCCTACTGCTTCTGCAATATAATCTGTTGCCACGATATAGCCATGATGTCAGCAGGGTAGAACTCCGTCCTCTGGCAAACTTGTAGCTATTGCCACGGTTGTGGACAAGTGTAAATTCTCACCCTCACAAGGTGCCATGGGTCTGTCTATACTGCAGTCCCTAAACAGCTTGCATACATAAAATCTGTACCTCTAATTATGTAAACTAACCAAAAATATTAATACAAGAACAAACAAGTATAGGCTGGTGATGAATAAATAAGTTTGCTAGAAATAGAAAAGCAAATGAGACTGCAGAACAGCTTTCAGTAGGAGTCCTGGGAACAGAAAGCCTATCACACTGAATAGTGTGATAAATCTATCTACCAAAAGCCTATCACACTAAAATAGTGTGATAGATTTATGAACAGTGAAGGGCCATAGTTGCCAATGGAGGACTGGATTTAGGAGATGACCTAATCTTATGACCCATATTCCTATACGATCAAAGAGAGGATACTCTGGTTTATCTAAAGTTTTCTGCAACTTGTGGGCAAAATGTACAAGTTATAAACCTTCCTTCTTTGTAATTGAGTTTTGGTAAGGCCAGAAGTTCTTCTCCTCATAACATCCACCTGTTACTTATTCCACAAAAATTAGTTGTATAAATTGATACTTTTCCCTGGTCTGTATTAAATCCACAGGAAAATCATCGCAGCTGATACTGTCATTAAAAGAAAGGCCTGCTGCTTCTTTGGTTAAGTTATTCCACATGGCTTGGACGTACTGCCAGGGACAGAGCAGGAAAAAGCAACTGACTTACCTGCCAGCCTGCCTGCACATAGTCAGGCATAAAAGGCAAAATCCTGGGGTGTGAGTAGCAGCACTGTGGGGTGGCATGCAGGGTTATGGCAGAGACACCTCCTGTGCTGTAATTCTGGTGCAGGTGTGGGGCAAGCACGGGACTTGGCTACTCTAATCTACCTTGTCTATCACTGTATTCCATGACAGCTGTGTCTTTTATGCCTCACCTAATACTATCCAATCTACATATCACACTCTTCTATTATGATATGAATAGGACATAATGTTCCAAGAGAGAAATCCTGCTGTCCTTCACAGCCTGCTGGAAGAGCTGCTATTTTTTATGTCAGTCAGGCTTTTTACACCTAAATGCTGCACTGCAACCCTTTGTTAAAAAGGAAACTGCAGAGTTCTCCATTTGCAATACCAGCCAGTCTTTTCCTTGCCAGGCAGAGGGAAGATGTACACTCGTGAAAGCTTTATCAAGCATTCTGCTTTATTTTTGGTCTCGTTGCACAAGGTCTTTTTTTATTACTGCTAGTAATGCAGCTCTTTAAAGTCTGCACTAGGGAAACTAATGAATTATGGAAAGACAACAAAATTAATACAATTATATCAGCCAAACAAATGTAGCTTTTCTCCCACTGGGCAACTGAGACATATTATGGGCTCAGTAGATACTCTGAAGTTGTTCACAAAGTCCTTCCCTTTCTAGATCCTCTTTTTTCTGCTGTGGTGAACTTCTCAAAGGCTGCTACTGAATTTCACAGGAGACTTGAACAAGTTGACAAGAAAGAGTAAGTCTGAAAGAAAAAAAAAAAAAAAAAAAAAAGTATATCTGCCTTAGGTACCCAGGGCGGCAGTTCTTTCTTTCCAGTGACAACACAAGGAGTCTCTCCAATTAGTGTAGAATAGAGCCCTTGAACTCTGAGACAGGCAATATCTGCTAAGATGAATTCTGCTTTCTGTGATGAATAGTATCAGCTGTAGAGCTTATTACTAGTATCAGCTTGTCATTAAAATTATTGTAATACATGGAAAGGCAGGTAGCCAAGTTAAAGTTGGACTGAGCTCTGTATTTAGACACCTACACTTAAGTGTTGTAGGTGATGCCAGAATTTGTACTTTCAGCACACCTCAAGGAGACCAGATAATGCTTCAGAGTCTCTAAGATACCTGTATGATGCTTGCAAACCTGAGGGCCCTTTGGGACTCCTGTGCCCTCTGAGTTTAGTGGCTGGAGGTCAAGTGCTCCTAGACACCTAGTGTGGTACCAGGTAGCTGTGTTTAGGCAACTGAATCCCATCCTTACTATGTTACTGTATAGTTTAGAGCAGGAATTTGGAAACTTGGCTTGTAAGTGACACTTGGCTTATGGGTGGACACCAAAATCTGGCTATCTTCATCTTGACCTTCCTCTCCCCTTGTTAAGTGGGGTCTTTCTAGTGCCATTTAATACCAAACAAGTATCTGACACTTTCAGAAAGTCTCCCATTTTATTTTGCATAGTGTGAAATCTTGTAGTTGAGTTTCCTAACACAGAAATCCCAATGCATTAATATAACATGTATTTAATGTCTCCATTTGCAAAACCTCATCTTTTTGCAAACTGTAGACCATCTTTGCCATTTTTTTTCTGTCCAAAGAAGAGGAAAACTGTTTAAATGAAACTGGAAAGTGATGTTTCCTCATTGTGTGAAATGTCTCTGTCTCCATTTTCTGCAGTCCAGTTGCAGTGCGAATCATGAATGACCAGCTGATGTTTATAGAAAGAGCTTTCATTGATCCTCTTGGCTTACCAGGAAGGAAGTTTTACAGGTGAGGCAACAAGTTTCTTGACTAGCTGTCTAAGGCACTGAATTTTGCAGGTGAACTTCACCCTAACTGGCTGGACAGTTAACTGCTGTATGGGCCTCATATAGGAATTACTGCTCAACAGATTGTTTTAGGTGCAATCCAGTGAGTAGCGGAATTTGTTTATAACCCCCGAGGAGACCTCCTTGGCTGCACTGGTCTTGTGATGCCTAATTCCTCTTCGTGGGTCTGGCACTCTGTTTTTATTAGCCATCATACCCTGTGAATTTTACCTGCAGGTGTGTAGTACTACTTCTCTTACCACTTGCTCTTTTAAACCTGTACAGAGTGAGGATTGAGTGGAGAATCAACTGTATTGAAAAGAAAGGAAAAACAAGGGTAGAGTAAAAGAGAGAAGAGGATGAGAACAGATGTGTAGTGAGGGTCAGGTGAAGAGAGATGTCCAGAAGGGAGAGCTTGGAGAGAGGGACCTCTGAGCACAGGATAGATAAAGGCCCATGAGCTGTGCTGTGGAGTCCTGTCTGTCCCATCTTTGGCTGCTTCTATAGATGCTCCTATTAGGTTAAATCATTAACTAGTTATTCTTGAAGTTTTCTCTCTACAAGCACATGGGCCCAGAGAAAGACAATGTTCGGTGCACCACAATACCCTTTATAGAAACCCAGTGCATTTATTAGTAACACTTGACAAAAAGCTAGCTTCCAGTGTTAGGAGTGACTATATCACTTTACTTTCAGTATCCACTTTTTCCTAATGACTGGATATATCTGACTCACTGATTGATAGCTTTCACACCAAGCCAGAAGTCCCTCAGGCAGGTAGGATTGAGAATGACACGTCTGTCCTCCTAGGATAAACTGTTGCTCATGCTTTTGGAAGAATGAAATGGTTGTTTTCTACAGTTCTTCTTGTTGGGTGCTAGGTAACATTTAGACCTGTCTGGATTTTGCATTTTTTTTTTACTTGCTTGCATTTATTAATATAGCTTTAGTCTTTATTTTGACTTGGGAGGACTCTTTCACATGCTACAAATATGCTTTGGTACTTCATATGAACAAAAGCAATTTAAAAGCAGATCTGCAACTATGCAATATTTAAGAAAAAAAAAACCACCAACAAATAAAATTGATACTTTTGCACAGTTCTGTTCCAATACGATCACTTTTTCTCTGAAGAATTCATGCTTTTCTCAAGAATTCTCCCATAGATCTTTTTCCCTCTTTTTACATTCTTTTCCCAGATCTGCTGACCATCATTCAGCTGCTTAGTTATTTTTGAAGTTTCTGTTCCACTTCTCATTGTACACCCATAACTAGTTTTATTGCCTGTTCCAGACTGCCATATTAGTTCAACAGGTTTGTTGAGCTCTCATTTTCAAAAAAAATTTAACATTGTTTTGTTCCTAATTAGACAAATGTGTTATCTTTTCCCAAGACGATGGCTACGTGTCCTAAATCTGTGCCCTTTCCCATAGATTTTGCCCTGGGGGCTGCTTCCTCTTGTGTTTTTAAAGATGGGTCCAGCTAAGTTTCCTGTGTATTTAGTAAGTTCTGGTCTTTATGGGATTCATAGCTGCTTTATGTAGCACACATACAGTTCCTTACACTGAACATCCATCCCCCTGCTGCCCCCCGTTAATGGTTACTTTTATTTAGTATACCTACATTTTTTTCTTCTGTCCCCACAGACATGTCGTCTTTGCTCCAAGCAGTCACAACAAGTATGCTGGAGAGTCCTTCCCGGGGATCTATGATGCCATGTTTGATATTGAAAACAAAGCAGATCAGCGTGAAGCCTGGGAAGAAGTAAAGAGGCAGATTTCCATTGCAGCCTTCACTGTGCAGGCAGCAGCAGGGACACTGAAAGAAGTAGCGTAGGATGTTGGTTTCTAAAAGCTCAGTCAAACAGCAAAGTCTGAAATGTAGTGCCGTCAGGCTACTACAGTGACCCAGTCTCCTGACTGCTCACTATATCTGAGTTTCCAACCTTCTGAATGCATGCAAGTGTACTGGTAGGGTGAGCGGGAGCTCTGTTTATCAAAGAACTCCTGAGCTAGAAATTAATTCTTCTCTGACACTGACAAAACTGTAGCTTTAACAACAACCCTAGATGGAAGCAAATGTGGGGGGTGGGGAGGGTAGGGAGAAGGAAAAATCAGTTCCCAATTAGAGTTTTCTGAAAGATCTGCCAATTTTGAGGACCCGTTATTTTGGATGTACAATTACAAAACCAGTTAGTTGCCAAGCTGCCTGTAAATCTTGTCTGCAGCAGTGGTCAACAGCACACATTGCAAGAGAAAAAAATATAACACTCCTCAGCACGTCCATTTTTCTTGTTCTGATAGTTACTTTTATAATACAAGACAACAAATGCNNNTTTAGAATACAAGACACCAAATGCATGTCTGTATTTTAGAATCTACTCTGCAGGACTGGTAGAATGCTCATTATACTGATTTGCTTTCTTTTCCTGAAAAAATAATACAATCGCCTTCCAGCCAATTACCAAAGCAGTACTAGCCATTCTTGATAACCAAACAGCTGCTTAAATGCAGAAATCCAAAAGCATTTTCTCAGGGAGCGAGTGTCCATCCCCCTGAAAGTCATGTGCGCCTCCCTCCTTTATTTGCACTTTGGAAAATAAAGATTTGGGTGGACAACCGAAAGCTGACCTCCCTGCTCCTTTGGCACTTTCACTAGTCCCAAACCTATGGCAGCTTTTGTTCCTGTTCTTTCCCAGGAGATG
>VYZV01024653.1:40138-73931 GCA_013401275.1 Pandion haliaetus | reverse complement strand
CGTGTGAGCAACCGAACATGTGCTGTTTATCTGATCCTCCATTCTTCTGTATATGAACATCACCGTTTACACCTCTACCCTTCAAAAAAATTCTCTACCTGGCCTTGATACATACAGATATACCACAGAGCTGAGCCTCTTCATCCTGCCAAAAGGGCTGCAAATCTTCAGTAAGAAGAGAAACATGATGCACAGACATCAAAGGGAAGAGTTGTACATGCAGTCTACAGCAGTTAGACCCTAACCTACCTGTGGTAGAAATTGTGCACAACTGGGATGAAGATAGTCCCCTCTCAGTTCTCCTGGAGAGAGAAAGAATGCACTGGATTAAACAGCTCCTCTTTCTTTACACAAATAAGAAGCATCTCTAAACCCTCCCCTTTGCAGACAACCTCATTATTTCTAAAGAGTATCTGGCCCACAGATTCCCCTTATACCTTTTTAAGTGCTTCAGAACACAATGCAAGGAAGTATTGTGTATGGAAATGTGTCAAACAGGGCTTTGTAAATGGATGCCTCACCTTGTCAGAAAGGGATGGTAAGTCTGATCAGCAGACTTGTCATGTCTGAGAAGGAGCTAAAACACAGATGGAGATAAACCAGAGGATGAGCCTTCTCATCATTGTTGGTTAGTATGGCTGAATGACATCAGGAAACAGAGGTAGCAAACTGTAGCTGACACCGTAAAATTAAAATGGCAAGGCTCTGTAATTAGTGGCCATAATGCAGGGTCACAAGATAAGAGAAGGGTTTCTTTGTACTGCTTTATGGTAAGTGATGGAGCCTCTTTATGATTTGAGGAGAGAGAACTGTGGAGAGTAAATTCCAAATTTAGTATTTGAACCTGCATGACGCTGCCGACTGCCCTATAACTATAGGTTAAAAGTGGGTAAGCACCACTGAACTCTTGCTAGCACTGAGCTATATGAAAACTTGTAGTCTGTGTGAACTCTGACAAAGCACAAAAAGCTCAAACCCATGAACTTTTTATCTAAACCTTTTTGGTTTTAACCCAGTTCCTTAGAAGGTGTAATATCTTTTACTGTTTAACAGTTAAGAGTCACTAGATTCTTGGGAAACTTAATTTATTATTTCTCCCAGAGAAAAATGGGATACCATTAAAAATAATTATTGCCATGAAGAATAATTTTTAACCTTTAAATACTATTTAGGTCTTTAAATAAAATATGTACAAAGAGCAGTTTCCTCACAACAGAAACTTTAAGTTCTTCATCCTGCTTTATATAAGTTAAACTGCAGGATCAAAACAGTCCCCTCTGGCCCTAAAATCACTGTGTTTCTGCCAATTTTAAATGCCATATTCCATTAAATAAACAAGTGTTTACGCCTTGTGCTTTTTATGGCAGTAATACATATGGAATACAAGAATTATCTTAAACTAATCCCTGGACTTTAATAATTTTTAATAATTTGCAATCAGTTAATTGTTTCCTTGGGATTGAATCACAGGATTTAATTTCAGCAGTTCAGATTAGTATTAGTGACTTGTCCAAAAGAATTTGAATCCTCCCTTCTTGTATCCAGACAATGAAATTCTCAACCATGGCCTTTACAAAATAGTCTGCATTAACTACCTCAGTTTATTCCTTAAAATCTAATTCTGAAATAAAATTTGTCTGAAGGATTTTTATTTCTATAGCTTTCTTTGCTACAGGCCATGTGCAAAAGTGACTCAACAGGTTCTAGCAACAGTGTTGCTTTTTATATTGAGCAGTTATTTTGCTATACAGCCCCCTGCTGGAGTGTTCAGATGGCACTTATTTGCAAACAAGAATTCGAGATATAAAGCATAAAATACCATCTTTCTTATAACTTTAATTCTCAAAATCCTATGAACCTCTGGGATGGTCTCTTTCATTCAGTTATGTCCAGTCTTTCCATGTAATATGAATGTACTTGCAGTATTTATGGGATTTCAGGTTCAGTTTATATTTAAGTTTTTTTCATGGACTGAGTTTTGTACTGAAGTTCTAGCAGGTTCTCCATTTTTTTTAGCACCGTCTAACAAGGCTCTATCACTGCAATTTTCCAAAATCTTACTTTTGAGAGGAAGTAAGCACTTCAGCAGCCAACATCTCCAGTTCTGGCAGTGTAGAAGCATCTTATTGCTAAGTCCCAGCAGTGGATCAGGTAGCAGACAACCATTTTTGCATTGTCAAGGCCTGTCCGTCATCTGGAGGTCCTGGGATAACATCATCCAAATCATGAAAGACAAGGCTGGAAGGAGTGACAGACAATAATTCCATAAGGAATATCCAGTCTTGTTCTAGGATCCCAACTAGGAGTGGAGAGGGGTACACCACTGATACAACTGATCTTTGATGGTGAATCACTCTTTGTGTAAGACTTTGCCAGATTTTCATGGCTCTACAATTGTATCACAGCTTCCCTGCTTTGGTGACAGGCATTTCTGCAGTGGTGGGCATCTAGGGATGTGTGATTTTATTGTATGTTCATCCAAGGTGGTAGATTGGACCTGCTGAAGATAGAGCAGAAGTATTATCACAGTGCTTTCCAACGTCACCAACAGGTACCAACCTGGAGCAGGTCTGACATGGAAGCAGAGGTGTAAAACAATTTCTGAAAATTATTCTAGTAGGTGAGGCTGAAAATTCATAGCTTTCTCTTCTCCTTGGGTTACTTTTCTGGGAAATCTTAGAAGAAGGGATTTTTTTTTGTTTTAATCTGGGATAAACTGGGATTCCTAGTACGTTTTTTTTTTTCTTTCTTTTTGTCTTCAGACTATGGAACAGACATTTCTATGAAGTACATGGAAAGGCAGTCCATAATTTGGGGACTCCTCACTCGCTCTCCTTTTATAGATATGCATTAATACTAGATTGTTTGTCAGATGCCTATCTTCCTTTGAGCAATCTGTCTCCATCTGTGGCCTTAAAAGGGCTTCTGTGTGCACTTAATCTGTTCTAAATGACCCAAATAAATTATGACTGTGCTGATAGGACCCCAGTAAGGCAGGTTAGCTAAGTCCCTAAGGACTGTGGCTGAACTGCTCCTCTCCTGAATTCCTTTCAGGAGGAAGGACTTATCTGTAATCTTGTCCTTCAGTAAGAGATGGGTGCATCTGGGCAATCTCCAGTGCAGGCTGCTGACCTAAGATCTTGCTGCCCAGCAGTCTCTTTCTATGGGGCCAATATATTTCACCTGTACAAACAGCAAACAATGCATTTGTTTGACAGCTTTAAAATATTTTTTCATTGGATGGTACCAAGAAATTTCTGCATTTAATAGCATCTCGGAGTTCTCTTGACTGTGTCAGGTAGGAAAAATGAACTTATTCTCCACCAGAAGTAAGTGCCAGTGGCCCACTCACTGTCCCTTTGTGGAGGAAAGCTTTTCACCCAGTACTGGTCCTATTTTTCAGCCCCTTCAACCAGGAGAAGAACTGTAGCTCAGTGAATACAGAACACCTGGCCAGTGATAGCAAAATGTAACAGGACATTAGAAGGTATTTTCTCTCATTTCTCTAGCATTTCCAAGTTGTGAGTGTTGGTATGTGGTTCTTTGGTTGATGTATGATGTACTCTGTTCTCTGAAAGTGGAGGAAAGAGAGTGGAAGGAGAGGGAATAGGCCCTCTAAGTCCCATTTCTTTGGTCTTGTGTGTGAAAAGACCAGGAGAGAGTAAATACATATCCACATTAGGTATTTTAAATGTAAGGAGGTAGGGCAATCCAGAAATTATGTCCACTTATGTAAATAGAGGGAAAGGAATCTGTTGTTTGCAGAGGGGAAAAAGGTGGGGGATATAGTCTATAGGAAAACTTTCTGAAGTAGGAAGAGGGATTTGGGCAGAACAGGAGAAAGGGTAATCCAGAATCTTAGTACTACTCTCTCATAAGTCATGCAGTTGAAGAGTAGGTGAGGAACACATGGTGAATCCACAGATGTATCTTATATGATGTATATACATAGAACATATATATACACATATATGGCACCCTGGGCAGTCCTTTTTTTGGAAGCTGTCAGTATAGGCTGTATACAAACTTGCCACAGGACTGGGAAGGAATCCTCTGGCTTATGTGGTCTTCTTGGAAGCTCTGTAGCTTATAACAGCTCCATTCTCCTCCTGTCAAGTGTGTAGAAAGCATCTTGATGATGTTTTCCGTGTTAGTATTGAACTATTCTCACTGACAAGGTCCTAAGACAACCAAATGCACAGCAACAAATGGCTGGCAGAACCTCAAAATACTGGTGCATGCTCCCTAGGAGTGCGATGGTCAAAAGGACATAAGCAGAAGGCAAAAATTCTTGGTTAGGGTTAAGGTAGGTTGGCTTGAGATGCGGATATTGGCATTTTCTTTCACATAAGAAGATATGTTGATCCTTTTTAGTCACATAACGAGGAAGGTGCCAGAGATTTGAAATAGATTGGCAATATGAGCATGGCTGGTGAAGACAACGTATGCAACTGGCCCACAATGATGAAGCATCACTGTATGATTATTATAAACCTAGATAGATTCAACGAAGACTGCGGGGGAAGTGTGTTCTGTTGATAGTCTTGGAGTGGCTGGATATGGTATTCTTATGGAACATGGCAATGATGCCTGAGTTGTCAGAAATCTTGTCAAGGATGAAGCAGATGGAGAACAGCCTTGCAGAAGCTCCTTGATAATGACAGCAATAAAAGATTTGCTAACTTGGAACTGTAAAACCTCAGCTCTATAAATGTTTGATATAGCCACTTTAGTGAGGCTAATGACCCTATTAAGATAGGGTCTAGAAAATAGTGTGCTGTTGCTCTAGTGCTATCACCATTTCCTGGCAAAGGCCAGCTAGGTGGCCTTTTGCAGCCTGAAATCAGCAGCCCTCTGTCTATGGGAAGATGTGGTTTCACATGTAAGTGGTCATGATATATGTCCCATACAAGTTAAAGAAAGAGGTCTTGATCTTGGTACTGATGGCCTACAGTGTTTAGACCATTCTTCTGTACTACAGAGGAGCTGAGAAGTATCTCACAGTCATTCTGGTGATGGCATTGTGGCTTATGAGAAAAGGCTGTCATGATCCCTCTCTCCATCCTTATCCTCCCAAGCTGTAGCTAATCACTTTTTGCTACCACAACAAGATTAGTATGAATGCTGAGATCCCAGACTGCTTATTGGTGCAGGTGGTACACATGCATGGTGTGGATGAGTCCAGGGGGGTGAATTCTGGAAGAGCTGTGGGGTGGTGGGTGCTGTGCCTGCAGGCGGCCCATGCTCTGTGAAATGTGGATGTGCTGGGACACAGTGGAGCTGTGCTAAAAATCTGCAGTGCAGAGGTAAACAGAGTAGTCTGGGAAAGGACATCCTCATTGGGATAGTCCTTGGAAGAAAACTGTGTAGGCTATAAGAATTCTCAATAGTCTGGTGTTTCTTTATATCTGTTAAGAAAGAAATTGGGGGTGGGGAGGATGTTAAGAGAGTTGTATCTCTCTTTAAATGTTTAAAATGAAAAGCAAAATTAATTACATAAATTGTTCTTTCTCAGGTTGAGCTGACTTACTCTCAGAGAAAATTTTCTAGCTGTTAACTGCAATCTAAGTGGTCATCAACATGATAATGCAGCTCCTGAAAGTGCCCACTTTGATTTAGATTAAAAGATTGAGGACTGGTAATAAAGTTAAAACCTAAATGAATATATGGGTACCAGGTACGCACCACATCTTGCTACTTCTTCAATATTTATGTGATAACAGAATATTTCTCAATTTTCAGTAGTCCTTGAATTCTGACCAAAAAATTTGCAAAGTTTAGGTCATGAATTCCTGCAAAACAGTATTTATTTTAGCCCACGGCAAGACCCTCTTTTACCATATCAGGGACTTAACCTCACTGTGTTTAGAACCTTTATAGCATAATATCAAAAAAAGCGCCAGTCATCTAATAAAGCAGCCTATCTTGTTCTTACATTTTCGGTTATTACTGATCAGATTCGGTTTGTGTGCAATACGGAAAACAGACCTCTACTGAAAGAAAGAACAAAAGGCAAATCATTGTAAAATCCGAACTGCCAGAATTAGGCCGTCATGTTACAAAGTGGTAATTCTTTCTGACAGCCTCAGCTGTACCAATCATGACATTCAGCAAATTAGCCAGGCCAAGAACAAATAAAAAGAAGAAACAGGTGTGAAACCAACTTCCTGCCTCCCAGGATAAATACATTGCATACTGAAGGGCAATGCACCTGCACTANGGGGGAAGCTTTTAAGTGCAAATACACTTGAGACTTGATAAAGACAAGAGACTTCTCTATAATTTGAGTGTAAATGGGCATTTTCTTTCATCATCGTTTATAATAAGCTAACTCTTTGAGGTGACATTTAAAACTGTAGTTTGAATAAATGATTGCGCTGCAAGGGAAGATGAAATAAGGCTAAGCAAAAAGCCTTTTCTGGGCTTGCCAGAGAAATTGGGGGGACCTCATCATTTCCTTTCTGAGTATGACCTTGCTTCTTAAAGTCACTCTCCTGGCTGAATAGCACCTCAGTGGGCTGCCAGTGGGGTTAGGAGAAGGAGCCCACTGCCATTATCCTGCTGAGCCTTTGAAGGAATGCCTTCCCAAGCAGGTGATGTGCAGTGTACTGCACTGCCTGTGTTTATTTGCAGGAACCAGAAGAGATGTAGATGAGTAGGAGACAAGAGAAGAGCAGCAAAGGGGCTGTAGGATGCATACCTTAAAAGGATCATTTTGTTGTTCTGTGCCTAAATTCTGCTCCCGCCTCGGTGCTTGGGAGCATTTGTTTCATGATTATTGCAATGGGCAAGCAAAGGAATGGGAAGGGGAGCAACTGTGATTTAAATCTACAAATGGCTCATTTCTACAAGCCAAATCTCATGCACTAGTGAGACTGCTTTCTTGGGTATTTTCTCCACTGGTACAGATATGGTTCTCGGAGGCATATTTTAATAAATTAATCTCTGCACACATACAGATGCAGACCAATAGCATGACTGGAAAGCTGGTATCCCTGATATTCATCGTTGCTATAGGAAAGGGCAAAGAATAAGAGGGTTCAACCTCCACTGAGGATTAGGCGGGTTTTTTGTCCCTAATGCACATGGTTTAGAATGTCCACATATACCTCTGCATTAGGGGAGATGGAGTGGATCAGGAGTAACACACTGAATAGCTATTTCTTATGGGCAGTTGCAGGACAGCTGTAAAACAGTTCCTATTTTTCCTAGGACAGCGGCTGAGCAAACACATACCAGTGCCTTGTGGGGCAACAGCTCCTCCCTGGCTCTCTGGGAGAGACCGACACCTGCAAGGAGCACTGTTTTACAGCAGCACCTGTGTCTGAGGAAGTGCACAGGGGAAAATTCTGTCATTCTCATGAATCCCTGGGAAAAGGACAGGAAACAGTGGTTTCAGAGTTATGGGAGTCGTAGAGGGTCCAAGAGAGGTAGACAAGGAGCCTTGCATTGACCTCAGATTGTCCCCGAATTTGTTTGTAACATCATATACAACAGGTTCTGCTTGGTTTTCTTTGATGCCTGGTTCCCAGTGACGTTTGATGACGTTACTCTGAGAGCTGACAAGGTCTGAGCAAGCCCAGTTCCTCACACTCTCTGAACAAAGACTAGTGAAATAGGAGAATGAAGCTATTTCATATAAATGTTTCTGTTCCTGCACTGTAGGTTTGCTAAGTGAGCATTTCTACGCAGGCTCTCAGGATGTTTTATTAAAGTAATCGGTGCCTCCTGACAGATGAGTACCTCTTACACCTTCCACTGCAACCCTGTCATCCTTAACTGTGAGGTTATCCTTGTGACAAAATCCTCTGGGAAATGGGTACCTGTGCACTCCTAATGTCACATGAACCTGCCATTAATCTGAAGCAATTTAGGGCCAGAGAAAGAAAGCTGTTTCCATTTTAATGTAAAAGTAGTCTGTGATGAAGTAGGTGACGGGACTAGTATAGGTATCACTAGTAGTCAATGCTACTTTTTGATTATTTTATAAAGTGATGGAGTGCTAAGGAATCCAGATCTACAGGACAGTACTGCTACTGTGGCGATTTTATTCTGTGGGAAATATGACAAAAAAAAGACTTACTGAAGTTCTGCGAGTGAGCACAAGTACTTGCATCGTTTTAACATCTGTCACTGAGCACAATTGATAATGGTGACTGCCATTATGGCATCTTCCTCCCCTCCTCACAGGGCCATCTGGGATTTGTGTTATGTAAGAGGATTAGCATTTTTGCTTTCCTCTGTTATTTAAAGTATTCCTCACAACTAGTTTTTGAATAATAATAACAACAACAATAATAATTGGGCTGTTTTCTGTGGGGCTTTCTGAAAGGAAAAGTCAGGAATTCTAAAGCTACTGCTCTTAAGTTGAACACCTGGCCTCACCATTTGGATTTGAATGGGATTCACTTGAAACAGGATTTTTCAAGCTGTGGTGGATAGGGCTGATGGAAGGCTGGTATTGCTGGATGAAATGAAAGATAAAGCATAAATTATCATGAGTGGATCAGTTCCAGCAAGGAAACAATTGTGATTTCCCTTTCTTCCTCTCAGACCTGATTAGTCATCACATTATTTTTAGGGAAAACTTCAGCTTTGAATCCTATCTCATAAAATTGTAGTGGTGGCTGGTAACATTGCCTGTTAAGACAGCCTGATATTTATAATTATCTGACCCTGATCTGGGTTGTTTATATATTCACAAAAAAATGAATTATTTGGGCTGAAATTTCTCATATTGAGGGCCTCCCTAAGATGGAGAATTTTGAAAAGTTCTAATCAAACTATTCTTCAGAACTTGCTAAAACAAAAATAAATAATTTTACCACGAAAAAAATGTAGTGCTTTAGGAATGTCAGTCAAAGTCACAAAAGCTGTTCACAAGAGTATTGGAAGGCAGGATTAGGGAAAGAGGGCTGGTGAGAAGAGAGGTGGTTTTAGATCTGTGACAATTTCTGTATTTACAAGAGCTTCTCAAATTGAGCCACAAATTTATGCTTGAAAAATGTCATTGTGATGGAACCCTAATGTGGCCACAGCTAAGGTTTTGGTCTTCATCTTTTCCTTAGTGTGAACACACTAAGGGTTAAAAGAAAAAAAGGCAGGGGTGAATTCTGATGCTAGAGTTTATTTGAACAAACAGTGTAATAATTAACTGTTCTAACGGAGAAACTCAGACAAGATGGAATAAGAGTAAGATGGGTGGTATACAAATCCCACTCTGCACAGTAAGTTCATAGACTCCTACTAGAGAAATCTTAGACTGCAGCTGAAGACCCTAAGGACTCAGTAGACATTAGCTGTGCTCCAGTCACTCACACATCCTGACAGACCCATGCATAAGAAACCTCTGCAGCAGGGCTTACTATAAACCAGTAAAGAGTACAGGACTGTTTTTTACTTTTTGTAAATGCTGCTCTCCTGCTGGTGTGAGAGCAGTCTGGTAAAAGCAATAAGGAAGTAGTCATGGCCTTGGACTGGGTGCTGGAGCTACAGCTACAGCTGAGAGAAGAATGGTTGAGTGAAGATGGTGATTTGGGCCTGGGAGCTCAGTACTAGCATTAGCATCCTAGTGCTGGAGCTTGGATGGGAAATTTGCAGTGGAAGCAGCAATTGACTGGAGCAGGAGATGGTAACTGAATCTGGCTGAGGTTCTAGCTAATGCTGGAACAAGGCGCTTGGCCAGGGAGAGGAGAGCTAGAGGCAGCTGGCAGCTCTGTGTGCGTCAGCATTTACTCCCTTCAAGTTTGCAGAAAGCCAGAGAATCTTGAGCCCTACCATTTCTCTGCTGCCAGCAATTTTCATGAAACCTCTAGCAGATTTGCCACTATTAATGGTAAGTACATCAGCCTGACGCTGCTGGGTCAGACCACCTAACCCAATATCCTGTCTCTTCCAGCAGTAAACGCCTAGGGAAGAGTACAAGAACAGACCCACAAAGTGTAAGTCAAGGCATTCTCAGTTACCGCAGTTTTTTCATGTAGAAGAGGTCTCTGTAGTAGATTTCAAGTTTTCAAGTAGTTGCTGACTCACAGCAAAGGCAAAATAGTGTCACGTGTTGGTTTTGGTTTCTTTTCAGCTAGCTTTGTTGAAGAGCATTAGGAAACCACACACCAAAGCAGCTGTGCTGATACTGTGCACTGAAGCACAGGCAAGAGGCATTCCTGACTTGCTGCTTCACCCCAGGCTTGGCCTCTGCCCCATGGCTGTACGATGGCATGCTTGTTTTCCAGGAGGACTCACGCCACTTCAGTGCCAAAAGCAGACCTGACAGAGAGATGAACGGATGGGCCTGCTGTCTGCCATGGCTGTGGCCAAAGTTAGAAACTGGGAATAGAGATAGATGGCCTTGGGGTGAATCAGTGGCATTTTCCCTGAGTAATTGGAATCTGCCACTACCCAAAGGACCTGCAAGGCTAGGGAAGTAATTTAAAAGTAGCCATTTAAGGGTGGCCACTTAGGTTAATCTCACCTTACTTTAGAGGTCTAAATGTCTAGTTGTCTAAATCTAAGTTAGTCATTACTGGCTCCTGTTTTAGTCAATGAACACAGACACCTTCAGTGGATCTCTGTCTCTGACCTACCTTAGGATGAAATTAATTTGAGGGTTCTTATTTCTCTTTAGTGATTGTAACAGGGACCTGAGACTCAGGGCAGGTGAATGCTACCTTACTCACCTTGCATTTTTACCTGGTTGAGACTATCATGTGCAAAAATATTGAATTGTCATAGCATGTTCCCTCAGAAAAAGATGGACAAAAGGATTGAAGTAAGGAGGTTAAAAGAACAAAGATAAGGAGGTAAGGAAACAAGGAGGGTAAAATATATATCAAACAGCCGTACATTGAGTTATTCCTGTCCACCCCATGTGCTGAGAAGTTAACTTTTGTAACTGTAATCCTCTTTGGTTTATGACTATATAAATAAACCTGTATAAAGTAAGTATAAAACTGTCTGGACAAAATTAGTCATACTTTTTTGGTTTTTAGTCCTTCCGGTGGTACAGAAATAATCTACTGGCAACATGCCTACGTACTGTCCAAGGTGAATTGCTTTGTTTATGATGCAAAGCTATTTATACAGTCGTCTCACTTTTCTAACATGGTGCTTACCTCGTGTGGAGACTCCAAAGAACACCCCAGTGATCCAGCTTCACTCCCTACTTCATGGTGTCACAGGTAAGTGTGCTAAAAGTTAGGATACTTTCTGTCTTTTAGGACGTAGAGTAGTCTTCATAAATGATAAAATAGAAAAAAGTAAATGGGAAACAGGCAGAAGGAAGGACAAAGTAAGTTAAATGATTACAGGACTCAGTATATACAAGGTATAGCCTCAAATTTCTGCTTTGAATCTGTTAGAGCAGAAATCTGAATCTAGAAATGCTGAGTGCAGCTTTGCTTAGTGCAAATGTGTGCCTTCTCTCATTTAGGTTTCTTCCACATGAAACCTGAATCTCAGTTTTCTTCAGATGCAGCTTGAAAACACTTATTAAAAAAATAATTTACAGTAAGAAGAAATTCTTGACTGCCAGCTAGGTGAGAAAGTCATTCTTCATGAAGTAAATTTTCTGATCATCACCATGCAGGTACCATAGGTTTTAAGAAAAAATGTCCCAGTTAAAATTCTTGTTAATTTTTGTCCTATCTTCATGTCAACCAGCCAGGATTTTTTTCACCCACTCAACCAATCTCCTGGTTATGTTTTGCCAGTGCAGCAACCAACATTTTAAACAGAATCTGTAATAGAATCTGTTTGAGATGAACAGAAAAAAAAGAAGAAAAAAAAAAGATAAATTGATTTTAACAGCACAGCAGATAGCGAAGAAATGTTATCTTTAATGCATTGTTTAGGCAGCTATGCAGTTCAGCAATACCTTCCTCTTGCCACCCGCACTTTCTTGGAACCAAGTCACAATTCCTATTGGGCCTCAGATTTCAATTCTGTGCACTGAAGAATTACATGATTTTTCTGCACAGTGTGTTTTCAATATGAAACAGTATACTTTTGCTCTGTGAAACTTCCAAATTGTCTCCATGCTGGTGGAGTCATTTTGCATTGTACTCCTGGTTGAACGCCTGAGAACAACCGTATTCCTAGCTGAGAACTAGATTGCAAGGAAGCTAATCCTTTTATGTATGTATGTTCCCGCTTTCTCATTCGGACATAGGGAGTATTGTTAAGAATCTTGGCACTGCCCTTTGGCTTGACTTTCCATGCAAATCCATGTGTCAGATATCAGTGAGTTTTTTTCCAGCTGTGCATTTCTCCTGATATACTGGTAGACCATTATAACAATGTGGTCATAACGTGAGGTAGTGGAGTTTGGTCATTATAGCTCCAGAAGCCCATCATAGCATTTTTCAGTATGGATTTGAAAGAAGCTTTTATTGCCCCTCCCCATCCTCAACTGGCCTCTTTTCCTTATAATCACACCACAAAGGGTAAGGTCAACAAAAAGATATGAGGAGGATTTAACAAGAGGGTTCTTTGAGAATATATTCCAGTCTATAAATATGTGAAACTTTATGTTTCTTGCTGTGAATGTGCTGCAGGGCTGGAGCCCAACTGCTTTTGCTGAGGTCTGGACATAAATGCTAATATTTTCTTAACATTTTGCAAGAGACCATTGTCCAAATGCATTGTCCAAATAAGCCACAGGAGATATTAGTGTGCAATCTGGTGAATTTTAGCATATAGCTAGCATGCTAATTTTGTATTTTAACATGCACGCTCGTAATTTTTTGGAAGCTAAGCTTTCTTTTATAGGAGAAAAAAAGAAAAGAATACCGTATTATGGGTAAAGGATTTCTTTTAAACCAGAAAGATATCCTTGGAAACATAGCCAGACATAAAACAATGACTGGGGCTGAAAATTTGTCACTGATTTTTTTTCCCTAAAGATCACACATAGGTTATTTACTGTCCCCTCTACAGCTGGTCAGGGTTGTGATTTTCAGCCTGTGAAAACCATTACAGCAGGATTTTCTTTTTTGTGAGACCTAGCTCTCAACTAAAATCTAGGTGATATGTTTGTGAGAGGAGTGGGAAGCACAGGAACTAAAGGAATGTTTTAAAAAAAGAAGAATTTTTCCTTTTTTTGCCAGTGTGTAAATATGTCAAAATAACCTTGAAATCTTGAACTTGGTTATGGTCAAAAAAGATCTATTAATATGAGAAACTAATCCCTTCCTTGATGTATTTTTTTCTTATTTCACTAATATGAAATGTTTTCATTTCATTCTGAAATCTAACCCTTACTGCTGAGAGATGTTTAAGCATTTGTTACCAAAAAAATGATGACTTGCAACACCTTGCTATCAGACAAGCAATGAAATCGCTTGCAAGCCTGTATCTAAAATTGGGGTTGCAGGACACACAAATCTTCTAGTATCTAGCCCCCATTTTTAGTGGAAAATAACAATGAACTCATTCATTTCTTTTGGTGTTATAAAGCTCCATCTTGCATTATGTCTGGCATGCTGCATTAAACAGGCTATAAAATTTCACCTATATATCTCTCTAGAAAACCAAATTATTAAAACATAACTTCCATGTAATTTTGATTTCAAGTTATTGACATATGGTTGATTCTTCATTTGGTATTTTATTTGCATGATTATTTGTTCTCCCCTTAAAGATTTGTATGTGATTTCAAACTGGAAATTCTCTGATGTGAACTTTCAGCTATGGGTTCTCGTTCTGCCTTTTTTCTCTAGATAAATAGAATTGGATCTTCAAATTTAAAGAATGCCTGAAATTTAAGGAATAATGAAATTAAGATTATCTGGAACTTCATCAACCCAGCAATGTATTTCTACATAGCATACAGGTAATTTCTCATTCCTTCTGAGAAATGAGAGACTAAACTCTTGAATGAATTCTCTGCAGAGTTAAAAGGATAGTGATCGTGTTTATCTAAAACCTGCTACTGTTACCTTACAGTCCTATAGGTAATATGAAGCCCAGTAATTGGTGCAGTATTGATCCATTAGTTTCGTTTTGTTTTCCAAGGTAAAAGAAATCCTCTAATTTACTCATGGCATTACTTTCATACAACCAATGATTTCACTGGCCCTTGGTATATTGGTTCCCAATATACATAACATATGCCTATGTTTTGTTGTTTGTTTGTTTGTTTTTTATATCAGAAAGTGAAATCAGAAATCCCAAATATATTAGGGAACTATATTGCATTTATGCAACTACCTGTATCAGCCAAACTATAACCTCACTCAAATACTGGAATCGTTTTTGTTCTCATGTATTGTCCTCCATAAAAATATGTTGACATAAAATCATAAATATTGTATACCTATGAATTAATTCCCTCTCAATTGTATGCACATATGTTTTTATTATTTAGCCCAGAATTAGATTCAGGCTAGCTAGCTTATGCTTATCCAGGTCATTTCATTTGCCCTTTTAAATATTGCCCCAACCTTTTCACTTATAATTTTTCTGTTATTCAAAGATGCAACAAAAACTAACAAGGCCAGAAGTTGTTTTCCTGGCTCTTTCAGTACTCTTGGTTGCAGGATTAAATTGATAGACCTAGATTTAATCCTGTAATCAAGTATTTCTTTGGTCACATGCTGTATACATGTGCTTCCAACTTTGCTCCAAACAACAACCAAATTTGTTTATTGCCCTTTCATCTTTTCTGCCTTACTAACAGCTAGTAGAAAATTTTCAACAGCTAGCAATCTAACTGTTCCATAAAATATAGCAGGTGGACACAGACAAGCAGACAGAGGCAGAGCACAAGGAAACCACGTTAGGTCATCAGAGGAGACGGTGATCTCGGCACATTGGCTGCCGAACCACTACCAATCTCTGGCAGGCATCGTGGCACAGGAGACTTTCAAGATGAATTTGAAGGACAATTATTAACTGAGGGAATTTGCATCCCTGACTAAGCATTTGCTGCCTGGTATACAGGGGTAGATGGCACCTACCTAAAGCATCAAAGAAATAGAAATTGAGATATGGAAGGGGCAGAACCAGTCTTTGTCACCTCATCACCAAGCTGTGGGTAGTATCATTCTTGTCGAACCACTTAGCAACGTGCTAGCTGACAAAGTTTTTGGGTTTTTTTTTTTTTTTCCAAAATAAGTTTAAACCTCCTCCTCTTGTACAATTAGCATTTTTCAAGTGGAGCTGAGTTAGTTGAAGCAGATGGTTTATCTTTTTTGGTAGTGCTTCTAGTTGGACAAATGAGACTTATATCATTTCTACATCTTCCTCTCTCTTGCAGTGCCTACAAAGTCATTCCACATTTTACGCACCATGTTTTGACTTATTTAATGCAGACGTACTTTCCCCGCAGTAAACATGATTACCCAAATACTTTAACTAGAAAGCTTCTGCTTTCCTCCCTGGTATAATTAGTCACACTGCACTCACACTGCATTTAAAGGGGGGGAAAGAACCCACACATGGAGCATCTTGCAAATGTGCCTATAATCCCATACAGCTGCTTTCTTCACTTTATTCTTTTTTGACTGCTTATAGAACAAAATTGCTGCAGCTGGGCAGCAAACCGAGCAAAGTTGCAAAGGCACCTCTCCTTTCCTTTCTTTGTGGAATCCACCCATTCAGGTGTCGAGGGATAGCTCTTGATTAGCAATAGCTTAACATGGGGCTAAGTTTTCTTGGATTGTAGCATTGAATAACTTGGCAGGATTTCTATTAGGTTTGAATTTCAAAGCCAAAAGAGTGATCTGAGATCGCATACTGGCAGTTCCACAGTGGTAATTTCCATGTTAAAAGAATACTTATCACCAGCACCACAGCGAAGGAGGCAGCTTTACACAGAAAGGGCCTCTTGTGAAATTAATTTGGTGTTTATTTTATTAAGAAGCTGTTTCCAAATGTGGGGTGTTGTTTTTTTTCCTTCCTTATAAAGAAATCTGTTTCTAATTCTGCTGATATTTTTAAGGCAAAGATTTGGTAATTTAAGAAATGTTCACAAAAATTCTACTTAAAGGGTTTTTCTTTTACGTGGCCAGCATGTTTTTTATTCCTGCTTGCTAGAAATGGAGCAGGAGATGGAAAAGGAAATGATCTGTGTAGATTCAGTAAGATACTGGCTTGATCAGTTTGGCTACTCT
Source organism: Pandion haliaetus (assembly GCA_013401275.1). Classification (NCBI taxonomy): domain Eukaryota; kingdom Metazoa; phylum Chordata; class Aves; order Accipitriformes; family Pandionidae; genus Pandion; species Pandion haliaetus. Next base: position 57,822 of record VYZV01024653.1, on the reverse strand, counting down.
GAGTTCAGTAGGAGGCTTGCTTGAAAGATTATTGAAGGATTTACCATTATTAAGCTTAAAAGAATAACCTGCTTGACAACATAACTTGTGGACAAGGAAGGAAAAGTGCATTTGTTAAGAAAAAAACCCAAGTATATAAAAAGTTTAAGAAAACCATTGCCATAAACAATATGATTTTCTTATTAAAGCATTGGTATAAAGAATAGAATATGAGGTGAGATCCACTTAAGCATCCATAGAGAGTAAAATTAGTCTGAACTAGCAGTTGTCTGGAATCCTTTAGCTGCTGATAGAGAAATGGACATTTCCATGTCTGTTCCATCTAACCTAAGAGTAGGTATCTAATATAGGTCAGCTAAACAATGCCCTAATCTCTGCTTATTTCTGTCTGTTAACTATAAATGAACTTCAGGCAACTTGTTCAGATGTAGGCATCTAAAGTCAACTGAGATTAATTCCGCACTTTGGTTTTTCTTCTCCTTTTAACAGTAACTTGCTACGTTGCCTCCAACAAATCACACCCACTCAATGTCTTGTCTGTTTGGACAGAGACCTCTTCTGACACAAGGCAGTCTTGTCCTGTGTGCTGAACACTGAGTATCAGTTCCTGCAAAAGAAATAGGAGAGTTGAGAATTCTTGGAAGACTTAATGTACCCTAAGGAAGCAGTAATCGACAGACATTAACTTGTGATCACAAACATAGGAGCAGTATCTTTGATAGACACGTTAGAGGAAGGGCAAAAGAAAGCTTAATGGAGAGCTCTCCTTCTATTACTATAAGTGAGGGGACAGAGGTGGAGGCATCCTAACACAGAATGCTCTCTAAACAACTTTTATTCTACATAAAAAAAGAAAAAGGAAAGAAAGCATTAAACCTGGCTTATATCAGGTCTTCTTCAAGCTCTGGAAAAAAAAATAATCATCCATATCTGACTGCATTTCCTAATGCATACCTAATTCCTGATGGCACAGATAAAAACAGATCACCTTTTAGAGTAATAGAGATTACTGCAATACACTTATTAAAGCCTTTTCACCTCTGAGGTGAATATTAATATTGATCTGTTGATACAATAAAGCAATAGGCTGGACAAAATATTCAGGGAGATAAATAGCTCTTCAGTTGTTGCAGGAGATCATTCCATGCACTGAGAAAGGATCACAGGAAATGGCAAAGGCAGAAAAGAAGGTGTAGTAGGAAGAAGGCAGTTGGATTGGGATTGCCAGTTCAAGAAGATACAGCTCTGAGAAGCAGGGTCTGAGAAACAGTCAGGGACTGAATCCACTGCATTATTAAAGAAGAAAACCTAACACATGATAGATAAATAAATGGGCTTGGAGTTTCTGACTTTGAGGAAGGAGATTGCAAATTTTCTGAACTACCCACTTGTCATGTAAACAAAGGATATTTTTCATATATTCTTTTATTTTTAGGAGATAGTGCAGCTAGAAGAAATGCATAGCTATGGTACAGATAAATGTTTTTATACCATGCTGTATTCAAAAAGATAATTGCTAATACATTTAGAAGATAAAAATTTGATTCATTTAAAAGAACTGCGTTCAGAAGATAGAAAATGACTATTTTATTAGTAGAGTTTTATTCATATAATTATTATTTTCCTCACCTGCCTGGCTCATTCTTATAATCTTTCTCTACTTGTCTATTTTGGAATTTTTTTCTTTTAGTTTCAAAAAGGTATCTGTGCATTCTCCACATTTTGCCAAAGCAGATCATAAATCCAGTAAACATTAGGACTGAACTCTCAACCCAATCCTGTAAAAGTAAAATCATAATTAGGCAAAGTTAGTTTGTCTGTCGCTGATTGTAAACAAGTTGAATAACTTCATTATTTTCAAGCTTTGCCCCTACATTAGAATAATTCACACTACTTCAGGGAAATGACACCTGCTAATTAACCACAAGCCGACAAAGCATTTTAACAGCCGTAATCAATCATTTTCTCCTGCAGTTTAAAAAAGATTAAAAAAAAAGAAGAAAAGATCAAAACTTTTGTGTCAAGATGTTTTCATGAATCGTCCTCTTGAGGAAACCTTACTGATTGAAGTAAACTCAAATATAATAACTCACACATCTGTTCGGAACAGGAATTAAGTAAAGACACATATAAACCCCATTGTATTTTACACAAACACATGTTTGGGACAATTAAGGAAGTGACTTAGCTCCAACTAAAAGTAGATATCTAAAGTGGTCAGTATGTATAGTCAATATGTATTTCTTGGATGACTCGTCTTATTCCTAGAGAAGGTTCCTGTAATAATGAGCCAGTAACTTCCCTATGTTCCCTCCCTTTCCATTGACAAACCTTGCCTTTGATGTACACATCAGCATTGTCGATGCCTGATGTTAAGTGGTATGAATCACAACCCAGCCATCCTGTCCCCAAATAATTTATATTCAACATGCACAAGAGAAATAAAGTATTGGCAAAAGGAAATATTATCCCTATTTCACAGTGAGAAGATGAAGCATGGAAAATAAATCTTTTACACAAAGTTTCATTGAAAGTCTGTGATGGAATGAGAAGCTAACGCCAAACTGCTGGACTCCTGGTTCAGCAATTTAGTTATGTTTTTCCCCGCCCTGCTTTCACATTCTAAGACCCTGCAGAATAGTTGTTTCAACTGTATTTTTAAGAGTTCCTCTAAATCCTAATTTCTCAATTCATTTGCAACAATTTACAAAGTACTTTACATGTCCTGGTGGGCTACTGCGTTAACCAAGACTGTGCTGATGCTCTCCAGAATTGAGTGAAAAATGTAAAACGAGATCAATAATCTTTGCTAGAAACAGCAAAGCCTTCTAGCTGTTTTCTCATTCACTATACACCTATGTTGGGTTGGAAAGAGCTGTTTCCTGGGACATACTAGGAAGAAAACCTTAATGCTAAAAGTGGAAGACATACAAGAAAATGGTTTTGCAGTAATTAGTAGTTGGCAAGCTAAATATAAAATCACAAAAAACAAATACAGTCTCAGTTCTACAGTAGTATGGAGAGGAAAATGACACCTGGGGAAAAGTGCTGAAACCTAGGGAAAGAAATCATGGAAATCCAATTAAGAAGTTGAGATTGTGAATGGTATTCACAAAATAAAAGGGGACTCCAGGGACAAAGAAAGAAGTTGCAGCCTTTCCAGACATATGCCAAGAGCAGTGAGCATATTTGGTATTTCCATTGTATGAATGAGAACCAGATAGACACTATTATAAGGAGATGGTGAACAGGCTGCAGGGCTACACAGTCTTTCTTCCATCACATGACTCAGAGCATGTTGGACAACCCTAATGCTAGACCTTTAGTCCTTTGTCCCAGCTGGCCATCTCTGGACATATACTGACCCCATTGTTATTTTTGTAGGTATCTGCATACCTTTTAACAATACTTGAGCCAAATTAGAGGAGCCTTTATTAAAAAATTGTAATTTTTCTCAACCACAGCTTCAGCTGTTGCCACAAAATAGTTATACACTGATCATCTTCTGGAAGACTTTATATGATGTGCTAGCTTGAGATGGCAGGAGGCTGGAAGTTTTTACTAATCATTAAGAAAGGATCTTCCAGGAAATCTCACTCTGCAGGTCATCTAAAGGATTTTTTGTGGCCTTTGTTTTGAGAAATTCTAACATCTCCATTGAGAGGATTTGTAATTTGGCATGTGATATCTCTACAGATGAAAGTAGTATATTTCTTTTCTATGATGAAAGCATTGGCTGAGCTGTGTAGTGTTGAGCATTGCCATGTCCTTAGTTTTTTCAGGAAAATGTTAACAATTGCTGCAATCCTGGAACACTCCAGAGAACCTCATGCAAGACATTACCAAAAAAAGCAGCAGGAGAACTGAAGCCAGCAGCACTGTTCTGGGAACACTGAAAGGAAAGGCTGGTTATGATTCGTGGTAGATAGTCCCCCAGACTTTCTTATCTTTGTGTCTTGCAATTATCATGTAGTGTCAAGGTGACCACCTCTTCCTTGGGCAACTTTCTGGGAAGGGACCCCTGTTGCTGAGGGCCAGAGAACCGATCTCCTGGACAGATATAAAACAATGATAGTCTGTGCTGTGGTACTGGACAATCAGGATTTTCTGGTATATAGCAGTGTTGTATTCTACCTTTTCTCTACCAAAATGTATGCAAAAGTGTTCCTAAAAGAACTTGGGCTGCAAAGTCCAAGTCCTGTGGATTAGGGGATCTCCAGGCAGCCTCAATTTGGCTTTATCTGTAAATGTATTGAAAGTTCCCATGGAAATCCGACCTTGCCCAGTATTTTGAAGGGATGTCAGGAACAGAATTAGGGATGGATGCCCATATATTTGGCATTTCCTAACATTTAATTCACTTCACAATCCAAGCAACTTTCCCTTATTGTATTTTTTATTACAGACATATACATGCATACATATATGCTCATATATATTTAAAATACTGAGGGAAGGGAAGCTGTCTTTTCCATTCAGTATGAAGAAACATCTTGATTGACTTGCTTCTGTGTAATGATTCTTGAAGACAGGTAAAATAAAAAGAATAAGGACCTCACAGACTGTATGCTGCACCTGTAATTGCAGTACTTAAGGGTTCTTAACCACAGTGCAGAAGAATAAAAGGAAACTATCTCAATACAAGCACTCTTGGATGCATACTAAGGCTGTTCATTTTTTTTCTTAGGCCACAACCTCCCACCAGCTGACACAGTGAGCAAGTCCTTTCCAACTTCAGAAGAATCTACTCTTTAGCCATTCCAGCTGGGAACGAACAAGGTTGTATGTTGCCATGGCAGCAGTTAGACTGAGAAGGGGAGAAGTAGGAAAGGTGGCAAAGGCAGCCAAAAAGAACAAGTTATAAAGAAGTGGGATTCTGTTTACCTGCAGTTAGGTGGATGGGGTTAAGCCCCCACCATGATGCCTAGGAGCCCTGGCTGTGAAAGTGTTTTAAACCCCAAGTGTCAGCATGGGATCTGTGGTGGTGGATTGTTAACCTATGGGATCACAGGTATTTAACAAGATCTCATTTGTCCAGTCCACAGAGGATCCTTTGTTTCAATGCACGTACCCATTCTCCACCACCCATTTATTACTCGGTGCCATATAATGTAAGCTGTGGTTCCTCTGTGCTCCTACTTGAGCAATATAAGCTCCTTCAATTCCGACAGGGTAAGCTTCCTTGAGTAACAAGTGAGCATTACTATGTAACAACAGTTCAGAGATCTAATAACGTTTCCTCTGATCTCCCTGAATGTTCATCACAAAATTCTTTCTGGCCTGCTTTGATGCAAAGGGAAGAGTCGAAACCTTGCAGGGAAAATCCTGGTGGCAGAAGATTATTCATAGTTTCCATTTTTAATTCTGCACTTTCCTGTTCTATGTATTGGCACTCAAATGTCTTTGGTTAGATGGTGAAATACAGCACGCTTAAAAATAAAAGTCTACAGCAGTGCAAACCTACATCAGTAATTGAAGCCAAACAAACCATACAACTCAAAACCCACCAAAGAGATGGTGTGAAGCTGGAATCACTGAGAGCTGTAAAAAGTTTAAAGAATTGAAGAAAATATTTGTGACAGTTTGATATAACCCAGCTATTTGATATATGACCAATGTAAGATCCAATGCATGGCTGGTAGGCTGGATTCAATCAAGAAGAACAATTAATTGTCTGTATGAACTGTTGTAATTACTTATTTCCCCTTCCTTTCTTTTCTGAGAACTCTGCAGTGTTTTCTTCACCGTGTTATAAGATTAACTTGCTATATGGGATGGGTAAGTGTGGTAGTGATGGGATGGAAATGGGCATATGTCACATCACTTGTGTGTTCTTTCATATAATCAGAAATGAGCTAATCAAGATTTACCTTTCTTTTGGTCATGTTATGAGAGAGAGAGGCTGATGTATACAGTCCCTGAGTACTTCCAAGTGAGGCTGTACATTCTCCGTTAGCTAAAATGCAGCTCACTGTTGCAGGTGGCTGAACGTGGTTACAACTTAAATTATATAAGGCTTAATAAATGAGATGGCATTTGGAATGTGTCATTGCTAATTTCAAAAAAATATGATTGTCTTGATGTCATTCCCACCCACACATGCCTAACTTCGTCCATCTATTTTTTTTTTAATCTTGCTTTTTTACCCTAGAGCAACTTTGTCATCCTCCTCAGCTGCCATCTTCCCTTAATGATGAAAGGAACATCAGGTTATGTAGGCCCCAAGAAGCTATGAAAAATATAACCCAGGTTCTGCTGCAATAAAGAAATAACAAGGCATAATGTGGAATAGTCTCAGAACGCTTGTTTCTCTGAATAGCCCACTTATGTCAATCAATCAGATTATTGTAGTGATTAAAAGAATAGAAATAAGAGCAGTATTTTATTAGAATTAATGTGGTAATTTGGCTTTTAGACCTCTTTTGTATTAATCTAACCAAACAATCAGCACGGAGTTTCTTGGGTTGCTGTGAAACTTGCTGACTTGGTCAATTAAAGTGTTATAGCACTTGCAGTGCCCACAGCAGGGACAATGCTTTTCTTGGTGACTATGGAGTCTGCTCCCACCAGAGTTTTTATCACCCTTGGTAAAATATTTTTTTCCCTGCTGAGCAGTGCATGTGCCGGCCCCAAGATGAGGACACACCAGATCAGGAGGTTACTGTGCCTGCTTGCTGAGATCCCACCTGCAAAACAGCACCAGAGTTGCCATTGCCCCACAGTTCTCTGAGACAGTAACCTAAATTACCTTAGCACATTGCTTTGAAACTCATTGCAAATATATTATCCATGCAGCAGCTGTAATAAAATATGCACCCTACTCCCTGTGCCCTGGTCCCTGTGAAAAGAGCACAGGCACGAGAAGAGAGCTGGAGTGCTCCCAAACAGTCGCCACAGAGTGCACCTGCCTTGCAGTGCAGATACAGCCAGAGCTGCTGCACATTTGGAGTAGATTTGCTTCACCTAAATCAAGGTGTCAGCTCTTTAAGTCTCAGTAGGTCATACCTGGCTCTTTTAAGAAAATAAAAAGAGTTTACTGTGATTGGAAATAAGTACTTCCAGAGTGCAAGTTGAGAAAGGCTGAGAAAAGTAATTTGTGATGAAATCACTTTCCACTGAGTATAAATTTGGCTGTACGGAAGCTGGTGACTAGCCGAGAGCCAGCCAAGTATTGGACATTGAAGTGTACGCTGCCCTTTGTATCTTATTGTAGAATATTATCAAATTTGCGTAGAATGTAAAACTCTTTATTTGTGAGTGCAGAAGCTTAATAGATGTGTGGTTGCCCCACATAAGACCTGAGCTTTGCCTGTTGGAATGTTGTGCCACATTGTCTCACATTGTAGTTGGTTTTGAAGGACAGCAATTAGTTTACAACATAGAGTCAAATGATGTCTGTGTAGATTACATATTGATTCAGATAATGATTTACAAAGCCAAGATTCAGTTTTATGAGTGCATAATGTAATCGCCAAACTTTTGCACCCTTTTTGTACCCTTTTTGAACCCGTTGGTATTTCGCAATTTCAGTTTCCCAATGCGGCTGACAGAAATTTGGTAATAGCATATGTTTTTTAGTTTTTGTCTTGGAAGGATAAAGGTAAATACATTTTAGAAATGAATAGGTTATAGCATTACATTTTCATTAATTGTTATTGAGATAGTACAACGTTGTAGGACCTGGAAAATGAAATAAACCTTGGAAATACCTTACGTTGCTTTTTGGGATTCACTGTAATGAAGATAAAAATAAAACCAGAACAAATTTCTGTGAAAAATCAAAACATAATGGATCAACAAACATCACAGCTTTTGCACTCTCTAGGGTTATAGAAAGGACTGCAGCATCTTGAAAAACCACTGTCCCTTAGCAGTTAACAATTTAAAAACGAGTACAGTCCAAACAATTAGAACAATATAAGCAAAGCAAGAAAGAGACAAAATTCAGCAGTTGCTCTCAACCCTTGTACAGAGATAAAACTGCAGGAAAGAAGCAGTGCTCAAAAAGTATACTTGATTGATTTGCAAGAACTTTTTTTTGGTCAGGCTTGCAGTTCTTTCAAAGAAACAGCATGTGTCTTTTTCAGGTATTTCTGCGTGCTTTGCTCTGTTGCTGAAGCATTAGCAGACTGACAACAATCAGCCCAGAGTGGATTTAAAATACTGTTGTTTAAACATCCCCTACTCCTGTACATATTGCTCATTCTGCATGCTGGAAATGGAATACAATTCGCCTTTTCTTGAAAAGTGTGTTCTTAACATAAACTAGATGCCTGCTTTTCTGATTTGGAACATCTAAACTCTCACTTCATGAACAGTCATGAGTCAAAAAACTGAAAAATATTATTGGCACGTTCTGAGTCATATTGCTATTTTAATATCTACACATTACACTTACACAGATTCTCACAGGAGAATGAATTACCTCCAGACAAAAAAAGAAAAAGAAAAAAAAAAAGAAAGAAAAAGAAGACAGAAAGAAACAGAAAAAAAGGCATGGTAGATGTTTTCCTAATCTTCTAACTCACACTTTATATAAAATCTTTCTGAAAATGTATTTTCAATTACTAACTGGTTTTCTATAGCCATTAAAATAAATGCATCTAATGAATTTACAATGTTACACAGAATTTCATTTATCTGGATTTACTGTGCTTAGATACCAGGAAAGATCAAGGAATTCATATTGGTTACTTATAATGAGGTAATCAGGCTTTAATGAAAATCAACAGTTATTAGATAATCAGTTCAGCCTGGTGACTATTGGTCTGTTATTGCAGGACAAGAATAATTAAAGGGCACTTAAGGTATGGAAAAAATGGCAGCCAGAAACTGATGTGCCTACAGAAGTCTCCAAATGACAGACATTTAATAGCCCTTTATATGTTACTATAGCAACACACTTTGATAACTCATCTGCCCACACCGTAGTAAAACAAGGGGCACAGGGCTCCTCGGAAAGTGCAATCTCCTTTAAGCAGATCTATAAGCATTGCAGATGAACAGAACTCTAAACATTCCTCCATGAATATTCATGAACTAAGTTGTTTTTTGTTGCCTGCCTAGTCAGCAGTCACAAAACACATGGTGTGTGTTGGCAGCATCTTGCCTAGGTAGAGGGCTATGGACTGAGGCAATGGCAGGAACCAGGACCTGTGAGGCTGACTGACATTTCCATCTGTAGCGAAGGCTGGTAATTAACAGGAAGGAGTGTGCCTGCAGCATTGCACCATCTGCTAGGGAAACGGCTCAATAAGAAAGGAGCTGGATATCATCTCAGTGGTGGCTCGATCTGGTTCCGACATGAGGCTGGGCATCTGTTAGCTGAGGAGATAGGCTATTAGGAAATTCGACTGGGAATGAACAACATGGAAAGAGCACTCTGACCTAGCCCATAAAAGCATCTCTTCAGAAATGGTGTCTTTTTATCTTACTTACACAAGTCTTCTGAAAATGGTTTGCTGAGGGACCATTATGGATCTGTTTGAAGTAACACAATGGTTTCAAAAATGCTGCTTAATTCCAACATGAAATTCTTGAAATCAGGATACAGCTGTCATCTTTTGACAATAGAGCTAATTTCAGAGTGAGGATATGAGGTTAAATTCCTTCTTCTATTGTTTGTTTTTGGGGGCAGGAAAGAAAATTAACTTTTAACTATTGTATAGTTTAACTCTTAGAACACAGTAAATCTGGGATACTCAAATGGAAAACATACTGAGATGAAAGCTAAAACATTGCCATGTTTTAAATGCAGGATTGTGCAAAATGACAGTCAAAAAAAGACTGCCCATGTATGTTCTCTGTGTGTGTATATATATATGTAGAAATATATATATGTATATATATATATATGTTTCATAATAAACTTCTTTTTTTCTGATAGGAATTTAAGTAGCTTGTGGTTTGCAGAAAGAGATTTTCAGGGATGAATTTTTTGCTTAGGGTGTTAAGATAGGTTAGTTCTTTGTGCTGGGAGAGCAATCTATGTACCCAGCTATGTAATTTAAATTATTCAGAATGTAAATAGAATTATTAAAGGCTTTTAAAGCATAATAAATTACAGTGTTCATGGAAATGACAGTCTGATGTTCCTCAGGCCTCTGCTAATGTACAGATTCAGCAAAATTTGGGTAAATTTCTCTGGTCTTTGTCTGCTGACATTCTTGAAATTCTTCGGGTGAAGAACAATCTTTGAATCCTTTTCCTCTTTCGCTCATAGCGCTGAGAGCAAGCATGCCCATGTTGTACGTGCCGCAACATGCTCTGGTGAAATCATCATTGGTTACATTACATCAGTGCCTATGGATGTAAAGCAATCTTGGGCTGTGCTTGTGCACCTATTAAGTGCTCAGACACCTAATGATTTGCTATAACTTAGCAAGTTGAGCAGTGACAACCATCAGTGTGTGTTTTATTTTCTGTCTATGGCAAATGTGACACACTGTGATTTAGTGCAACTCTCACTGACGGCAGGATAAAGTAACCCCAATCATGCTGCATTTGCAGACCCTGAGAGCACGTATGGGTACACGTATGGGTACTACAGCTGGGCTGCTGTTTGCTTAGACTGTGGTAACTTGGTCATACGTCAGAGTCATAAGGGTGACTTTAGTAATCTGTGTGAGTTCTCCAGGCTTTATCTACAGTCAATGAACAGAGGTAGCACTTCCAACAGACAGGTCTGGTGTTTCAAGGGGCTGCTGTGATTACGTGTCGAGCTTAAGCCTGACACCTACCTTTTAAATCCCCATCCTAATTGCCATTCCCTTCCTATAGAGTTCATAGAAATTTTGACATGCACAAATAACTGCTGGGAAAATGAGCTCACATCAAGAACCCGGGCAAATAAACTGAATACCCAGTAGAGACCAACTATTTCTTATCATGGGAGCTTAGAACATGGGAAAGAAAGACGGTACATCTCACAGTGGCAGAGGTGTTTTGATCATTGTACGGAAATATCTGAGGAAAAAAGAACAAAGTTTTACTTGCATACATTTAATATTTTGTTGTTGTTGTTTTCTTTTTTTCTGTTTCTTTCCATAGGTTTTAAGCTATTCTCCTTGCAAAAATAGTTTTGTATTGTNTATTTATATTTCAACTCCATCCCTTTCAAGGGAAAACACAAACTCTGTAGGGTCTACTCTCCTAGGGACTCAGAAACCAGTTATGTGTAATGCAATTTTAATAAAAAATATTCACACCATATAGACCTTTGTCAAAGTGTGTGGTGTGAAAGACTGGAAGCTCACAGTCTAGGTAGTGAATATGGTCAGGACATGCAGGCTCTCTGCTACTGTTTCTGTCAATACCTTTTACAGGCAGCCATGCAAATTAGAGTGCTCCTGGGCTGCTGCCCTCTTACAGAGCTCCCTACTCACACAACTACAGGCAACAATGTCCTTGTAGTAAAAATCAACAGGCAACCGGAAAAGCAATTTTTGTGAACTCAGGGGCTAATCAAGAAGAAATCACCATTGTCTGTCCTCAGCAATTGAAGGCTGACAATTGAAGGCTGATCTACAGCCTGTAAAATGGGCAAACCTTTGTTGTTTTTTTTTTGTTTCCCAAATATCTATTTTCTTGACAGCAGGTTCCTCACTATTCAATCAAGGGCAATATGTCTTCAGTCAACAATTTTCCCTTTTTTTCTTTTCTTTGTGTGTATGTGTATAACACTGTTCTTAAAGCTCTTTGCAGCTGGTTGTCATCTGAACGACTGCCAATAGCCTCTGAGAGCACTACCCCCTCCTGAACACATCATTTGGCTCCCTGAGATTATTTACTAGTGAAAGCTCTGCATGCACGGAGTCAGTTAGATCCGACTCTCAGAAGAAAGAGCTGGGTGTGGTTGTAGCATTTTGGGAAATGAGTTAGGAGAGGAGAGAGAAATACCGTTTGGCAAGTGAGAGGATGTGTCCTGCTGTTGTCTGAAGCCATGTGCCAAGGAAGGGCAGCCCAAGAAGGCCCAGAGGAAAATGAATTTCTGATCAGCAGAGTCCTAAGACAACTGATAGTTTAGCTAAAACACAGCATAGCCTTTCAGGCAGAGGATTTTCTTGGAGGTGAGGGAGTGGAGAGAATGGTGGTAGTGGAAAGGGAATGATGCAAATCCTTTTGAAATCCACAGAAGGGTTAATTGATTTCAGTGGGTTTCTCCTAGGCCTGAAATATTTACCTCGCAGTGAAAATGATTTTAAATATACAGCTGTAATTGTTTAGTTTGATATTAATTGAGACTAAGTGCATTCAGTCCCAGAAGATTTCAGCAATGCACTAAGTAAGAATTCATTTAGGTATCATTGCTAAGAGGCTGAGATTCAGCACTGAGCTATTAAGCCCACACACAGGCTCACACACACGCACAGTCCCAGCGTCCAGTCCCTATCTGCAAACATGGTGTCTTATGCTGTCCAGTAAGATGAACCCAAAACTTATGGGTCCTGACATCCTCTTTAGTGCTAAGCTTGAAGGCATTCTCCAAGGGAAGGATCCAGAGGTAACTTTGGGAGCCCAGAATGCCTATTTGCACCTACCTGAACTGAAATAGAAGCCACCTAATCACAGCAGCTAGCAGTGCACTAAGTTGATACAAAAGAAGAAAAATAAATATTATTATTCATTATTTGAACTGCATTTGCATGTACAATCCTTTCAAACTCATCCAAGGATGCTAAGTCAACAAATAAAACACTACAGTTCAGAACAAATGAGATTTTTGCTGCCTTATTAACTCTATGGGATAAATATGAAGAAATGGGTCTGTTCTCAGATGACACTTGAAAGACGGTAACTCCAGCTACACTGCCTGAAAGGGTTAAAAAGTTCTGCTTACCCAGTATCCAAGCCCTGTTTTTATAAACACTTCTAGAAAATTATGAGTTTAACGCAAAGAAAGGAAGGGGATGAAACTTTGGGCAGTACAGATTTGAACCCAAAATGAAGACTCCCAGCAAAATGACTTAGACAAGGTATGATTTCTCCCAGGTTTGAACTGCCCAGACAATAGGATGGGCACACATCCAAGACCAGGTTTTTTTCTTCAGGCTCGACAGTCTGAGGTCTTCTTAGATTAATAAAACCTTCTGAACTCTCTTGCCAAAAGCCCCTGTGCAGTTTGGCAGGGCGGCGTGGAGAGGGGAGCCGTGGGGGCATGGGGGATGAGGGAGGCAAGCAGTGGCAGGATGCTGCGAGCCTGCGATGCATTGGCAGAGCTGCGTGGGGAGAGTTTGCACAGCACCTGCCCACACGATAGCTGGCTCTAGCCAGTGTCATTAGCCACTCATTTCATAAGCATTAAAGTCAGCCATAAAATTATAAATAAAATAAAATGGGGAAAAAAAAAAAAGAACCAAACCACAATGTAACAGAACAGTGAAGGGAAAGAGATGATATTGTGCAAAACTTTAAAATACTTTAACTTCAACGTGGAAGTCCGGCCCCTGCAGATGCAGAGAAACAGTTTGTGTGCATAAAGGCATTTAACTGTGCAGAGAAGGTATCCATATATGTATAAAGCTTCCAGTGCTACAGAGGATGAAAAGGGAAGGAAATAAAAGCTGAAGGTTTACTGGATAGTGGGGACAAAATGCTTAAAGACCACAGCATTTCGAACATGTTGAAGTCAGTGTGATTCTCAATATTCTTCATAATGAAGAAGAGAGGTTGTTTCTTTCTTTCTTTTTNTTGCTTGCCTCAGTCATACTACTAATTATTTAGTGGTCTTTCAAACCTTTTGTAATCTCGACTTGAGAAAGCACTGAAAGATATTAATTCTTAGCCATGTGTCTCATAAATGAAGGCCATTCTGCTATACTTAATGACAAGGCTGAGGCAGCAAGATGTCATTTGCTTTTTTCTCGGTTTTTAAATTGCTTTCTAAATGAACTACAGCTGTGAGGGCCAGGTGCTGTGATCCCTTTAGAAAGATCAGGAAATGATGAAATCCAAAATTTCAAAGTGTGATGGATGTCAGCTCCCGATTTGGTGTGTGTGTGAGGTCACCCCCATGCACCTGGTGCTATCTCCACAGCAGAATCACTTTACTGTGGAAAAAAAAAAAAAAATAGATGCACATGTCGAGTGTAAGAGTAACAATATGAGATGCAGTTTATAATTATCCCTTTGTTTTCTCCTCATCGAGATGGAAATGACGGATATACAGTGTGTGTGCTTCTTGTGCTAGGTGCTGTGGAGTATCTTAAAGCAAGTTTTTAGTTAAAATAACCAACACGGCTCGGTAGTGAGTTGAGCAGCCGCCACACAGGGAATGCGATGTTAGAAAGTAAGAGCTCACTGACTAACTTTACTTAATTAGAAATTGTAGCTGTAAGGTCAAGAACTCTATTAGCTAAAATTCATTTTACAGAATATGGCTTGGAAGGTGACTGAGGTGCACTAGAGCAAACAATGCTTTTGCTGCAGTTACTCCGGGCTTTTTATCTGACTCTGTGATAATTCAAGAAGATTGGCTGAAGCTTTTTAAAATGTACAGTTGAAGTATTATTACTGTCTTTATTGAAGATACAGCTTAATCCTAGAAAATCAGCACACAGCCCCAGCAAGAGGGACATGCTGTCAGGAAAATGCACAAAAAGCACGGACACCGAAAGCCGGAGTCCTACTCTCCGATACTGTCATTTGACACGTTGCTGTGTTGCAGTGGCTGGTGCAGGTTCTGGGGTATTTGCAGATATTGCCAACTGCTTCCCCCATTGTGCTTCTCTTTGTGCATTGGCCAAACTGCTCCTCTGAACCATCACAAAGACTTATCCACTCTGGTAAGCCACCAAAAAGATCCAGTCCACAAAAGACAAGATATGTGAAATTCAGCCTCTGGACTGTCCAACTGCAGCACAAATAAAACCATTCAGAGGAAGTATTCTTTGTTGTGTAAGGATACATGACATCTTCTGCTGAGTTTTAGTAGCAGAGAAGTGAAAAATTGAACAGCTGTACCCCAAGTTTTCCAGGGACTGGGATGTTTTTTGTTGCAGATTAATCCTCTGAAAACTGCAGAGTTTTACATTAAACATATCTAAGTGCTGGACTTCATTAGGAGCTCATCCTCAGTTCTCAAACCTCCTGCATCATCAAGCTGGGTTAGAAACTTTTTGTGAGTAGGATTTTGACTTCCAGTACATCGTCATTCTTAGGTAAAGCATAGTCAAAGTAATGTGCAGAAATGTGAATAGAAAATTAAATTACTGAGTGTAGATGGAAACTTCAGAACAGGGTCACCAGATCTTCACAATGAATGACTGGGATGTTTGCTTCACAAAACGCTGTATTTATTACCAGTGGTGAAAGTTCTTAGTTTGCTAGGAATTTTTCTACATTGAGTAACATCATAGTGTGTCAAAGAACTGTCTACAAAACTGCCAACCCAGATAAACAGTTTTAGGATTCTTGTAATACGGTTAAATGAAGTAAATCTAGTTACTTCTTGTCTGCATGTTGAAAAGAGGAAAAGTTTTGAAGCGTCTACCTTAGAGTCACATACCGGGCAAATGATGCTGGCATTTTATTTGCTGAGAAAGGAGAACACTCTATTTTTGCCTAATCCCATAAATTTTATGGGATGTTAAATTGAGTGATTGTCAAAAGAAGTTTGCATCACCTATCTACTCACAGATTTCAAAGTGACCCATTGCCGTGACCAAAGAACTACAAGGAGGGCTTCAATCTGAAGGACAGACAAGGGATTGTTCCTAAGGAAGAAGCAGGGGATTACGGCTACAAACATGTCTGAATTCCTGATATAAAAGTTCAAAATTTATGATTTTTTTTGAATCCGCAAAAGATTTAGTCCCAGACTAGCTTCAAGACTTACAGATTTACAAAGAGATCATTTGGCCATTCAGATGGATGACAGGCCTTGACCTGAGACACCTGCTCAGTCTGGGAGAAAATTTTCTTTGATGGCTCCTTCATAAACTCGGTATTTGGATCAGAGATACAAAGAGTGTATGAGGTCTTATGTCAGATCAGTTCAACTATGGTATCACCCAGCTGATTTTTTCAGGCAATAAGTTCCAGAAAAAAGGATCTTTTACTTAGGTCCAAATGTTCAAATCCTCTAATAAGAAGATCCCGTTGTGCCATTTCATGGCAAAGCACAGTTTTAAAAGACATTTGTGCTATGCATAGGAATGGCTGAACAGGGTCCCATATCCCCATATCCTTCCTTCAACAGTGGTCATAAATAAATGATAAAAAAAATACTAAAAAATTTCAAGCATATTTCCCCTGAATTTTTTCATAATGCATCTTGTGCAGAGCACCGTTTGACCGTGAGCTGTAATTCCTTGCTAATGCAGATAGCATTATTAAAGTATTGGCAGGTTCTGAACTGCTATCCACTAGGTTCTGATCTTTACAAAGTGTTTAGAAAGAAAAGACAAAGATAGGCAGAAAGAGACACTACACAAAATCCCCGGATTGAGATGCTCCTGGGTTCTGGGACTGTCAGTGTTACGAAACTAACTGCTGTGAAGATCCGTTTTGGAAATGTCTTTTTATCTATATCAAAGTCTATATCAAAACGCCAGATTGAGATTTCATGTGTCTGAAATCCAGATTCAAAGTCTGTGGTTTGAACCTATTTCTGGCTTTCTGTTGGTTCAGTTTGCAGGAGACATTGTGAGAAATTAAACTCACGGATACCTCGTGTAATGATAAACTAATTAAATTTTAAAAAAGAAAAAAAGGAAAAAGAAACTAAAACTGCACCACTGTTCAGTCTGATTGGAGCAAATCAATTGTTAATCCCTGTGAAACCACTAATTTTTCCAACACAACTGCAACAAAGCAGCTTTATCCATCCTCATGCTTCTATTCTTTAATGGCTTTATTGTAGTTAAAATGAGTGGGATTTATGATGGTAAAAATTTCTTTAAAATTACTTGCTTTAAATAGTTCCAGGTATTTACTTTACATTTTTAAAATATTTTTGTCATATTCAGTTGTAATACAGCTTGATATAGTAGGAGAGCAAGAGTCTTTTGTAGACAGGTTTTAATATATGGTTCCGCCGATCAGCTATTTGTTAATTTTATGCAGGCTGTCTCCAGTTTCTGCATCTCACAGTTTGGGCACAACAGGAGGTGACACTGTTAACTGTTACTCTTTTCACTTACTTTTTTTCCCCTAGCTGAACATAAACATATCATTACACAGTTACACTACACTATATTTAGAGTTGATTTTTAACTATCTATTAGATAAAAAGACTAGAGCTGAGCTAAAATACCTGGAATGGACTGGGAATGTCTAACAGAATGGCATTACCCACAGAAATTCTGGTGTGAGTAAGGTATTTCAACACTGTGATGATACTATCTATTTCATCTGCTACTGAGACTTCTCTGATGTGAGTGGACAAACTGAGTCTGTGTGACGTGGTGAGTGGGGTAGTTGTCAGTAATTTGGGTTGTGCGGGTACAAATGGTATAGGGGCACTGCTGTAGGCTCCCTACATGAGAAAGGAACTTAGACATCAACAGTAAGTATCTCATAGTCTTTTTTTTTTCCTCCCTGAGGGCAAGGACTATGTGTAAATTGTGAAATCTGGGAATGTTTCCCAAGTCTGACTTGGCATCCTGGCAGCATTAGAAGGGCACCTGGGTCTGCCTCTTGCATATCTCTCTCCAATATCTGGCTCCTTGCATAGAAAACACCGA